>MTQE01001795.1:2659625-2683082 GCA_014337955.1 Aspidoscelis marmoratus
ACAGTGTAGCGCTGCTGTTAAGGGTGGATTTTTAACACTGAAATCACTATTTTTGGAAGCAAGCTATTGGGAGAGGGAAATTCTTATCCATTAAAATGGTACTGTCCACACAGTTAAAAATATAAAACGTTTCAAGCGCACAATCTGGAGTAAGACCTGTTGAAATCAGGATTGAGATTCACCACGCTTTGGGGTGGTTTACCACGGGAAAAGCGTGTTAAGCCAAACTGCCATGTGGACTCCAAGGATTGAAAACGTTTTGAATCCGAGATAAGGTTGCCATGAAGACACGGCCTTATAGAGGTACATGAGATGAATGACTTTTGAAGCTGGTTGTCTTTACCTGTAAACATGTATAGACCAAGCTTCAGTTGCTTGATCCCCCTGAAACCTGCAGTTTTTCAGGCCCAAATTCACAACTGTGCACATTTCTACACCGTTTTGTTTTATTTATAGCAAGAGAAGGTGACAAGTCTTCTAAGATGTATCTGTAAAACTCACAGTTACCAAAATATACCACAACTAGAACAATACATTAAAATTCTGAAACCAAACTGACAAAAGTTTATCAGCAAACAAGAAGGAAGGAAGGAATTTTTATTTAGCAAATGGTAAAAAGGTTCACCTTAATTAATTTTCAAATAATATATAGTAATGGCTCAGATTACACTGCAGAGAGCAAATCCCACCACAGTCTAGGGGCCACCACCGGGAAGCCCCTTTTGTGTGCTATCAACATTTTAACCACAGTCAGTTGTGCCATTAACATTCTCCATGTGATCTTTTTTTGAGACATCAAAGATGTTTATAAACTGTGAAGTATTAACAACAACAACAAGAAAAATGAAATTCATCCAGCTTTGTAAATATGAAATCCTCAGCAGGACTTCCCCATTATTATCTGGCTTTACTGAGGTTAAAATGGCTTACTGTACATGCAGTTTGGAGGGTAAGAGCTCCAGCGGAAGCAATGGTTCCCTTCTCTCACTCTGGCTCCAAGATCCTGTTGACAGGAAGAACTGTTGATTGGGGCGGGGGGGTGGGGAAGCAGTGTGTGAAGACACAGTGGAACTGGGAAGAATAAATTGTGTTGCTATGAGGCACCAAGGCATGCCTTTCCTTTCCAGAGCTGAGCTTGGGGAGTGAGGGAGGAAGGAGTTCAAATTTGTGTCCACATTAGGCTTCTTGTCTGGATACTCAGATTGGTTGGTTCCCCATGAGATTACAAAGAAAACCCCTTTTCCCATGTCCAGATCAGTTTTGCAATTTAATAACAATTCCTTTGATTTTATAATCAGTTGGAGAACAAATAGGCAGGTCTTTAATTATTTGTCTGCCTGCCTAATTAGAACCGGTGGCTGATTCAGCATTTGATTTGTTATCATTTAGGCCGCATTCCCATTACAAGCTTAATATGGTTTCCCTAAACCAAAATAATAGAACCGGATGCAAACGCGAATTTGCCTGATCCCTTTACTTTCAACTTAATCGCATTCATTCTAGATTCTGAAGATCGTACGTGGCGTACATTACTCAAGGGGGGACTCAAGTGGCTGCTTTCTAAAAGCCGCTTTTCGGGGCTGCCCTGGCCTCTTCCTCCTGGTGTGAACGCGTCACCCATAAGGGACCCCTTCAAGGAGCTTAGCTGGGTGGCTGGGTGGCTGCTACTTGCCTGGATGGAGGAAAAACGGCACCCTCCTCTCCCCATTTTCCAGAGCACACAGCAGCAGAGGCAACTCAAGCCTCCTTCGCCCGCTCACCGCCACAGCCTTAAAACATTCACACATCTCCCTGAACCTGCAGCTGCTTTCCTTTCTTTTCCCTTTCTAAAGGTCCGAACTTTCAGAATTGCACAAAATTGCAACATTGTTATCAGGTGTGAAGTGGGTAGATTGCTACAGTGTAGCGGCTGCTGTAAGGGGTGGCTTTTTACAGTAAAATCACTATCTTTGGAAGCAAGCTATTGGGGGAGGGAAACCCTAAACATGCATTCTCATCCCACTAAAACAGTACGATTCCCACAGTAAAAAATGTAAAACGTTTCAAATGCAAGAACCGGAGCGAGACCTGTTGAAATGAGGGTTAACATTTACAACGCTTTGGGGCGATTTAACATGTGGAAAGCATGTTAAGCCAACCTGACGTGGGGACTGCAAGGATCGAAACCTTCTTGAAACCATTTTAAGCCTGTAATGGGAATTCACCTGTAGATTCACATGTCAGTTGTGAAGCTAGAAGAAACCTGGGCTTGTCCTTCAGCTGAGGAACATGCTGTAAGATTAGTTGTCTCTTCAGCCAATCTCAGGTTGCATTTCCATGGCACTGTGAAGGCAGCTTTTGCCCACTTTAGGGCACAGTGTTTCCATGGTCTGACACAGTAATGCAGTTAGGGGTCCCATGTTGCTGCCCTGAGGTGGGTGACAAGACATTTTGATCACACAGCAAGATTCTCTTGCCCTAACCCCTCAATTAGGCTCATAGAAATGCTGAGAGTTGAAAGATGGGGCCTTGTAGGAAGCTGTACAGCATGGCAACTTGCAAGGAGGACAGAAAATCATATGGCTTGCTTCTGTATACAGGTGCTGGCACTCCTTGGGCTGACCTTGACCATTATGTGAAGAACCAGAAATGGTCTTGGAAGTAGGCCATCCTGAACCTCTGCATAATGGTGCTGGGCAGGTAGGTTGGTCCAGTGGCCATGACCCTCTACATGGTAGCCACAGAAGCAAGAGAGGCCCACACTTCCTTTTCCACAGTGGTTTTATTGCTTTGCAAAATGTTCTTAGGAGGGGATTCTGTCCCTGGGGTAGGCTGGATAAGTGTGGCAATATGCAGTCAACACATTCACAGCATGCACTGAAGTTTTTGTCAGTGTGGCTATGAAGTTGCCTTAGAAAAGTGGTCGCAGATTATCCGTAGCATCTGTCCTGGTTCAGATAGAATGGACAGACAGAGCCAGGGATCATCTGCCTATACTTCAAATCTCCTGATGACCTCTTCCAGCGAATTTGTGTAGATGTGAAACAGCACAGGGAATAAAATCATCCTGTGAGGAGCCCCACAGGTCAGTTCCCAGAGAGTCAAGCAAAACCCTCATCAGCAGCATTCCGGTGTCATACTTAGAGGTAGTAGAGAAAACATCACCATGCAGTGACTCCAACTCTTCATCCCAGAAGTTGGTTCAGTAACATACCATGGCCAATAGTATCAAAAGCTGCTGAAGGATCAAGGAGAACAACTTGGGTAGCATTGTCCCTGTCCTTCTTCTCGTAAAGGGCATCAGTCAGGATGATCAAGGCAGCTTTTAGCTCCAGGACCAGGTCTGAAGCTAGACTGGAAGAAAATAATCCATTTTCCAAAGGCACAAATGGAATTGAACAGCTTTGGCCCTCTGCAATAATTGCCCCAGAAGAATACTATATGACCCTTTCTGCACTAGGTCTTATTCCAGATTATCTCAGAATAAGGACCTGCTATCTCCATGCTGGTGTGGACTATGGCAGAGCCCAGGTGGGACCTAGTGTAGTCTGCACCAGCAGGTGGATGGCAGGTCCCTATTCCAGGATATAATCTGAAATAAGACCCAGTGCAGAAAGGGACTATGTTTGTTAGCTAACAGGCAGGAGCTGTTCCAGTCTTCTCTGTCCAGGGAGGTTCTATTGCTAAGAGAAGGCATCACTGCCTCCTTAAGAGCTAGCATTAACCTCTCCCAGACACTCCCCTTCCACTATACTCCTTCAGCAAGTTCTTAGCCATGATGGACAAGGATCAGGGAGCATGTTAATGGCCGAACCTCTGCAAGAAGTTTGTTCAATTGAAAATCATCCATATTAGCAGTCTTAGATGGTTCTCCGAACATCCTCACCAGACCATTTGAAACTGTGGTATCGAATTCTAAGAGGATCTGAAGGACTTTATGCTTGGAAATATATCACAGCAGGCTTGGGATGGCACCATCCTTTCCATCATTTGGTGTGAAGCCACTAGGCTGTTCAACCGCCTCAGAAAGCTGTGCTGGTTGGCTACTTGAGGAAAAATACTTTTTTTTTTTTTTGCCATCACCACCACCACATGCCAGGGATGATAATGTGTTCTGAACTGTTTGCTCAGACTTGCACTGAGAATTGCATCATCTGCATTCTAGCTGGCAGCCCTCCTGCTCTGTAGCCTGTACTCTGTGGAAGACCAGAGTGCTTTACAGGTCCCACAGGAATGCTGAGGGTGCTAAGAACATCAGAGGAGCCCTGCAGGATCAGGCCGCAGCCCATCTAGTCCAGCATCCTGCCTCACACAGTGGCCCACTAATTGCTCTTGTGCATTTCAAGCAAAAGACAAAGGCAAAACCTTCACCTGCTTTTGACTCCCTGCAAGTGGCCTTTAGGCATCCTGCCTCTTTCTCCAACCCGAAGGCAGTCCCTAGGCAGCCATTCTAGTTGCCACTGATACAAATGGATCAATACCAGCAAGAAGATGGCAAGTCCCTCCCTATTCCAGAATAGGAATACAGAATAAGGTCCAGTGCAGAAAGGGCCTAGGGTTCCAGATCCAGCATTTTCCTTGCCACCACAGGACCCTGATAATGTCACCTAAGCTCAGTTGTTTGCATGGTTCCTCGCATGCCTTCTCCCCTGAGGACGGCGGTGGTGTAGATGAAGTGAATGCTAACCAGAGGCAAGCAGCAAGGAGTTTTTCCATTTCCCACCCCAGCCATTTTGTGACTGGCACCCACACAATGTTCTCATAATATCCTATGCGCTTACAGACCTACAAAGGTTCAGGGAACTCCTGTGCAAGACAACGGAGAAACAATTTATTTTCCTCTGTATCAGTTTTGTTGAAGCTCATTATCTGAGTCTGGATCAGATATCTCTCAGCAGCTGCTAAATAATTTGGCCTTAGGCCCAACCAACTAGGCTCCATCGCCTAGAAGAACTTTTTGCACAATACCTTTCTTCATCTCTCTGGTGCCACAGGATATTTCTGCTGGTTTCCCACCTGTATGACATTTAATGTAGCATTTTTACAGAGATGATAAGGACTGTAAAACACATTGCAAAATAAGGATAAGAATAGGAATGACGGTTCAGGCGACAGCAAGGTCTCCTGGATAGGAAGCTGCCCTTCCTGTCCTTTGACAGGAAGAATACTGAGTGAAAATAATCCTTTGGAAACAGCTTGCAGGAAATGACTGCAAATGGAGGAAGGGCGGTTGTGGGAACGGAAGCTTGAGAACCATAATTCCCCATGTGGAAGAAAGAAACTTACACACTTTGGTACAGTTTGTTCTCCCTATAAAGACTGCAACTGCCCTCTCCCCACTGCTTAGGTTTCTTTTTGTTTGTTTTTCTTCGGACTGTTTCCTCTCCCCTTTTTTTAGTGGACTGTATCTTATTTTATTACATTTTTGCAGCAACACTTTACAAACAAAAAAGACCAGTGGTTTAACAAACTTACTTTGTTTCTAAGACAACCTATGCAAATATTTATCCAGTGAAACCAATACTGGGCTTTTTTACACTTAACTGGCTGGTACAGTAATAATGGTAGAAGGTAAAGAATGGCCATCCACACTTCAAGTGCTGAAAAAAACCCATATTGTACCAGCAGCACTTGAAGTGTGAATGGTCAAGGCAGGCCAGATTACCATAGCAACATCTGCAGCAACATCTGGTGTCCACTCAGACTTTGCCATGGCGATCAGGCGCCTTTTCGCACTAGGCCTTCTGGAATGTGTCTAGGACCCTCCAGGACGCAGCATTCGCTCTTGTGGGGCGGCTGGATCCATTCCAGGCGGCCCCAAGTGTCCTAACGCGTCCTAGACACATTCCAAATGTAGAGCAGTAAAAAGTGCTCAACATGTGCCTTAGCGCATTCGAGCTGTCCCGGGCTGTCCAGGGAGGGAAGCATTTGCATGCCTCCCTCCCTGAGACACGCCTTCCCCTGGCATGATTGGTTCGAAATTGGCTCAACAGGGTGGCAGGGCCACGCAAATCACTCACCTTGCTGGGCTGGGGTTGCGATCTGCTGCAGTCTGCACAGCTGCGTGCACTCTAGTAGACAGGACCCAGTGGGTCACGTCTACCAGAGTGTGCACACCTGAGTGATTTGTGCGAGAGGGGGGGAGGTGGCTTGTTCCAGGCTTCTGCAGTCCCATCTGGACTGCAAGAGTTGAGGAGACACCCAGATCGGCTTCCCTCACCCCTTTCCAGGGTGGGGAGGGGTTGAGCTGTGGCTGTCTATAGGCCAGGGGATATGGGATCCTTTGGTAGACCGGCCTGAGCCATAGCGTTGAATGGCTCAATAGATCTAAGCGGCTGAACCCTGGAGAGGCCTCCCAGGCACCACCACCCCACCCCATAGGTCCCAGGAACACGCACGTGCACGGAGCACTTACCTGCTGGCTGTCCTGGGTCCCAATGACCCAATGAGGAGTATGTGCACATGGCACAGCTTCTGATTGGACACACTGCCCACGTGGGCGAGCTGCCCAATCAGAAGCTGTGCCGCATGCATGTGCTCTGTGCCCCAACTGAGCTGGGTCATTGGGACCCAGGACAGCCAGCAGGCTGGTGCTTCATGTGCACGCATCTCCGGGCCCCGGGGGTGGGTGGGTGGTGCCTGGGGAGGTTCCTGCCAGCTGTAGGGGACCCGATCTGGTCCCCTACAATGTGCAGGAACCCGGGGAAGGGCCCTCCCATGTCTGCCTGCACCTGGGTGTTAGTCACCCAAAGGCAGGCAGGCCTGGGAGGGGCGTCCTGCCCCCATCCCAGCCTCTTCAGGCTAAGACGCATGGGAACACTTTCTCCATATGCACGGAGGGAGGCAGGAACGCTTGTAGACATGTTCCTCCCTCCTTCCATGTGAATGGGGAAAGCGTTCTTGCGCGTCTAAGCCTCCTTCACTACAGCTGTTCTGGCTGTAGTGCAAAGTGGCCTCTGGATGCTGCATATGACTATGCAGATGCAATCACAGCACCATCCCCACTCGCCATGCTGCACCCAGAAGGGGATCTGGGTACGGAGCCCAGGAGCAAGCTGGTAAGCTTCAGCTGTGGAATGCCTACTGCTCTTTTTGCTATTGGTAGAACAGCATATTACTAAAGGTGTGAAGCCCTGTAGGTTAAAGAGATTTGTTTAGATCAAGGAAGACTAAGGCCACTTCCCTGAAGCTGCTTGCTGCTGCTTCAATGAAGCAGGGCCACATTTCCATGGGAGCCTTCAAAAGCAAGTGCAAAGACTTCAGAATGTTACCCTGGGGGTGGCAGTGGAACCAACAAAGCCCTTTCTGAGGTTGCCTAAAACCAAGAGAGACCTTCAGGGAAACCCAGTCTGGCACTGAGGCTGGAGCTGTGAAGATGCCTCCTAAGACTGTTTCTCCGTTACATTGCAAAAGCAACTTAACCAAGGTCCCAGGGTAGTCAGTCCCTGTTGCAGTAATGCCTTTGCTGAGTAATGGAGACGCAGCCTAAGGTAGGAGTCTTAAGTCATTACTGAACCTCCCTCAGATGCAGTCAGCATGTTCAGCGTGCAAGGGAGAATGGAAGCTATCATTCAGCAGTAGCAGAAAAATAAGCTATCATTCAACAGTACCAGAAAAGGTACACCTTGGAAAGAATGTTGAATAAGGGTGAATCCCCATGATCAAAATACTCTAAGGCGAACCTGAGTTCACCTCAGAGTGTCCCCATGGAAAGCCTCTAATCCAGACTACATGCAGGACAAATGGGAGAAATCTGAATTAGGAAGGCAAGCACGTATTACCTTGAGGCATGGGGACGCTCCCGGGTTATTGGAGGAGGAGTTTGGCGATCACATCATTAGCGGGCAGGGTTTCGCCTGTGCTCAGGGTTTTATGGTGGTTTGCTTGGGGACAGGTGGATTCGACTTGAATCCGCGCTCTCCTCAATTGCCTGGGGAGATGTTAATTTGAACTACAATTAGTATCAAGGATGCCCCGATTCAGCACCGAAATAACTGGAGCCCATGGGGACTCACCCTAAAAGGCTGTTATGATTTAAAGAAATGATATGGTATGATTGGAGCAAGTATTGTATTTGCTAAAGAATGGAAGAAACCAAAAAACCCAAGGACTGCCAGGATGGGAGGAACAGTAAGCAAATACACGATGATGAAATTAATACAGAGAGTAGAAAATAAAAATGGGCAGGGTTTTTAAAAAAGAACTGGGACCTTTATATAAATGACCATACAGATTAGGCCACAAAGTGTATCTTGAAAGAAAATGTATCTTCTATTCGCTAATAGAAAGATTATCTCTTGGGCCATGGTCACACCTTCACTTTGAACCTACTTCATCTCCAGGTCTGACTGCTCACATTTTTTCATTTCTATCCATTTTGTTTCTGGACCTTCCTCCTTCCATGTCGAGTTTTACAATGAGTTACATATAGAATCCAAGGATCCGTTTTAAATTGTATATTGTTTATTTTTACTATTTGATTTTTTTTTTAAAAAGAAAAGCTACATGTTTAACATCTCTTATTTTTATATTCTGTGTCTTCCGGCCAAGACATGTTGCTTGCTACCAGAGCTAGGCCTCTCCAGTTTTGGGAGCCATTTATGCATGTTGGGTCTACCTGATACTGGACCTGTTTTGTGGAGTTCACAGTTGTGTTTGAACTTGAGGTTGTTTAGGTTTTGGTACCACAAATTTTCTCCATTATTTGCATGGCATTGTCCTTGTTGGGTTGATATTGATTTGACACCCCATACTTTCTCTCAGTTCAATGTAGGTTTCTCCTGGCCATATAGAAATCTACCAAATGAAAACAATCTGTCCTCATCTGCAGTGGAAAAACCCTTTTATATTTCCATCTCGACACATTGTAATTTCCATTAAAGTAAGACCGTAAGAATATAAGAACATAAGAGGTCCCCTGCTGGACGAGGCTGCAGCCCATCTAATCCAGCATCCTGTCGCACACAGTAGCCCACAAGTTGTTTCTGGGCATCTCAAGCAGAAGACAAAGGCAAAACCTTCATCTTCTCTCATCTTGCAATTGGCCTTTAGAGCCATCCTGCATATCTATCCAACCTGGAGGCAGTATCTGCCGTGGGCGGGGGAGAAACTTGCTCCTTGACACCCTGGTATACAGTTCACCATGGTGATATTGCCAAGAGCCATCGCATCAACACAGATTTACGTATTTCTACATTGCATGGCACAGAGCCCGAAGTGGAAGACATTATTCCAATTTATCTTCACAACAATTCTGTGAGGTAAGTTAGACTGAGAAGCAGTGACTCAGCATGATCACTGAGTGAGCTTTCATAGCCAAGCTTGGGTCCTAACTAAATACTTTAACCACTACACTACACTACCTCTCTCCATTACTCTTTTTATATTATTTCCTTGTATTGTATTTAAGAGGGGTGGGTGCCCTTCTCCCCCCCCTTGTTTTATCATGCATACTTTGCAGTGTTCCTGCTTCTCTTGAGAAAGGGGATTGTCTGTTTATATGTCTGCACACAAGCAGATGGAAGGCAAGGTCCAATCTGGGCATCCCCCAGGATTACAGCTATTTTCCCTCCTACTCCACTCTCTTCTCAGAACAGAAGGAAACTGGTTACCAGGCAACTGAGCAGAAGAGAGAGGGCTTTTTTAATTTTGTTTTGTCTTTTTTAAAAATAATCTAAAGTCACGAAATGGGCACAGATGGGAAGAGCAGGGAGCAGCGAGCAGGGAGAATGCCAAAGGAAGGGATCTGTATAAAAGGTGAAGCAAATTTTGTTATGTATGAAACAGGGACACCCTCCCAAAAGCAAAATGGTAAAGATCCAAGGGGCAGCTGAGATGCCAACAAGGCTTCAATGTAGAAACAGTGGGAACACACTAAAGTAAGGCCCTTTCTGCACTTACCTCGGTTAATCTGTATTAACTAGATCTGGATCAACTACAGGCAAAGGCATCTGTGCCGAGTGTGCTTTAGAACAGCAAATGTGTGTTAAAGAGTGCTAGTATGGTTGTAGACCATATTTCTGTTCTGGATCTACCCTACCCACTTGCAATATATTCTTAGAAGCTCTTTGATCCAGATCACCATGAGGATTACATGTTCTTAGCAGCTCCTTTATCTGGATTAGCAAGTACGTGCAGAAAGGGCCCCAGATGGCATACAGTAAGATGTTTCTGGATTGACCAAACCTGGTTTAGGTCTGATCAGCTGAATCTAATACCCTTCCTTGGCCCTTAAGTCTTGTTGCTGCTTCTGGTGGTAGTTTTAATGGTCCCCCTTCTTCACCAAACCTTGAATTGCAGAATATACTTTTCAGTTGTCGATGGCACAGGACACTATTCCAGCCCGAAGTTTAGTTAATCAGACACACTGGAAAAAAGGCATCTCTGAGGCAGCTTAGAGACAGCTTTGAAGTGGGATTGTTCACACACCAGTCTGCTTCTCCCCGCTCTCCTGAACATTTCATGCCAGTAAAGGTGGATGAATGAAAGAAGCCTTGGGAACACAAGGACCACACACTGGTCCTTTCTGCACTGGGCCTTATTCCAGATAATATCTTAGAATAGGGACATGCCATCCACATGCTGGTTCAGACTATGGCAGGTCACACCCCAAGCATGCTCCAGTCTGCACTAGCATACGGATAGCAGATTCCTATTCCAAGATATTATCTGAAATAAGGCCCAGTGCAGAAAGGCCCCCTGTCTCTCTCAGGTGCCTCTTTTGTTATGTCTGAACACAGCCTTAGAAGATCAAAACCCAAAGGAATCTAGCAAACTCCTAATTTCATCCCTCACATTTCCATTTAACACTGGCTCTTAGGAGGACTTGACAGTGTCTTTTGGGATATTTTGTGCCCCTCTAGATCAAGAAATCCATATGTGGCAGAAATTGCATGCCACAGAAATGGGAAGCTTCTGTCAGCTTCTGATCTCTTTTGTCAGTGATCAGAACTCTCAGGCACTAAAGTACAGAATGAGTTGAAGCAGTTTATTTACTGCTCAAAGTTTGGAGAACATTGCTACAGGAGCCTAAAGTAGAACAATCCTTATGTAATCCTCTGCAGTTCTGACTTCAACAGCTTTCAAAGCAGCTGCCATTCCAGGCTTGTTATTTCTTAGTATTTCCCTGAATTCCTAACCATGTGGAGCCACTCAACAGAGCAATTTGGGCCTATCTATAATTACTCTATGTATAGTGGAAAGATACCATGAATCTGAAGAGATTACATTGCTTGTGATGCTTCTGTCTATAGGCATAAGTGTACCAGGGAAACACGCCCTCCAGAATGCTGAATCTCTCAAATTACTGTACTTTGACATCAACATCCAAAGATTCGAGAGTATGGTAAAACTGTGCAACAAGATAGAAGCCCACATAAGACACACACCATGTAGGACTGGGTACGAGCGCTATCAGCACTCTTAGGAAAAGGGCCAAATAGGACAAGTTCAGAAAGCCTTTGGGGTGAGGGGGCAGGTGTACCCAGGAGCACTTATACCTCCAGAGCAGGAAACAAGGAACACAGGCCCTGTTGCCTCACGAGCAGCTGATTCAGGGGGTGGTCATATAAACATTCCCCACAGATGGCAGGGGTACTCCGGTGGCGACACCTGTCTAATCCTAAGAAGGGAAATGTGTGCAAATGATCATTGTCTAGTAGCACAACACCTGCTTTAAATGCAGAAGGTTCCAGTTTTGGTATCCACTATCCAGGAAAAGCTGGGAAAAGTTCCAGCTTCAAATGCTCGAGATCTTATGTCAGCCAATGTAGATAGAGATTTACAGACCAGAGTCCCTGTTTATTAAAAAGCTCTTCTCTATGATTAAGAAGATACGGACCAAAGCAAACTCCTTTCATCAATGTTGTAAAGAACAGTGCTCACAGATATTATGTGATCCATATTATATTTTGTAATCATATCTGCAAACAGTTTCCCGCTGTCTGTGTGGAAGAGGAATGAATTCCTCTTCATAACGCAAGTTTGTGACTACAGTCACTATAGTTACATTTGTGGCTGTGGCCGCATCTCCACCATGCAGTGGAATATCCCTCCCCTACTTCCAGGGCATCTCCATTCTTCCTATGTCCAAGCACCAATGTCTTCTGGGGCCAAGAAGTCCATCTTAAGGATAGGGCTTCAAAATAACTTTGGAGACACCCCCCGTGGTCTCATGACATTTCTAGGATATGTGCTAAGATGCCTGAAGATGAAGGTGATGCAGCAATTGTTAATGTTGTGGTCTAGGCAGCAAGAAGGTTCAGTTGCCATCAGCCAGGGCATACTGACCTGGGTGACTGCAACGACTGGAGCTGTGGTTGATTAACCTTGCCTGCACTAAGTTGTTCCTCATGATCTTGTCATCAGGATCGCCGTTTCCTCCCCCTTTTCAATAAATTCACACCTCTTAATGACGTTTAAACTCCCGCTTTATTGAAAAGACTGTTGTCCGTGGCTGTGGCAACTCTTGCCCACCTCTTCAGTCATCTCCAGAACCATTTACATTCATTTGGAGAACACAAAAGAGAATCTGGAGCACAGTCATTTTTTTTTTCAAAGGACAAGCTGCCTTAAAAGAAAAAAGACACACCTGTTTTTGCATACACCTGGCTTGGGGCATTTTAACTGTCCAACTCCAGTCTGCCCCCAAACAAACACAGCAGGTTCTATCTGCATAGTTAAGGTGGGGACACATCTGTCCTGGACCATCACCAGCAGTCACAGCTGTTCCAGTCCATATCACTGACTCCCCATCCCAGGCACCACCCATCCCTGGCAGCAATTGGCTCAGGACCCATCACTCATGTGGTGCAGAAAGGCGGGGCTAAACAGAACAGTCTTTGAAGGTCATGCGCTTACCTCTCTATCTTGGGCTTTTCAAAGTGGTCTTCAAAGCTTGAGTAAGCTTTATTGGCCTGAGATGTTTTTCCAAGTTCTGGACCAGATGTGGAAGCGCCAATGCCTGGACCGGAACACCCAGTATTAGAAATGTTGTAGATCCCTTCAAAAAGTTCTACAACTGGTCCTCAATAGGGACCTCTTGGGACAGTTCTGGGCCAGAACAGCACCAGTTCCATGCAGAGAAAGCATGCTAGGCAGCTGCTCAGTCCGGATGGGTAACTCAGCGTAGAAACAAACTTGCATTTGTCACACAGGTATGGACTGGGTATGGTCTGCATAACTATAAAAAGTATCTGAGCAATCCAGATTCCAAGTAAAGCCAAAGACTCACATGAAAGGTAGCAAAAGAAATGGTTTGCTTATGTATTTTGCATAACTTATAATTTATTTGCACTTTAAAAAAATCTGCACAATTTATTCTGGTTTTGTTAATGGTACCGAAGGGCCAAAATGTATCTAAGATAATGATGCTCCAGCTGTCTGACCTTGTATAAAGTCTCAGTTGACAGCCTGTTAAGATTATTTCAGCCATAATTGCCCACAAGTAATCCTAGGCATGCCTTCTTAGCCCAAAGGCTTAGAAAGTAGCTTTAGAAAACTAAAGAAAGCAGAGACTTTTCAGTAAGCCAAATTTTGTGGATGCCATGTGCTGTTCCTTTTCTGCACACCTATGGAACCTATGTCTTAGGCACAAATCAGCAGATTCACAAGGAACAGACCCAGAGCAAAATAAATGGAGAGCACCATAGCAGAGCATCTTGAACAATGTTCAAGTAAAACAGGCACAATCTATTGCCTGACCACATTCGTATACACTCCACAGGATTTTTCTTTTAAAGAAAGCTTCAAGGCCATTGCTTGCTTGCAAATCATGTTCTCCAAGTCAGAAACTCTACCTCTCCATTGCAGATGCTTGGGTGCAGGTCGTGTTGTCCCAGTAGGAAGGAAGACGCACTTCGGCCATTCACCTATTTTAATATGATCCCCCCCCCTTCTCTTTGTGCTGAGAGATGCTGTTTCATTTGTGTTACTTGGTATGCTCCTTACTTGGGCCCCAACACTTTTAAGGCTAAGCCAAGGCACAATTAAGCCCTGGGCATAAACACTGCCTAGAGGGCATGTGTTTAGCCCTGGCTTCTCAGAAGCAGGCATTGAAGAAAGTACATCCACAGGGCTAAAGACGAGGGTCCTGTTTGCACTAACGCTATCAGAACGGACTGGCACATTCTGAAATGGAGTATTTGCATACTACAGTGCTGCTTCCATTAAAGAGCACCCCAGAGCCATCCTAATTGCCGCTAGTTTGACCAAGAGCACCTAAGGCTCCCCTGGTCGACTCCCAAACACAGCCTTTGCATTATGCTGGATACAAAGGATGGATGGCAACTTCAGTGACACAGCACATGTCTGGGACTGTCTGCACTTCACCAGAACCCACTTAACTCTGGGCAAGGTTTAGAACAGCCTGGCCCTTGCAATGTGAACACTGGTCAGTAGCCCTGAACTTAATTTCCATGGTACATTGTCCCACAAAAGTGCAAAAAGGCCCAAAGCCTCTTCACTCTATCCACCTCTATGCAAGAATGAATCATTCTTATTATCAAGCCCATGTATTGTCCTAGACAGTTGAACTGTGGAATGGTTAATTGCAGGAGTTCTTTCAGAACAGGAAGGAGATCCAAAGTTCTGGGGCTGGTGATGGGTGAGGTATGATCAAACAGGCTTCTGAATCTACAACTGGAGGAAAGTCTCTTGAGCTGGTGCAGTTTTAGAGATTCTTTAAGTGTTTTTCTTCCAGAGACAGAAATTTTTGTGTATGCAGGGGCTGAATTAGTTTCTTGAACAGAGGTTCTAAGCTTAAGGCCATTTCTGCACTCACCTTGCTTGGAGTAGCTTAACTATTCTGCTCCAGACTGCCCTGGACCAAGCACAGCAGGTTCTGACCACATTGCGACAGCCAGGATGTTATCTGGGATGTTATCTGTTCCATACCAACACCAGCAGCAATACAGAAGTACCAAAGCTTTTCCAGTCCATACAACTGACTCCTTGCCCATGGCACCATTCATTCCTGCCAGTGACTGACCTGAGTCCTATATCTCATATATTGTGTCTGGTGCCCAAGCACAGAGCTAAGCAGAAAATCCTCAAAACAGTATGCCTACCTCTGTGTCAGGTTTCAAAAATGAACTTCAGAACTTGCATAAACTTTAAAGATTGACTACATCATTTCCCTTATTCCTGAGCAGGTGTGGAAATGTCAATGCCTGGCCTGGAACAAGCAACATTAACAGGCTTGTAGACTCCTTCAAACAGTTGGGACAGTTCTGGACCAGAATAGTGATAGTCTCATGTGGACAAAGTGTACTAAACAGCTGCTTGATCTCAACTGTTGACTGAGGTCAAAAACAGCCTAAGATAGAGATGATACTTATGTTTGTTCTAGATACCAAATTCTTCAGGCAATCCTAGAGTTTCAGCCTGTATTGTGACTTGATTTTGGATTCTGAAGTCCATGCTCCAGAACCAATAAGAAGGTAGATGTCTGAGGAATTTTACAGCTGAGATACAGGTGTCAAATGTGGTGATAGTGCCAAATACAGCCTTGCTTGTTCCAGAACTTCCATATTAGCCTTACTTCTCTCCCGCCATACTCCCTTCCTAAGAATGTAATGTTAGAACCAGAAGTCTTATGAAGGATCCTTGTTGGTACTGCAGATCTCCAACCTAACTTCTAGATTATGGCTGTACAGTAGAAAACAGAAGATGAGCACACACACACAACCAGCAGGTTCCAGCCCTGACATGGCCCATTCCAAATCCCTAAATCTGAACAGTGCAAACTGGACCATGTTCAACATGTTATATGTCCAGAGCAGAACAAATACTTCAGGAAACAGCAGACTCTGAAGAAGTTATAGGATCTCATTATCTGTACAGACTCCTGGGAACAGGGAGGTTGGAGATTAGGAGGGTCTTTGGTTACTGGTTTGACCCTGTCAGCATAGCTGCTAGTTTGGTAGGTATACATCATCACCGTTGGTGCATCAGAGATCAAAAAGGCAACAAGGACCTTCTCTGGAATGGCAGTAGGTCCTGGAAAAGGTGCCTCCCTCTCCGGCATGAGGTATTCCGTTGGTTCCAAAGAACTCTGCCACCAGGGCAGGCAAGGAGAAATGGAGAGCAGAAGGAGAGCAAGAAGCCAGCACCTGTTGCCCCTACGTGGGATCCAACTCAAAGACACTGTCGTCAGTTGGTGAGGTGAAAAAGCAGGCCTGGCTGCCCCTGCTGAGCCCCAGAGACTTTTCAAAGTCCAGCAGCTGCCCCATGAAGTTGAAGTTTGGTGAGATGTTGGACTTCTTCCGCTTCACCAAGTCATAGGCGTCATTGAGGGACAAGTTGAGTTTCTGCATGAGGTAGGCTACAGTGACGGTAACTGAACGGCTGATCCCCGCCAGGCAGTGCACCAGAATGCCAGTGTTCCGAGACAGGGCCTCATCTGTTGAGAAGAAATTAAAGGGGGGGGGGAGAGAATAGAGGGAAGAAATGGGTAAATTACGCTTATTGACCAAATTGGATTAAGAAAGAAAAAAAAAAGGGCCTCTCTGCACAGAAAGCCCTACATTCTGGAGCAGCCATGGCTGCTGATTCCAAACATGAGATGGTGTGGGTAGGATCAGCGCCATCTGCATGACAGCACTCGTGCAGACGAGCCCATGCCATGGCTTTGAAGCTCAAACAAGTTTTATGGCCACACTCCCACATCTCTGAGGGCTTGAGGCCTCTGAAGGACATCATGCATCCCCAGTAATCCAGAACATGGGAGACTTGCCATGTGGATCAGGCCTACTGGGACGCTTCTAGGCGCAACTGATTGGGCTTACCACCAATCAGGAACAAAGTGTCCTTGTTCGGCATCACGCTCCATCTAAAGTAGACAGAGAGGAGTGGATCAGCACGGGCACTGCTACTTTAGATCCACAGTAAAATGTGGATTTATCAGGCCCAGATTCTTACTACCAAGCCCTTAATCTGGATTAAGGATCCATGCAGAAAGGGCCAAAGAGAGGGAAAATGAGGGTTACAACAAGCACAAAGGAGGGCTGAAATGATCAGGTTAAGAGGAGGCCTGTGTGGATTCTGCCACTTGATAACCACGGAATTCAGCTTTCAGAAAACCCAAGGATCCTTCTTTCCAAAAGGAAGTCTCAAGTCGTTATGACTTAATTCCATATGGGTGAAAGTCAGAGAAGCATAAAGTGCTCGACTCTCATTCCTCATATGCAAAACATGGGGAAATGTGCTGGGCCTGGTTTATATGCTTCATTCCTCTATCAAACTACTTAGCTTCATTTCTATAAAATTTGGTTATCTCACTTTGCACATGTCCCACCACAGGAGTAGGACGGCAGTTTACAGGGATTTACCATCTTGCTACAAAGAGGCAAGATTTAGGTCAACTATGATAAAAGAGAACGACTTCCGGAGAAAAACTAACCCAACACTGAATCTTAAGAAGAAAAAGCTGGGATCTTTAGGATTGGGGCTGCCTGCTCTCTGATGAATTATTTCAAACGCTGCCAGAAAAACATACAAGTTGAAAATATAGAACACAAATTGTCCTCTCTCTCCTGGCTCCATTTCCAGAATTCAAGCTTGCAAAGAATTTGGAAGTTTGGGGGCAAAAGAAAGAAAGTAGCACAAGGGAGAATAGAAGGAGGAGGATGTGTAGGAAAGGGCATATGACCGGACATTGTTGGATGCCCAGGATAAGAAGCTCACAGAATAATTTTTGCGCTGTGACAAAAGCAGGGAGCCAGGCAGCGCGCTTGCTTCCTGAGCACTGCCAGCAGTCACGGCTCTAAGCCTAATTCTGCACTAGGGATGTGCACAGATATTGAGAAACATTCGAAATTCAATCGAATTTGTTCAAATTTCGACATTCAAATTCGAATGTCTAAAAATTTGAATTTAAACATTTGAACAAATTTGAATTTTTGAATCACTTGTATAAATTATTCGGACATTCCTATGTGTACAGATACATACGCAATGTGTCCTTGCCCGTATGCACGGATCCGTATGGGACAAAAACGGGATGCATATGGGCATATATGAATGTTATCGACATTTGTATTTGCAAATACAGACTGAAAATTTGCACCAATAGATCCGAATGTATACGAATCCAATTGAATGTGAATACATTCCAATTTTAAACATTTGAATCAATTTGAATTTTCAGATATTCGATTTGAACTGAATCCCAAAAATTGCATTTGTGCACACCCCTTCTCTGGACTGGGAAAATGAATTGAGCTGCAGACGATCGGGTAAGTCGGAGGGACTCTCGATGGGGTGGGGGTGAGAGTAGAAGTAGGGGGTGCCTTACCCTTGCCAGAGAACGGAGGATCGTCGGTTCTCTGGCAGAGGGAAGGCAGGGAAGCTGGCTGCCAGACTCGCCCACCTGTCAGAGTCGCAGAGCATGCGCTCTGCCTCTCTGACAGCTAGGCAGGCGCCGGCAGGGCCGGTTTGGGATGGGTGCTGGTGCATTCGCAAAGCACCCACCCCAAACCGTTTCCAAATCTGGCCCTGCCGCCGCTGCCCCATGCATGTGCGTACGAGCGGGGTCTCCGAGAAACCGTTCCTGTTTGGAACGGATTCCCCTTTAAAAACGTTTTCCAGATCAGGAGCCTTCTGACTTGGATTTTGGTCTGTGTGGTGCAGTCAGAGAGCGCTAGCAAAGGGTGGTTCCTCACTTATTCTGCACTAACATGCAGAAAGGAGGTCCCCAGACTCTTTTGTAATGTGGATATTAGGTAGGTTCAGAAAATCCCATAGGTTAGTAATGAAGGCAAACTGCTAACGTCCTGTGGATGGCATTTAGCTTGGGAGCTGCCTACCAGTGAACTCCAAACAGTCTTTTTTTAAAACAACTTGTCTCTACAAAGTATAGGAAGTGACAGTGTCAAAACTTTAAAATTTGAAGACACTTCTCATAGGATTAGACACTTCTGCAATATGAAAGAACAGATTACTAAGATTTTGCATTAAGAGAACAAAGTGGTATTCCCCGGTTTTACATGTGCAAGATCTTATATAAATGTGTAGCCATTAAAGCTCACAAAAAAGGGAGATCTTGGTAATTCATTATCCCCCCCCTTTAAAAACCTTCTTAGATTTGCAGGCTTTTAAATTCCTTTATTACTGCTTGCAGCCTTAGGCCAGTTATAGCCTTAAACTAGGCCCATACTGTTACCCTCTCCCGGCACTCACCAATGAACTCAATGGCCTCAGGGAAGAACTGAGACAGATTCTGGCTCCAGTGGTCAGAGATTGGGATCTGCTTGTAATGGAAGTCACCGTTCTTCTCAAAGAGATTGGGTAGGTTGGGTGTGACATTAAGGATGTAGCGGATTCCCAGCTTAGCCAGAGTGTCCATGTTGGCTGAGTCACGTGCGCTGCCCAGATAAAGGTTGGGCAGTATTTGAACGGGGAAAGACGGAGGGCTTGTCCCTTCTGACTCCATGCCGCTGCTGAGGGGCTCCGATTCAGCATCAGAGCAATCTGAGCTCAGGCTCAGCCCCCCCAGCCCCACGACGGGAGCTGCCGGAGGCACAGGTGAATTACTGGCACTGGCTGCATCCAGGTTGGTCTCACAGAGGTGTGGCCATTCAGCCTGGAATTTATTGAAGCCTCCTGCAGGAAACAGAAAAACCAAGAGACCATTATCAGGATTTTATTACTGCATGAGAGATTCTCAGGCCTTTCCGGCATGCACCTCCTTCCCACCTCCAAACCCAGGAGGAAAACTTCCCCATTTTCAGCAGAATATGCACTTAGAGTGATTTTAAAAAGGACGTATTCTGTTTCCAGGCAAATATATATTGCTCACCAACAAATTTTTGTGCCTAATATAAATAATCTAACAAGCATTCAAGTTATACTGGATCATTTATCAGGCATTTAATTCCATTTTGCAGGATTTATTGTGGCTCTGCTAGACATGGGGATTCTACAGAGCACTGAAGCCCCTCTGGGAGTGTTGGCTGCTTGTCCTTCAAGCGTCTCAGGTATCTGTTAGCAAGCAGTGCCTGAGGCACAAAAACTACTGCACCATACTTGCTTGAGGGAGGGAAGGAGGGAGGGAGGAGGAAGGGAAGGAAAGAGAGGGAAGGAAAGAAAATAAAGCAAGGAAGCAAAGGAGGGAAGGGGAAGGACAGAAGGAAGGGAAGGCGGGGAGGGAGGATGGGAAGGAACAAAAGAAGGAAGGAAAGAGGGAAGGAAGGAGAAAAGGAAGAAATGTGGAAGAAGCAAAGGAATGAGGGGGGATTGGAGGAAAGAAAGGGAGGGGAGGGAGGGAGGATGGAAAGAGGGAAGGAAGCAAGGAAAGGGGGGAAAGCAAGGGAGGGAGAGAGAGAGAGAAAGAAAGAATGGGAGAGAGGAATATTTTTAAATGCTAAATTGTTGGTACGATTCATTGGCAGGTTCAGTTCCAGAAAAGAAAGCAGTTAAATAAGAGTTCATTACAGTTTGTTTTCGACTACAGTTCCCATGATCCCAGGTACAGTGCTAGTTTGGCACTTATGGTGCAAATGACTACCACCTTGCTGGATCCTTGTCAGCCTGGTGCGCTATTATTGTACTGTATCAGGCCAGCAACTGCAACCCCGGCCCTAATTTCTGCTCTGAACATTCCCTGGGTGGCCTCGGACTGGCCACTATATCTCAACCTAACTTTGCCCACCGGGCAGCAGTGAGGGAAAAATTGCTTCAGAAGCAATGCAAGATGTAAATGTCAGAACACTTTCTTCTTTGACAAAGCAAAGAAGCTACCCACCTCAGGTTTCCCTGTCATGGCATTTCCATGGTAAAAAACTCAATACTATTTCTGTTTAAAAATCTAATGGACGTTTGTTGGTGGGATCATGGATAAAAGAGATTCCCGTAATGGAGTTTCGGTTTCTGATTTTAAAGATACTGCATTTTGGCAATAAAGCAATAACATAATGAAACCAAACATTTAAAGGCCAAGCAGTAAAAGGCGCAATTCTAAACTCTCTTCAGACACTGTGAGGGAAGTTAGAAAATATGAAAGACCTAACTCCTTAGTCAGGATTTCTGCACTTAGACATGACTATAGCCCAGCAGTAGAGCAATGGAAAGCAGAGATTTGGGATTGGGGGAAATTCAATCATTAGACATTCTACAGAAGAAAATGGCAAACCACTTCTGTATCTCTGTTAGTAAATCTGATGCAGACCCATTTTGATGGTATTCCACCACAACACGAAACACTAGAGAGGGGGAGATTTCGCATTTCCCTTCCAGTCCGCTGGACGGGAAAGGAGCACAATGAACCAACGTTGATTAACGCTCGCACTCGGAGTGCTAGTCAATGTTAGCTGTCCCCCCCCTCCCCGCCTGCCGTGATCGAATACCTTGATTCGATTGTGGGACCGGTCGTCTTCAGGTTGCTGCCATTTTGGCTGTGGTGCCCTGTGTGTTGCCGTTGCCATGGCGACGCTGATGCTCTGTGCAGCAGCCCTGTTGACCTCCTCATCCAGCTGAGGTGTGAATGCTCCGTGGATGGCTGTAACAGGTAAGTGACTGGAGAAGGTTGGGGAGGATGTGGAGCATAATTTCGTGCTCGAGAGGCAGTGCATGATTAGGGAACTTCTGGGACGGCAGCAGGTGCTTGGAGGCTGTAGCGGCCTCCTCCAAGTGCAGGTGCCGTTCCTCAGAAGTTCCCTAATCATGCACTACCAACCCAAGTGCGAAAAAGCCTAGGGTCAGCCATTTTGTTCCCAAACAGCAGTATGTGATAGCTCTGTTTGGGAGGTGTATCCTATGCCATTCAGGTCCCAGGGAGTCAGCACTATGGCTGAAAATGTCTCACTGGTGGAAAGTAGGCAGAAGTACTCTAGATGGCTTTTTCTCTTGCTCCCTCCCCCCCCCCCTAATAACAGTGGTGGGGAAATGGGGCAGTGTTTGAGCACACTCAGGTTCTGTGTTGCCACTGGGTGCCTGAGAACTGTTTCCTAAGATCACCAGAAAAACAGCAATCTATGGTTCTGCTGAGCTGGTCAAGTTTAACCATGATTTGAAATTCACTTGGACTCCACCAGCATCTGGACTAAGACGAGTCGCTCCCTCTGCCCCAAACTCTTTTTATACTTTGAACCTGGAAAGAAAACTAGCTTACTACCTGCTAAGCGGCGAAGTAGTATATTGTGAATTATGGGCCTATCCACACCTTTGCAGGGAAGTGAAGATGGGGAATGGAGCCAGTGTTCACATTTTGGGATGCCCGATCCCAGGTGAAAAGGAAATGCAAATCATCTCTATACTCTGGTGATTGTGGCAACATGGCCCGCAACTGTGCCTGTGCTGCCCCACAACATGCTCTGTTCAGCTGTAAAAGGTATGAATGAAGCATGCTGGCCTTTACCAGCCCGAAGCTAGTATAGCTGTGAAGCACAAAAACTTGCTCCACTGTTATCCTGGGCAGGGGATGGTCTGGGACACACAGAGGCACTTCTGGGATGGAAGCATCTCTGCACAGTGCAGATGATCTGTCTTGGAGCACCCCACAATCCCCCTGTTCGCCAAATGCAAACAGTCCCTGTGTTGTTTTTAAAACTCCTCTTTATTTACTCCCCCCCCCCCGGAACAAGTTCCTACATGAAGGAAGAGTTTCAGGAGAGGTAGTTTATCAACCAAAGTACGTTTGGTACGATCCACTCATCTATGGGACTATCTGGGTTCAGGAGCAGATGGAGGGATCCTTCAGTGGAGGACATATTGTCACAGTTGCCAGCTTAGCCTTTCCCTCATACTTGAACTTTAACTCTGTCTTGCCAACTGACCAAGGGAAAAAAGAAGAAGCTTGTTCTGCTATTTTTAACAGCCACGTAATGAGAAAACAGGATTCACTAGAAAAGCCCTGTCGCTGAGAAAGGTCAAAGGGGAAGGGGAAGGCAGAGGATGACACAGTTAGACGGTGTGATAGAGGCAATGGACACGAGCCTGGGCCAAACTTTGGAGGACTGTGGAGGACCAAGGGGCCTGGAATGGGGGTGATCCATGAGGTCATGATGAGTTGGACATGACTGAATGTCTGAACAACAAATCATACAGGAGTTGGCAAGTGATTTTCTTTGGAACATTACAATTATCCCTTCCTAAATATCTGCAGATGGGAGGGGATGTAGCTCAGCAATAGTGCAAGCAGCCTGGAAAGGAGAGAGTCATGGGTTCAATCCCCAGCCTCTCCAAAGAAGTAAACAGTGGTAAACCACTTCTGTATCTCTGCCAAGAAAACTGCACAGAGGTGCTCATGCAGTCAACCAGAAGTCAGCCACACCTCAGTGGTACCCAACAACAACACTACCTGCTAGCAGTCATTAAGTCTGTCTCCTGAGTGAATTACTTGGAAGGGACAGGACCAGAAGGACTCTCAGGGAGTTTGAGAAGAAGAGTTGGCTTTTCTCACCCATTTAAGGGAACTCAAAGCTGCCGATAAACCCTCTGTTCTTCTCCCCACCACAGAAACCCTGTGAGGTAGGTGGGGCTGTG
>MTQE01001795.1:2688033-2718982 GCA_014337955.1 Aspidoscelis marmoratus
CCATTGTAGACACTTTTAATCAGGTCCACATGAAATCCAGATTTAAGGGCCTGAATTAAATCCAGATTTCCCCTGCCCCCGTGGGGAAAGGGCCTTGCAGATGGGGCCCTCAATGGGGTCCAGGTGGGGACAGGGCCTTCCCAATTGGTACCAATCAGGTACTAATCGGGTTCCTAATCTTGCATACACTTGAGCTGCTCAGGGACAGAGGCAGCTCTTCAGTGTGTGGATGCATTGTCCTGGAGCAGTGCAACAGTCCAGATAGGCCAAGTGCAAACAGCCCCCTAGTTTCCACTTATGGTATCCTAATGCCCAAGCATAATTTCAATGCCAAGCCCAATGAGTCTTGCTCCTTTAGGATAGAGCCAGTTTGGTCTAGTGGTTAGGGAGCAGGAGTCTTATCTGGGAATACCAGGTTTGATTCTGCCCTCCCCCACGAAGTCAGCTGGGTGACCTTGGGCTAGTCATAGCTCTCTTCTGAACTCTCACAGCCCCACCCTGTGGGGAGAAGAATAGAAAGCTTTGTCAGCCACTCTGAGTCCCCTTAAATCGGTGAGAAAAGAGGGGTAGGAAAGCCAACTCTTCTTCTACTACCATTACACAGAGTGACTCAGGTGGGAGTCAAGTGGAACAAAGTTGAAAAGATCCCTTAAATATGGATCAGGAAGGGGGCAAAATGCCCTCTCCTGCCCTGTGCCTTTAAAAATTGAATGATCTTCTGGAAAGTGGCAAATAAAAGCATTTTGTGGCACAAAAATAAACATCAGCATCTCCTAAAGATAGAGGAGCAGGAGCTGGTTGAAAAATTGGCTGCCACATAACCAGCGTGGATTCAAATGATCACTTCACTGCTCAGCTGAAACAGGAAGGAAAAAACAAACACTTATTTTGTTTTCCTTCTATAAAGAGCTGCACTCAGTGTCCGTCATAGACTATGCTTCCTCTTTTAAGGCCAAGGATAGAAACAGTGGGACTTTCTTTAGAGTTAGGATACTTAGAACGATTGGCTTACAGATAAGGCATTGTTCAGTATGGAGAACATGTTGAGTTGGGTTACAGTCCCTCATTTGTGCAGAACCTTAAACCACCCAATGCCCTATCTTGGGGAAAGCTTCAAGAATGTCTGTAAGACTATAGCAGGAACTTGGACTTTTAAAAGGTAATCTAGATAAATTACTGTAGAGGAAACATATGCGTAGGCTTCTTACAAGGTTAAGATTATTTTAGACCCGGTTTTCCCAATTCCCCTACCTCCATTATCTCTTGTCTATTTCTGTGCAGTTTTCCTGTGCAATCCCTATCATATCTCTGTACAGGAGAATTTTCCTTGGACAATGCCACAGGTGAATTACTGCAAAAAAGTTATCATGGTGTCATTTGATTGTTTCAGATTAGCTTTGGCCCAGCCTGTTGTTGAGTACTACCAACTCAGGACCTACTCCTGCTTGACTGCATAGGCACCTCTATTTATTATTCATTCATTCATTTATTTATATTTCTATCCCACCCTATACCCAAAGGTCTATACAGTTTTCTTGGCAGGAATATGGAAGTGGTTTGCCATTGCCTACTTCCAAGGAGAGGCTGGGGATTGAACTGGTGACCCTCTGCTTTCCAAACGGTTTGCTCTACCGCTGAGCTACAGACAGGCTGGCCTCCCTTGTCCCTTATATGCCTTGTTTCTTCTACCTGGATGTGAGGGTGATCTGCCTTTGGCATTTGTCACCGCATCGGTCACCAGGGTTTATTTGGCTGATCTGGCTAGCTAGGTGGGTGTCGTCCCCTCCCTGCTCCATGTATGTCCCTCCCAAAAGTCCACGCATGGTGGTCGAGGACAGCTATCCCAGACAGAAGGAGTGTCCTGTTCTTTGGCCAAAGGTATATTCCATTCAAAACTATTTCTAGGCAATGGGCAGTTACACTACGAAGCTCATGGCACAGAATGGGACATCTGGAAAGGCACATATTAGCTATTAACTGGGATAAGCCCTGTTCCCATCTAGAACTAATAATAACTGAATCCAAGGATGAATCTGCACTGGCTGGTATTCTGGCCCAACAGGCATACTGGGCCCTCCCTTCTGCATGGTGGTCCTCTCCAAGAGCCAGAGCAGAACTGCCCCGAGTCCTGCCCTCCAGCCGACAGCAGCTATTCCACAGGTAGCACTACAGTACTTTCTCTTTTGTACAGCGTGGGCAAATTATATCTGTCCAGAGGTTTCTGAACACCAAATCTCACGGCAGCCAGGCAGTCTGGCAAACAGCAAGGAATAACTGGAGCTAACAGTCAGCCACGGTTTGGCCGATGATTGAAAATGACTGTCATTTTCCACTGCTGACAATCTACTTTCTCTTATTCTCTTTTGTGGCCAACGTCAAACGTGCTCTGTTACGTGTCTTGCCCTTGACATTAATTATGGGTATTTACTCCTTGCTCTTAGGCAACCAGGCTCTCATTCCCTTCCTCTGTGTCAAGGGTGCAGAAGTTCATGGACTACGGTTCCCAGCATTCCGCTCTAAGCATTCTGTGCCAGCTGGCACAGAATGCTGGGAATTATAGTTCAGAAACATCTGGAGGTCTACCTTCTGAGATCCTGACCCATAGGGATAACAATACAGGACCATCCTGTGCTATATTTAGTTCCACAATTTTAACTAGTATACTGCATTTTAACTGTACACTGCCCTGAGGCTGCAGTGTATAGGGCAGTAGAAAATTTTAAGTGACAGATAGATAAATAATAGAAAACATTTTGATCATCCCAAAATAATCATAACCGTCTGTAAATCAAGGAGCCGTCATACGTCCCCCACATTAGTATTCCTGTCCTTAATTCTCCTGTGCTGGAAGGCTGGCGGCTGTTCTTCAGTGACAGCATTCTGCACATGCTCCGATGCACCATCTCCCTTGCAACCCATGGTGTGGAAGTTGACTGTGGTGCCAGTGCTCAGGGAAAATCTTTCTAAACCTGCCACTACGAACGTGTGGACCTCTATTTTCCGCTAACACTCCTGCATCTCTCTCTCTCTCTCTCTCTCTCTCTCTCTCACACACACACACACACACACACACGAGTCACACAGAATCGTGACTTTCTAGAGTTACTCCAAGAGTTACTCCAAGACGGGCCGGGGGTGGTGGAAGCGTGTCAGAGTAAATCTCAGGTTAAGCGGGATCCCGACAGCATGAGACAAGTAAAAAAAAACGCGAACCTGGCTCAGGATGGCTCCGTTCTCCTTAGTCTACAGCCGATGCGCTATTTCTCGGGCGCCTTGGGAGGAGAAGCGGCGCTTCCATGCCGCTGGCAGGCGGAGGAACTGAAGGCAGCAGGGGAAAACACGCACGTTCCAGGCGCAGAGATCGCCGCGTTCCTTCCTTCCTTCCTCGCTCCCGCTCCGGTTGGCGCGTGTGTCTTCTTCAGCCCCCGCAGCTAATGCGGGCTTGCCGGGAGGATCCCCTGCAAGATGCTCGCGGTCCCCTAAGCAACTAAGCCGGGTGGGTGCCGGTGGGCTTTCCTCGCTTGCCCAGCTGGCTCGCGCGGCAGTCGGGTCTTCCTGGGCGCCTCCTCGTTCTTCCGTTCCTCCGTTCCGCCTCTGCCAATTAATTGTCCGGTCCAGATCCTTCGCTCTCGCCGCCGGGGAAGCGAACCACTGTGGCTGCGGCAGGAGGGGCGGCGGCGAAGTGCTCGGCCGCCTCCATCTGCAGCGCGCAAAGCTGGCGAGAGAGATCCAGCCGCCGCCGGGCTGTCTTCGCTTGGCTGCTGCTCGGTACCCCAAAGCCAACTTGACGAAGCCGTCGGGGTGAGACTGGATTTAATGGGATTATTCCGAACAGAGGCAGGCGCACCGCTGCGGAGCAGAGCAAAGCCGCCAGATGGGACGGGAAGGACAGGAGAGAGAGAGAGAGAGAGAGAGGGAAAGATGTCCGGGTTTCTCGCTCCTGCAAGCTCGGGCGAACGATCGCAGCCCCGCTGCCGCTCTGACGCCGCCTTCGCTCCTGCTCGGGTGATGCCAGTCCCCACCCTGGCCGGCTCCACGTGGTGGCTGTGTACAGCCTGAGAGCCACGCCCGGAAGCGCCCTTATTGGGTAGATGAGCTGCCCAGGAAGGCGGAGCTCCCGCCCTCTCGGGGCATGCTCGTGGGAGGGGCTGCTGGTGCCAGGGTGCCAGGGCCAAAGCAGTTTCCTATTTGGTCCGGTCTGGGGTTGCATCCCGCCTTTTGGAAGCCCTGCTGCTCCGATCTGAGCGGTAGCAGGCGCCGGGTTTTCGCTGGAGCCTTTCTCCAGCTGCCCACCCCAGGAAAGGTAGCAGGAGGTAACTCATCTGGTACTTCTGGCAGAATCCGAGTAAAAATGCTCTGAGCATGATTCGGTGTAGCTGCAGCGCCTCTGCATCCCGGGGTAGTTTCCATCGGATGTTGGATAACGCCAGATTTCATATTTGGATTAATGAACTCGTTGATGGAGGACGGTTACACTTCTTCCCCTATAGGTCCTCCATGAACAAGAATTGAAGAGGTCCGATAAACAAAATATTTTCTCTGCTTTCTCCAGCCGGCAGCCTGGTGTTTTCTCCTAAAATTTGGGAATTAACCCACGCAGGCTGGTTGTCAGGGAGTGGCTATAGCTCAGTGGCCACGCAAGCAGCCTGGAAAACAGAGGGTTGCTGGTCTGATCTCCAGTCTTTCCCTGAACAGGCAAGAAAATGGAGTAGAGGTACCCGTGGTCAGAGGTAACTGCAGTCATCCACGACTTGATGGTACCCCCAAACCAATCTGTCGGCAATCCAACACTTTACACAGCGTCACCTGTCAATGCGAGGTTGAAGGAAATTTAAATTCCCATAAGTGGATTCAAAGGATGGTCAGTTCAGAGTCAAGGGCAGGGCAAGACTGGCAATGGACTTTAAGGGCATCATGGGATGACAGCAAGGGTAAATTGGCTGTACCTCTTTCGGGTCTATTTCAATACAGAGATGCTCTTAGGGTATAGGATAGGCATGATCATGCGTCCTGGGAACACACACTCACTGCGCCCTTAGCACTTATTAGAGCACTACAACTGCAAATTGTTGGGGAGACCATTAGCAGCCTGTGGACCACGGTGGTCTACTTTCACTGTACAGCCCAGAGCTACCTGGATCAGTCCTTTCTTCTTCAAGGAGCACAGGAAAATGGCTGACTTTTATGATTCACTGGGAAGACCCTGTGCAAAAATTGTGGACCAAGGAACAAAATTTCACGGCTCCGGTGCTCCCTTTGCCCTGAGTAGGAGCAGGTGTGCAAACAGCTGTGAGCGACGTTGTGCCAATCTTTGATTTAGAGCGCGAGTTTCACTCTTGTGCTCAACCAGCCTATTTCCATAAGTTGTACCCTTCCAATTAGCAAAATGTTTGCAATTAATAGAGGCCCCATCCAGACGGAGAGGATATAGCACCAATATGGCATGGCTATGGTTGCAACTATGGCCCCATTTCCCCCCCACCTAAAAAAAGCACCCCACAACCCCACCCCACAAAACCCTATTGCTGGAAAACCCAGCACTGGTTGCATGTTTTCTAGTGACATCCCTTTTCTCACTTTGAAGAAAGAGCAGTGATCATTGCTGTGTCCACCATACTTGCATGGAGGCCAAAATGGACAGCCATGCGCGTATGGTGGTAGTGGTCATGCACATCCAGGCTTCCTTGACGTCTAGATTCCCAGATGTGCATGTGACTTAAAACATGCAAAGACTGTCTATCCAAGAGGTGATAATAGTGAGAAAGCAATACCCTGTATTATCGCTTCCTAGCACGATATCCAGCCATCTTCCATAGGGTTGCTGTTATTTCAAATATTCTGCCATTGTTCTATTTATTTATTTATTTATTTATTTATTTATTTATTTATTTATTTATTTATTTATTGCATACTGCTATATGTCTGGGTTGTATCCCTGGGGATATGTGAACCTGAGGTTGGAAATCACTACACTAAGTAATTATAATTTTGGTGTAATAAAGATGTTCTAAAGAAGTACCAGAGATGTACGTGTGAAAGCAAAGAACAGTGTTAGATGCCTGTATTTTGCATTTTCCTTCCCTACAGTTTTGATCTCCTCCTTGTATACGGGAACACGTGCACCAATAGCAGAATTTGAGTCATTCCATCTTCTTAAAATAAAGGTCAGCCTGGGTAACAGTGCTATCAGTGATTCACAGCAAAGACAGAACCTAGGCAAAATAATTTTCCATTAATAGTTTTATGAAAACACAAGTACACAGGCACACGTGTTCTTTACCTCCTCAGTTTCTATCCTCCTTAGAATTTTCATGCTAAGGAAAGGAAAGGAGAAAAAACAAAAGGATGTCCCAGTGTCTGTCTTCTGAAATCACAGTTTTCTGTATTAATAATGATCTAAGCTGTGACAAATGGTACGACAGAGTTCCTTCCTGTATTAGCTAAGATGTAAAGAGACCTCGGTTTTAACCTAAGCTTTTAAAAAGCTTTATCTGTGGCTACAAACAGCTAGAAGGAGCAAATGGCAGAGAGGGAAAGCTACGAATGACTCTGCTTATTCAGCGACATCCTTTGACAAGCTGGATGTTGGCTGAGAACTGAGCTTGGTTTTAGCTAAACACTGGGGGTCATAGACAGGAGAGCATAAGAACACAAGAGGAGCCTTGCTGGATCAGACCGCAGCCCATCTATTCTGCATCCTGTCTCACACAGAGGCCCAGCAAATCCTGAAAATTGCATTTGTTCACATCCCTACCATAGACGCCTTTGCCAATCAGGTGAAAACTACAGACCCTTTCTCAGTGTGTAGCGGCAGATAGTTTTATGATGATCAACGTTGACAATTCAAGCTCACGGACCCCCTGAAATATTTCCACAGACCCCAAGGGGTCCATGGATCCCTGGTCAAGAGCCCCTGCTTTAGAGGCATCCTGCCTGGAGGTGGTATCTAGGCTTTCATTCTAGTAGTCATTGATATACCTGAGTGTTCTCCATGAATTTATCTACTCCTTTCTTAAAGCTATACAGGCTAGTTGCTATTACTAGCCCTTCTGGCAGTAAATTCCACAGACTGGTGACTCTCTGGATGAAAAAAAAAGTCTCCCTGTCAAGGAGGCTTGTTTGCAAATCTAGATTTGGAATATGCTTTGATTACAGATATAAAGCTCGGCAATTCCATTCAAGTTACGGCCTGCATCCCCACAGTGCTGGTCTCAGTACTGGATTGAGTCTCCTGCTAGCTTCAGGCATACTTGGAAAGGGGTTTGACAGCTCCTCTGCTTTCCCTGAAGCTGCCGTGTGAAGTCTTCACATCTGTGCTCAGAGGGCCCCCACATCTTTTGTGCGCAGGTGCAGAATGCTGGCATGGGAGTGCAGTCCATTACCTTGCAACAACGTATTGGGTCAGTGTGCAAGAAGCAGATTTGGAGCAGTCTTTTGAGCACTGGATTTTTAATGATTTGGGGTGGGGATTGAAGTTCCTCCATGTGCCCTCGTGACCTTTATGAGCAGGGTGCCGTGGAGACATGCAGACGTCAATGCACCTCCAGGCCAGTTTGAAAGCCACTTGGAGACATTGTTCTACCGTCTTCATGCTGAATCCCAGCCCAGAGCATGTGATTTTTTTAATTTTATTTTTGAGGGGCAGCTCTCAACAAATACCCTATGAATGCCATTTTAATATTCCTACTGAAATTGATGGTATCGCCTTAAAATACTTCCAGCTGAGGATCTTGGAGTTTTCATCAATTGTCTTTTCAGTCAAGATAGGATATAACTCCAGCCTTTATCTTTATACTGTCCTTTTTCACTCCCCTGTTTTACCGTACCTTTTCCATAAGAGCAGTCTTCAGCTCTTTTACAATTTAAAAACCCCAGACACCTCATCCACAAGCATGGTGTTAATTGAAGAGCATTAAAGTGCAGTGAAGCTCCCTTGTGTGCTCATTTCTTGGTCTGACATAGGTGGTGCTAGTGCATTACTGATATCTCAGTGTTTTGGTTAAAGGTACAGTAAGGACATAGCTGCTGCCAAGATGCTAATAACTAGTAAACTGGCCAGCTGTTGAAGTATGCTAAATTAATCGACTCTCCCAGCATGAGCATGTCTATGTAACTACCAGGAGTCAAAATTGACTTGAGGACCTCTATCTCATTTTATTAGCATTTATGTAGTGCTTCTAGACATAAAACTATCTTATAGGTTGAAAACATTTCTCCCCATAGATGAACAATGGGCAGGTTAGAATATATGTCCAAATATTGCACAGAGATTAAACTAAGGAAGCTGTGATGTTATTTTATTCACATGTGCTTCATCCTCCTTGTGAAAGGAGGAATAGAAGGCTGTGGAAACTGACCAGGGCTGACCAGCTGCAGTAGAACAGAACCTTATGGATGGAAGCTGCTATATTGGGCCCTGTCGCCAGGAATGTGGCGCGCTATTGTAGCCTACAAACATTTATATCATAATAAATTAGGCCCTTTCTGTACTGGGCCTTATTCCAGATTATATTCTGAAATAGCGGATTACTGTCCACATGCTAATGCACACTGTGGCAGGCCCTGATGTAGCCTGCACCAGCATACAGATGGTTGACACCTATTCTAGAATATAACCCGGAATAAGGCCAAGTGCAGAAAGGGCGTTCTTATTTGTACGATTTGCCTCTTTCTGTTTGAATCCTACTTTTCTATCTAGCCTTTGTGGAATATATTTCGAAGTTGTTCCTGGCAACCATGAGAGCTGCAAATTTGAAATAATGGCATTGACCCCCTTCTCCCCTAAGCATGTCATTACTTGGAAGTGAAGGTGTATCACACGCCTGATTCTCTGCCTTTCCTTATCTCGTTTTGAAAACACAATGTATGCTATAGGACAACAGAGGTGTGGGGTGTAGAGGGAAAAAGACACTGTCAGACAGGAAACTACGGGGAAACTATACTGCGATTCCATGCTGTGGATCAGAGAAGCATTTCTGGGAAGAAGACTGTTTCCTCACTCATTTTGCTTGGAGCAGTTTAACTATTCTGCTTCAGACTGTACCAACCAAGCAGAGCAGGTTTTGTCTAGATCATGAGGGCAGGAGTGTGGAGGAACCATAGCTATTCTGGTCCACACAGCTGACTTCCTGCCCAAGGCAGCACACAGCCCTGCCAATGACTGGCCCAGGCCAGTCTGTTGTGTCTGGTGCACAAGGATGGGGTGGAGCAGAATGGTCTTCAGAGGTAGTGTTGCCTGCTTCTGTGACAGGGTTTCAAAAATGATTTGTGTCGCTTGCATAAGCTTTGAAGATGGGGCTGTGGAAGTACCAAATGTTGGACCATAACACGATGGCTTGAAACAGTTGTAGACCTCTCTAAAGAGGTCTTCAGCTAATCCAGAATAAGGACCTCATCGGTCGACTCTGGGCCAGAATATCACTAGTCCTATGCAGACAAAGAGTACCAGATGGCCACTTGGTCTGGTCTACTGACTGAGTGTGAAAACAGCCATAATGGGCGAATGAGTTAGCATTATGAGGCTCCCTTCTGATGCTCAGCCTGTAGATATGTTTAAATAAGCCACAACACCATCAATCTCTAGTGATTTTCGTTTTAAGGAAACCAAACCCAAGGCATATATTAGGACCCCCGAAATCTTTCACTGTTTTGGGGGGTTGCATGACAGCGGAATACTACAGCCTTTCCACATACTTAGCAAGGAATAAACACAGCGGAATTCAAGGCAAGTACATGCGCACATACATATACGCACAGCAGAGAGCAATTTTCATTGTATCTGCTGTCGTGCAAATGCCCACAGATGTAAACAACTATGACACCCACCAAACAGAGGGACAAATGTGCCCACAAACACACACAAAAGAATGCTATTCACTTCCTCCCACATACACACACTTCAAAATACAAATGCAACCATGAACACAAACATCCTCTTTTCTCTCACATATAAATAAAGGCTTCCATTCATCCCACTTGTGAAGCTCAGTGGTGCCATTCATTTGATTAGAGAGCCTTCCCTTGGCCAGTATGTGAAATGAACCTAGAACCTCCCACATGATCTCAACTTGTTGGATTGGTTGGTGTTCTCTGGCCTGAGACCCATTATTCTTCACCCAACACCCTTTCCAGGAATATATGACTCTGGGATTTCTCTTACATCTTTTATTTTTAATGTTTAGGAGTATACCTGTGCTATATAATCATACACAGCAAAAAGAAAAGGAAGGAAAAAAGGTGGTATATCTAAGGCAACTTTGAGGTGGCTAAGAGATGGGATTGTCCACCCACCCCCCTCTCATAAACACCCACCGCTTGAAAATGTGGATTAGAGAAGGTTTGGGCCCACATACTACTGTCTCAGAGGAGTCTCCACACTGCCCTTTTTGTTATATCTAAGACTGTTTAATACCATCCTACAATCTTTAAATCCATATATTTATTTCAAGAAATTATAGCCAAAAATAACCTGCCATACCTCTTGCAGGTTATTCATGACTACTTGAATTGGCCACTTTTTAAATATGACCCTTTCTACACTGGGCTTTATTCCTGGATATATCAAGGGGCCTGTCATCTGCCTGCTAAAACAGAACATGGCAAGCCAAATCTGGTGGCCTGCTGTAGTCTGCATTAACGTGTGGACAGCAGGACCCTATTCTGTAATTAATATCAGAATAAAGCCCTATCAGACTGGGATGGATATCTAACCCAGAAATCCCATCTAGGGCCCAGTTCCCATTGGCATTTTAAAGTGGTTTAGAAATGGTTTGGATCCTCTTGGTCCCCATTACTAATCTGTTCAAAATGGTTTTTTAAAGGAGTATTTGGGTCTAAAATGGAATAAACATGACACCTGGTTTTTCAGGTGTTTCCCCCTGTTTTTGCAGTTAAAACTATCTTTATTCCTTTTGAAACGCTACAGCAGATTGGGGCAGACCCATCATGAAATGGGTGGGATTTCTCCTTGCAATACAGCCCCTAGCCAGATTTTTAAAGTGCCAGGAAGCCTAAAGCCTTTTTCCGTCCCCGCTCAGAGCATTTCACAGTTTCGTTTTCTAATAATAAGTAACAATTTGGAACACTTTCATTTCCCACCCATGTACAATGGTAACAAAGTTACTGCTTGCTTGCTGCAGATGGGGAACCTGCCTGATTAGTATTCCGCCCAGCAGAGCTCATGCTGTCTCTCAGCTGTCTCTCTCTTTCTCCCAGCTTGAAATGCAGGAATTATCTGTGTGTGTGTCTGTGTTTTTGTGTATCTCTGAGGCTTGGGGTAGGTGGCTGTTGCTTTGGTTGTTTGGGTTGTGTTTGTTAACAGGCACGGCTGAGGATTTTGTGAAACATGTAAATGGTGCTTAGTCTGGAATCAAACAGGGGCAGCAAAAGCAGGAGGGAGGGGTCTGGGATTCCCCACGTCATTGGATCAAAGCCAATGGGAAGACAGGGGTGGGAAAAGGGTGAGGAGGGGAAAGAATCGCTTTCCCCAATCCATTTTTTGGAAGTGTTTGAAGAGTGGGGACACAATTCAGGGTTGACTGCAATTGCCAGGTGCACGTTTGCTTAGTTTTAAAGCATTTTAAAAAGCGTTTTAAATAGTGCTTTATAAAGCATTTTATTTCATGAGTGGAAATTCACCCTTGGAGTTAAATAATGTGGGGGGAAAAAATGACAAGTCACTTTGCTGGTGTGTTCTTCCACACTGAAGGTAGACCGAAGCTGGATTAAAACTTACTGTAAGTGTGAACTCATTAAAAGTCTGAGAATGTGCTTTGGGCTTCTAAGCTGCTTTCAAGTCACTGTTTTTACTGGATGTGGACACAACCTCTGTCTGCCATTAGCTCTGCCTATTTTGACCCCTTCCTTTTAGCTCCCTTGCCAACCATATTGGCCACCAGCCACAACTGGTATTGACCTAATGTCCCAGTTCTGGGTTTCCCAAAGGCATCTGCTTGGTTACTGTGGGAAGCAAAGATGCCAGACCGGGAGGCTTTTGCTTGGACAGAACAGACCTCTTACACGGTGAAGCTCACAGCCAACATATAACACAGATTTTCTTTGGGTCAGTGGAGCATCCTTGACTGCCCAATTTCCTACAGCTTTACTACTCTTCTGGCTGTCTTACTACAGCCTTTGTTTCTCTTGAAAGAAAGATATGCCAGGAGCATCCCAGTCTTCCCCACACAGAAGCTGATAAGAAAGGGCTCGTTTCAGAGGCCAGTGATCAGCTCTTAAAAGCTTTCCTCCACCCTTCCCAGTTTAATGGAAGAAATCGTGAGTATAAACAGATGATCTCATCCTTTGGCTGATTCATCCTGTTTCTCCATTACTCGCTCAAGAGATGCCAGTGTGTGATTCCCGTATTCTCCACAAAGCCAGGCCAGAGGGTGGAATCAGGCGCTGACAGGGATCTCAGAAAGCATCAGAGTGAACCACGGCGGCAGAGAAAAGAAAAACTAGTTTGTGGGTCAAAGATTGGCATGGGGGAGACTCACACTCTTTATTCAGTTGGTCTTTTACACTCTCTCTGGTCCAGGTCAGAGACCCAGGGCCTTTCTGCACTGTTCTGGCTGTAGATCTAGATTGTTAGATCTAGATTTACCAATCGGGATCATGGAAAGGTGAGGTCTGGATGAGTGCCATCTGCACGGACAGTGCTAATCTGGATCAACCTCTCCGGGGCTGCAAAGCTTGTGCAGTGTCGAACTTCATCACCATCCACCCCACATGCCCTGACAGTTAGCCATGACAGTTCCTAGTTGCAGGTGTGTGTGTGTGTGTGTGTGTGTGGTGATTTTCAGTGGTTTACTATGGTGCACTGTACTGAAAATCACTACCAGGAATTCTGGATCATAGAGGAGTGCCATCTGCAAGCCTCCATGATCTGGATTAAGTCCCTGAGGCTGGATTGTAGACCCTGTAAATGCTAGATCTGGATTAAAGGCCTCGTGATCTAGCTCCTTCTGATGTGGCTGGATCTGGCCTAATGGGGGGCAGGGCCTCCGCGATCCAGATTAACATGTGGATGTGAAGGCCCTGGATCTGGACTGGAGGCCCTCTAATTTGGGCTACTGCCCTGGTGCAGAAAGGGCCCCAGACTAGAATAATGTTTCTTAAGCTTCTAGAGAATTCTTTGTATTTATTAATTCAAATAGATATGAGCTTTTATGTGCAACTGGGAATGTTCAATCCAAGAAGGCAAAAGAGAGTACAGCACTCTGAATCTTAGGAATCATCTATGTTTTCCAGTGACTCAGGGCCTGTTTGTGCTGTGGCAATCAGGACGGCAGGGCACGCTCTGAGGTGGAGCCTATGCGCACCGTGGTTCCAGCTCTGTCCCAGAGCAGCGCAGAGCTTCCTTGACTGTCGCGAGCTGTCGCTTAGTAGAAACTGCTCCACAGCTTTACTGAGAGTGTCTAGAGTGCACGCAGTACAGCCCCAGGTGCAGAGTTCACACAACTTCCGTGTGCAAACACTGCATGGCAATGGGGCATGGTGGGGTGGCTTAAATGGGACTATCTGTACTTCAATGGGACTCAGGAAAGTCTGGGACGGGCTGGTTCTCAAAGTGTGAACATTAGCCACTGTACCTAAACTTAACTTTTGTTGGGTAGAATCCCACGGATGTTAAGTGTGAAAAGACCCTCAATTTAAGGCCCTGTTTGCACTTACTTGGTAGTGAGCAGCAGTCTGCTTATTCGGCAAGTCCTTCAGCATGCGACTGTCACCGCCCTGGAGTCCTGGGTCTTGACTATGTTATTATTATACCATATTTGTCAGATAAGTGCAAATAGACCGTAAAGACCTGGTCACACCACAGCAGATTAGTCCAACTTAGGGCACAATTGAGTCTCAGGGTGCTTCTGCATCTGCCACCAAAAAACGGATCTACAAAGATCTTTTTTTCGGCCATCCATTCTTCTGAGGATCTGTCCCAAATAGGGACAGATCCTTGGAGGCCCTGCGGATCCGCACACATACGGGGCAGCTGCGGCAAGGCCGGATCGGGTGGCCGGATCACCCAGGTGCTGCGTGGAAGCTGCAGCACCCAGGGCCGAAGGCGGCTGGATTCCTGTGCCGCCGATGCCACCTCCGGAGTTGCAGGACTGGAGCATGGAGCTGCCAGTCACCGCGTGTTTCTGGCGGTGCGCGGTGCACCAGGGAAGGCAGAAGGAGGCACACCAGCCTGTTTCCACCCTCTCCAAGATGGCGGCCGCTGGGGCATCCAGCCTTCGTCTCTCCATGTGTGGAAGTGTCCAGCTTCTGAAACGGATTAAGGCAAAGGACCGGATGAAGATCTAATTTTTCAGGTCTTCCCGAAGGCCGGATCTTTTGGCAGCAAGACCCAATTAAGAACGGGTCTTGCCTGCTGTTGTGCGGAAGTGGCATCCTCAATCTGGCCTCCAGTGCAGAAGGTAAATTTACATGTGTGTCTAATGTGTATTTATATCTGTTTTTAGGCCACGTGAGGAAAAACCCTCAGATTGCTATTAGTTTGATTGTAGGCATGTCATTTAGTGCTCACTCCATTTTTTATTTGTTGACACTTTTTAGTCTCCCCAGCCTCAGTACAGTGCTAGGGAACATTTTCCCTGTCTACGCTAACTTTTTTCTCCACCTTGTATCTTCTGTGATTGTACTTCTGTCATTGGGTGCAATCCTGTGAGTCCAATGTTGAGTTCTCAGGAGCGGGTAAGACCCCTCTATCCCCACTCTGCCCCTTTCTCCCTTTTTTTGGGTGGGGAGGTTAAACTGAGATTTCTACAAATGCACAATTCTGCATTTTCTTGGGCTTAGAGTAGTGGGGATATGCTACCATAAATGCCATAGATGGGGGGAGTAAGATGTGCCATTTTAGTCCATAATTCAATTTTGCATTGATTCTATTAGACCTTATCCCCCCCCTCCAACATGTGGTTTTATTTGCATAGGAGTCAGATTGTTTATGGACCTCTATGCAGAATATTTTGCATGGACAATGTAAAACTTGGCTTCAGGACACACGGATAAAGTTACTTCCTTCCTATTGCAGTTGTTGGATAGTGGAAGGAAATTACCACATATGTTATGGAAGTTGTATGAGCTGAAATGTAAATGCCGTGCACAGTTTAAACAACATATCTTGTCGAAAACATAAAGCCCTCTTGGCCTTTTCCCAAGCTGCTCAAAGCAGCCCACATTATTCTTCTCTTCTTTGTTTCATTGAATCAAATGCAAGAAAATTCATATTCGTTCGAATAGATCCCCTTCAAATATAGCGGGATTTGAATCTGATACAAATGTTCAGTCCCATACAAATCCCATACGAAGCTTCATACAAACAAATCAAGACATTTGATTCTAATTCTAATGTCAATCTTTGAATGTGCCAACATTTTATTCAAATACGAATGTCCAAATTTGGCCAAATTTGTATGAATTTCGAATGATATGAATATTCATGCATATCCCTACTTCGGGGTTCCCCTGCTTGTACTTTTGTAAAATTGCACAGCTGCACAAAACTGTAAGTTCACCCTTGATTCTTCACAGCAAGATCAGGGGCTGAAAATATAAACGTTGCTTCTCAGATGTGAAGGAAAGGGTTTGGTCTCCTCCTGCTCAGCTCCTGTGCCCCCCTCTGCCAGTGAGAGGGGATAGCCATGTTCAGATCCCTGCTTAGTCATGGAAGCTCTGGGGACGGCCTTGAGCCAATCGTTGCCTTGCAGGGACATTGCATGAGGAGAGAAAGGAAGAGAATAAAACAAAAAAGAGATGAAGAATACAGCTTGCCCCAAGTGGGAAGAAGGTCAAGTGGCAGTGGATGCCTTGACTGGTTAGCTGAGCCTAACTGAATAGAACTGCTGCAGCAGTTAAGACTCATAAGGCGCATCCCCATTATAAGCTTAATCCAGTTTCCCTAAACCGAAATAATAGAACTGGATGCAAACGCAAATTTGCCTGTTCCCATTACTTTCAGCTTAATTGCGTTCGATCCGGATTCTGAGGATCGTACGTGGCGTACGTGACTCAAGGGGGGACTCAAGTGGCTATTTTCTAAAAGCCGCTTTTCGGGGCTGCCCTGCCCTCTCCCTCCTGGCGTGAACGTGCCACCCATAACGAACCCCTTCACGGAGCCTGGCTGGGTGGCTGCCGCTTGCCTGGATGGAGGAAAAATGGCAGCAGGCAGCCAGCGATTCTCCCCATTGCCCAGGGCACACAGCAGCAGCGGCAACTCAAGCCCCCTTGCTTTAAACACTCACACATCTCCCAGAACCTGCCCCTGCTTTCCTTTCCCCTTTAAAGGTCAGAACTCCAAAGAGCTAGAATTGTGCAAAATTGCAACATTGTTATCAGGTGTGAAGTGCGTGGATTGCTACAGTGGGATGATGCTACTGCCCTTCTAGAACAGGAGTCCCCAACCTTTTTTGCACCAGGTGGGGGGCGTGGTGTGGGTGTCCTGGCACTGGTCCATGGACCGGGGGTTGGGGACACCTGCTGTAGTATACCTTCAAGGTCAGGTATTGATCAGAGGAGGAAAGAAAAGGGAAACCTTCCCTCTGTCTGTCCAGGAGTGTATGGGTACCATCCCCAATAGACTGCTTACATGATTTCACACTGCAGCTATAACCAGACTAAGGAGCAGAAACAGTTTCAGTTCTGGGATAATCAGAGTATTGGACAGATTGGATAGGGAGGAATACCTCAGACACAAATCAGAAGGACGTTTTGGGTGTGGTGCTTCAGGGATTGCTTCAGGTCATCTTAAACTTCAGGTGTGAGTGCAGCCTAAATGGGACAATCAGGAAAGGTATCTCCACCAAAGATATTGGTCAATGAGAATTGCTCCACAAGCCTCATCGGCTGCATTTTGGGTGAGTGTGAGCAAGGCTTAAAGCTGAAAATACTGAGCAGAGAAGGCACAGCTCAAGAAGTTGTTTTGGTGGTTTGCTGGGAGAAAACCAGATATTTCTGCCCACTGATTTTAAACAAAGCTTTATCTTTCATCAGGGGACAGTGATGACATCACCTTAAATTCAGACCTTCAATCTTCATAGCTCACATTAGTTGATCAACAGAAAGTATACCAAAAGAAGAACAGATAATATGACATCATAAGATGAAGTATAATCAACGTGCCATTTAGGCTTCTTAATGGAGTCTGTTTAACCATAGGGCCTGATTTATGACAAACTGTATTGAAAGCTAGATATAGGACTGAGGGATTTTACATTTTTAAAATGAAAAATTAGCTCTTGTTTGCTTCTTTATCTCAGCATCTCTAGGGAAGAGTGCTATTGTCTTGTGAGCCTTCCAAGAGCCTCCAGTTGGAGGCCAGGAGAACTGAAGGCCCAGGTAAGGCTAAAATCCTCACAGCCAGGAAACCGGCCTCCTTTGCGGCAGCAGAATATGTTAATCCTGTTGCTGGGCCAGAAGGTGCATTGTGTATGTGGTCAGTGCCTCATAGGATTCAGAGCTGTGAAACAAGGATTCTGAAGCTTTGAATTTCCCACTCAGAGCCTTTTAGCCCTGGACAGGAAATGGTACCAGAAGGTGACTGTTTTCTGTCCAGCATCAATGTGTGCTGGATGGAAATTGTCTAAAATAAGTCATACAAAAGCTATTTGCAGGGATTTTCCTTCTGCTTGTGAATACCCAAATGTCACACTGTGGCTGCAATCCCACTTTTTAAAACAAAACAAAGCTAAACCCGATTCAAATGTGCATTTTTTTCATTTTAAATTGCAGTCAACCCCGATGCTGTTCCCACAGAAAACGCTTCAAAAATGCACCGGGGAAAGCAAATCTTTTTCTCCTCACCCTTTGCCAGCTGGGGTGCCTACCCCTCTCTGCCGATAGGATTCAGTCCCACGATGAGGTAGCCAAGGGTGGGGAATCCCAGGTCCCCCTTCCCTCCTACTTTTGCTGCCGTCATTTGCTTCCCCACAGCAAGCCAAACCACCAGCGAGTGCGACCACGGGGATTGCATACAATGTTGCTCAAAAATCACCTCCCTCAGCCTCCTCGCCCACTCCTTTCCCTCACTTTCTCCTTTATTGCACCTTTGTCCCGCCCACCCACCATGGTTGGTTCACGCAGGAAGCAGCCAAGCCATCTTTCCCCAGCCAAAAAAGGAGAAAGTGAGGGGAATGCATGGTCAGAAAATGAGACTTGTTATCAGTGTGAAGTGGGTGAAAGTGAAACTTGTTACTTGTTATCAGTGTGAAGTGGGTGACAAGCCAGGGGCTGTTCTATCGGGTGAAACCCCACCCGTTTCATGATGCATCTCCCCCCACAATACCCCAGTACCGTTCCCAAAGGAAAAAAGATAAAGCATTTTAGCAACAAAAACAGGAGTGAGACTGTTTTTTCAGGAGTTTTTTTATTGTGGTTTTTAGTGATTTACTCCTTGGAAAACGCAGGAACCCAATCTGTAACGGGGCCAAAGAAAATTCAAATTGTTTTCAAAATGCAATAAAAGCCAGGTGGGAACAACCCCTGTGAGTCACAGTTGGTTTTGGCCAAGCCAGCAGGACTTCTCTTACGTTCTTATGTTCACAAGTCATTTCAGCTGCTGCTGCCTTCCTAAATGCCAGTGGCAGGAGCACAAGAGAGTGAAAAGCACCTGGAGTCCTTTGTCAGGATTTGCCATAAAAATTCCTCTGAAGGAGGTCTTTCTGCCTTAGGGGCTAGCTGAAGTCCTAATGGCATAAAGGTGTCACTGTGCCCCAAGGACTCTTACCAGATGCCCATTTTTGTCTGGTTGGATGCAACCTAAATGGTGTTCGGTCCTATCAAATGGAACTCTTATGTTCTTAGGTGGTTCTTGAAATCTGCCTCATATCTAGAAACTCCTCATCCAATTCAATCTGCTACTTCTTCCATCTCAGTCAGTTTACTGACTACTTCTTTGTTCTCAGGTGTGTCTGTTGGCCTCCTGGCTCATTCATGGACTTCTCCCTACAAATCCTTCTTCTGAGGAGGCCACCTTACTTCTGAGAAGATGCCCGCTCTTCTGTTATTGCGAGCTCCCACACTCCTTTACCCTCTGGCCACCAAGCCTTGTTCAAGTGCCTGGTATCCTCTTCCATGTCCTTTCAAATGTCAAGTGCTTCTGCTTTCGTGGTCTTGGACAGCATCTCTGCAAGCATCACAGCTCCAGATCATGTTTACTGCTCTCCACCTCAAGCTTCTTCATCCCTTACATTTCACCATCTGATGTCCTTGGAACTCTGCTCCTGCTGTATCTCTACTCCCACTTCTAGCTCTGGCTCTTCCCTGTGAGAGCCATCACATTCTGGCCACAAGAGGTCCACAGTTGTTCAGTGCTCATATTACTGGTTGTTGAGTCCTGGGAACACATCAATTTGCCCTCTATTTTATGTGCCTTCTTCAAAACTACCACTGTTAATTGAAAGTTCATAGGGATCTGTGACTTCAGTAATGGGTATTTTGAGGATTAAGGGATGACTTCACACACTTTGGTTACTTTGGATGTTGTAACAATAGCCGTTATCCTAAATGTGAAAGGAGCGCGATTAACTCACATTTGGAGCACTAGTCAACTTTGACAGTTTCCTCCGTCTGGGATCAAATACTTACCTTATTTGATCCAGGGCCCGGTCCTCCTCTGGGTGCTGCCATTTTGGCTGCGGTGCCCTCTGCAACTGTGCATGTGTCACCGCCATCGCCTTAACAATGCAGATGCTCTGCACACATGCAGTCACATCTATGGTTGTCCAAGGTGCCAGTGCGCTTGCATGGCACCTCAAATGAACCCGGAGTGCCAGAAGAAGAGCGAATGGTTGCTTCCTGGATGCTTGAGGTAGGTGTTAGGTAAACGTTGGTTAATGTGTGGAGCTTGATTTTGTGTTCCACACCTAATCAACAAATAGGTGAGAGTCTGCACGTTTGGAGGCTGTGACAGCCTCCAACACGTGTGGATGCTCTTCACCAGAGTTTCACTACTTCACTGGAGGCCATAGTGTGAATAGGCCTAATGCTTCTTCACTATGGGTATTCCACCTCGCTCATCTGCCTACCTCTTGCTTTTCATTCATTCTAATTTTTTATTACAACATCCTTGATGGCAAGAGCCTGCCATCTGGAACATTAAATACATAGAAGTTACGGCTTAGATATCCTCCTCGTCATTATGGGGCATCCATCACTGGAGCCAGTAGTATTTCCATTGGCACGATCCTAAGCTAAACTACCCTTACACATCCTGGATCCCATTCCCCCCATGCTAAGCATCTGTTTTTGCTGTCTGCTTTCTCGTGGAGACAGGATGGCCTGGTTTCTGCTGGAGCCTACGACCGCTGGAAGAGATTTGACACTGAGTGAAGCAGTTATAAATAGAAAAAAGAGAAGAAAATCAATAACTCAGAGGGCAGACATAATGCAATTTTAAACCACGCTGTGTTCCATGGTGTATCACTTGCTTTCTGCACCTCCCTCTCATCTCAGGATTTGGCTGCCTTCCTTACATTCCACCTTGACTAAGATAGTGCTCTTCATGCATACATAATATTTTGAGGCACAGAAAATGTGCTTATAACATGGTTAATATTTTTTTTTAATGCTACAGGCAAAAGAGTTTCTAATTTCATCTTTGAAAACTTGGTTGCTTGCTTTAAATAAATAAATAAAATCTAAGGGCCTCTCCGAATGATATGGGGGAATACTGGATTTTTAAAAGGTGCTGGAGTTTCGCCATTGTATTGTATAATTAGTCCCTTGGCTGTGTAAACCTCTATTCCTGAGCACATCTTCCAAGCAGTGCAGCAGAATTCTAGGGATGCAACCCAGGTCTAATTTCCTTTAGAAGAAAGTCACTGGAGGCTTTATTGGCATGTTGTGGCACAAAGCATGATGCACCTATAAATGAAAATGTGAGCAGAGGTGGGATTATGGGCAGAACATTGCACAAAATGCACTGTTGCTGTCACTCCAGGAAGACAATCTTTCCCTAATGCTTTAAGAAAGTGAGAGTCTTTTGCAACAGACTTCTTCTAGACAGAAAGATTGTGGTCAGGACAGCATTTAATCATTTCCCAGGTTCTTTTCAGTTATTCTGTCTATCCTGACAAAATAATGCCTTTCTGTTTTGTTTTGGTTTTGGACCAAAGTGGCCAGATTTGGATTATTTTGCATCTGGATTAAGTGAGTTCTGATCACATTTTAGATTGCTAGCCCATTTTATTTTGCAGAATGAAGGTGCAAACAGACTATTTTGGATGGAAATCATAGAGCCTTTTTGCATTTACTGCATTAATAAATGCGTAGGACCCTTTGGCACGGGGCATCTGCATTTTACAGAGCCATTTCTTTCCTAGAAATGGCTCCACGCATGGCAGAGAATCCCTCACATGTATTGGTGTGGAGCGGTAACTGCTCCACCCCTATACTAACTGCAGTGCTAGTGCAGCCCTGCATGCTGCATCTGCACTGAAAGATGTGCAGAAAGAACACGTGACCAGCGGTGCAGGTGTGATTGCATGCTGCGTCACCAGGTTGTCCCAGCAACAGCACCACACAGGTACACTGGTGCCATTATGGGAGCTCCCATTTGCATTTAGGTGGTACTTTGTTAAGTGCCACCTATGTTACGAATTCTTTAGGAATCCAAAAGTGCGGACGCTTAAAGCAACCTCGCACTTCACCTCCCAGTGATGAGAGATGAAATGCGAATTCTCCCATACTTTTGGGCTGTGTAAAGGGAAGCGTCCCCATTTCCTCCTCTCCAATGACAGACTTTGTTGCGGGCATTCTACTGAGGAAGGCAAGAATGTCACAATTGTGGTAGGAAGAGAGCACAGCACCTGGCTTAAATTTCCTTGTTTTTGCTGCATTGCCCCATTTGGTCCCTTCAAACGGTTTGATTTTGTTGTTGCTGCTTGCTTTTTTAACAAAAGAGAAGACACAGTGGAAGTTGTATTGCATCTGTCTTGGGCAACACCCTGTTCCACAGTTGGCTGGGCATCACAGCCCACTCTCAAGACACATACCTCCTTCTTTGTCTCTTACAGTTCCCTTCCTCTCACTCTTTCTGCTGAAAATGTTTGTTTTATTTATGTGCATTTTTTTAATCCCATACCCAAAAATCTCAGGGCGGGTTGCAACATTAAAAACCAAATATAAAATTGGTTGGAGGATGAGGATGAGGATGGGTCAGTGAAACTGGAGCCATGCAGTACAACTTACAGTGTCCTTGATTCCTGGCGGAATTTCCCCCCACCATGCTTTCCACATTATCTAACCCAAAGGTGGATTTTCTGAGTTAAATAACGCTGAAAGAAAACAGCTTGCCACTTTGGTAACACGTTCTCTCACTCTGTGGCCGTGTCTTCACGGCAACCTTATTTCGCTTTCCCTAAACCGAGATAGCAGAACCGGATGCAAACGTGAATTTGCCTGTTCCCATTACTTTTAGCTTAATCGTGTTCAATCCATATTCTGAGGACGTACGTGACTCAAGGGGGGACTCCAGTGGCTACCTTTTAAAAGCCGCTTTTCGGGGCTCCCCTGTCCTCTTCCTCCTGCCATGAACCACCCATAAGCGACCCCTTCATGGAGCCTAGCTGGGGGGCTGCCTTGCCTGGATGGAGGAAAAACGGCACCTGGCAGGCAGCGATTCTTTTCCCTCCTCTCCGGATTGCTCAGGGCGCACAGCAGCGGCGGCAAGTCAAGCCCCTTTCTAAACATTCATACATCTCTCCAAATGGCAGTTGCTTTTCTTTTCCCTTTTTAGAAGGTCAGCACTTTCAATAGCAAGATGGTTATCAGGTGTGAATTGCTTGTTTGCTACAGTGGATTGCTTGGATTGCTATTCGGGCTGCTGCTGCTTTTACAGCTTGCTTTGGAAGCAAGCTATTGGGGGAGGGAAACTCTCATCCCTTAACACGGAAGGGTTCCCACAGTAAAAAAATGTAAAACGTTTCAAGCGCACGAACCAGAGTGAGACTTGTTGAAATCAGGATTGAGATTCATCACGCTTTGGGGTGGTTTAACACGGGGAAATCGTGTTAAGCCAAACTGCCGTCTGGACTCCGAGGATTCAAAACATTTTGAATCCGAGATAAGGTTGCCGTGAAGACACGGCCTGTAAGGGGACTGAAGCTGGATTAAAATTTATGGGTGAGCACAGTGTAAGTTTCCTGAAGATTCACTTGCAGTGAGTGTTGTGAAGCCAGCAGCTCTGTTCTTTATGGTAGACTGCCACAAAGCTCTGTTGTTAAGAATGCTGCTCTTCCCACATCTTTTTTTTTCCTTTTTAGGTTCAGCAGTAACTCCCAGAAGAGCAGACTTGCACTGCCAGCAGTCGAGTGTTATTGACTTTTAAGTTTGGCTCAGGAAAATACTACCAGCAGAATGCTCCCAAAACCTTTTGCTGCCTGAGATAAAGAACAAGATGGTAACTCCTCCCACGGCAAAAGGATGAGCAGATAAACTGTTGAATCTTTCTTTCTTTCTGGTGCCTGGGCATTGCCCTCCACAGCATCCAGAAACAGCAGGCAACTTTAAGGGATGGCAGGGTAATGTAAGGAGCTCTCTAATGCCTAGCCACCACACTGCCCCACTGACCACTGGGAACCCAAGGGATCTGCTTGTTATGTTTTATTTTTCCTGGTTGTCACCAGTGAGTATTTTCTTTTTAAGACTGTATTATTTTTTAATTTTTATGCTTTTATTCTGTACATTGTCTTGTGATCATGTAGGGCAATAGAAAAATTATTCTGAAAAGAAAATATAAATAAACAAATCTGCTTCTCTGCCTCCCCTCCCCCTTGAGGAGCTGCAACTTATCCTCACCTGGTCATACCTTGCTGAAATAGTCTTATTACAAAGCCAGAGTTAAGACATACTAACCCTGATCACACCCAATATCTGCTCCTCCTTCCTCAGGTTAGCCTTAGTTTGGGCTGCTACCTTCACACCTTTATGACCATGATCATATAGCTCAAGATATTCTCCAGCTGCATTCCCCCCCTCCCCCCGGTTCATCTTGGGAGTAGACTGAGCCTGCTTAGGTTGGCTTCTCCAGAGCCTGCTTTTGCCCAGTACTCAGTCCATCTTGGGAGCCAGTCCATTTTCAGTTGTCCTGTATGAATGGGGAAGTGGGCTAGGGGGGGCTGAGCCACGCTGCGAAGGGTGGATCCAGCCTTCTCTCCTGCCCAGTGCCTGGCTGTGGGTGGCATACAAACCATGTTTCTGCACACCTCCCGCTTTGTTGCCTTCCTCTGCAATTCCCCTCTCCCATCCTGCCCCCTCAATTCCTCTTTGTTCTGATCGTACACTGGTGGACTCTGTCCATCATTTTTTAAAATATAAATTTGTTTAGAATATAAATCTGCTTTGTGCTAGACTGATGAAGCAATAGGTCATAATTTTTCATTCACTCTCTATTGCTTTTGCAGAAAACCTGCAACGATTTAAAAAAAAAAAATGACCAGAAAAGCACTGTGGGGAGGAGGAGTGAGGGAAAGAGTGGAGCAAGAATATAAATGATACAGTTGTAAGGACAATGTATCTTCCATTTTCCTTCAGCAATGTACAAGGGAAGCAATGTTTCATTTCAGTAAAGTGCTTCAACAGCTTTGGGGCAAACAGCAGAGTACAGCCTCTTATTTTTCTATGGTTGGGATATGGCTCGGCTGCTTCTGTTTGGGAGCACAGGGTACTCCAACAGTACCTTGTGTTCCCATCGAGTTTGCCATTAGCATCACGCAACTCCAAACACATCCCGTTGCCACTGTTGATTGACAGAACTTTATCTTTTTGGAATGCAAGTGGTGTTGATGCAGTCAAGGGGGGGGGGAGATTAAAGAGTTGGGTAAAGGAGTCTTGGGGAGATAACATAAAAGGTGTGTGAGCATAGCAGGCCAAACTGAGGATGTTCTGGGGAATGATTATCAGGAATTGGGTATGAACAGGACTAGGACTACTTCAATTTCTTAATAGGACGGACTATTTCAGCAAGGTGTGATCATGGCCTATATTATTGTCCAGAGTCTCCTATATGTGACTGTTTAGTTCTCCACTCCTCTCAACTGCGTCAAACCCCCCACTCTGAGAGGATGAAGTTCTCTCAATCAACAGAGGTAACTGGGGAGTTATCTGTTAATAATGATTGGTTAAAAGGTAAGGCAGGTTCCACTCATTACAATTTAGCCCCTTTAGTCCTCTATCCCAATCACACCCAAATAATGAAAACAGATTAGCACACTGTAAAAGTTTGAGACCTGTGAAAACCAGGACTCTGGGAAGTCCAAATGGAGGGTGGATAATCCACAAATTAAATGGATAGAAATGAAAAGGTTGTGATGAGTGCTGCAACCAGAAGATGGACCAAAGAAGATTCAAAATGAAGGTGTTATCACGGTTCTGTCTTGCAAACCACATCCAACTCCATTTGCTCCTAACACAGTTAGGATTAGAGGGCACTAATTCTGCAGTGCAAGATGGGTTAAAAACCTGTGCTTATGAAAACACACACACCAAATTTTATTTCTTTCTCTCTGCTGCTTCCTCTCTTCCCTGTGACCTGCAAGCCCCCCCCCCACTTCTGTCTCCCCACCACCACAAGGAATTTGATTTTCAGTTAGCATTCTGCCTACTTCCCTGATGATCTGCGGGGACTTCAAGGAGATTTGATACCTGAGATATTTAAAAGGCTACTTGAGGTATCCTTTAATGGGTCTTATTGATTCTTTGGCAGTGAGATCCTCTCTCCCCTCCCTCCCTCCTTCCCTCTTGCAAGGCTGCTGGAAAATAGCATAGGTTTGAGCTCAGCAATATAACATAGATATTGAAACTCTTTTCTCCTCGTCCCCCTAGCCCAGAAAAAAATTCAATTGCAAAATGCTGGCTGGCTTAAATGTGAGTCAATACTATGGTAACAGGAAACAGATGAGTATTTAGCAACTTTATATCTAGAGTTCTTTTATGTGGGGTGTACGCACGTGGAGGAGATGTCATGGTTCTTCTATCTGTACATAAGGAAGCATCCATCACAATACAAATGAGAGCCTTTACGGGGTAAACTTCAGTAAATTTTTGCAATTCACAGAATTCACTGCATTTTGAGAGCCTGTTGATTTATTCCAGCATGCCGTTAACAGCCAAATCTTTACAACTCACTGAGCCTCTTTCTGCACTGGGCCTTATTGTGGATATATTGTGGAATAGGGATCTACCATTTGCAGGCTACGGCAGGCCATATTTTGTACCATATTTTGGACACCCTTACTTATCATCTTGACCATAAAAATAAAGAGCAACTGAGTGATTAAGCTGTATATTCTATTTTTTTTAAAAAACCATCCTTAAAATATAAACAAGCAGTGGGGATTTGAGGGATCCGATTTGATAACTGATAGAGGCTTTTTGCTGGGGTAAAGTCAGTTAAAGGACTTGAAAATACTTCTTAGAATTTGCCATGAATTGTCTCACTGCTACTGATTACCCTAAATAATTTTTCTGTGGTTTAGAAGACATCTGCCTTTCTCCAACAAGTATTTTCTATTAATGTACAGAAAACATTTCTCACAATCTCCTTTCCAGCAGCCTCTCTGGTGTGAATCTGCTGCCCTCTTCCCCTGAATGGACAATTACAGTAATTTTTGCAGTTGATTTCAGCAGCAGCCCCTTGCCCAGAATGCTTTCTTTTTCTGGGTTCTAAGCGCTTGTTCCACACTCTCACTAGGAACACATTTAGTTCAGGATGTATCCAGGTTGTAGGTAACAGCACCCGCTTTCTTCCTGGCGCAAAGCAGTAGCTAGCATGCACAAAATGTTTCTGCCAAGGTTGTGTTGTCCTGAACAGCAATATAAGCCATGGAGTGTTAATTACTGATGGGGTATAATGCATAGATCTTGATAGGTTTATGCTTGTACATCACTGCTGTTTGGTATGACCTCATCTCTGGGAGAGGAGCTGAAACAACACTTTTAACTAAAGGCCATTTGCAGGGATTTGAGAGCAAGTGAAGGTTTTGCTCCTGTCTTCTGTTTGAGATGCCCAGAAGCAACTGATGGACTAGATGGGCTGTGGCCTCATCCAGCAGGGCTCCTCTTGTGTGGTCTTATGTTCTAACACCCTCTTATATATTGCTGCATTCCAAGTGGAAGCAACTCATTCACAAGGCAGCCCTGCACTGTCCAGGTTTCCAGACTGAAAATCTCAGGAAGCCACCAAAAGGGCATTTGTTCATGCATCAGTAGCTATAGAAGGAAGAAGGAAAGCTCTTTCCTTCCTCTGTAAGTTGAAAAGTAGCCTGCCCATTTCCTAGGGAGTGTTATAACAATTTTGCAATTTTTGAAACATGTTGTATTTGTATTACATGTCTTTTTTTTTTTAAAAAAATAGAAATAATTGACTTCCTGATGTCTCCCTCCCAAAGATAAAACCCTGGGTAGGTAGGCCTAGGTCCCTGGAGAGTAAGCACCAGCCAACCTGGGAAGGTAATACTGGGCTCCACAGAAATACTGTGACCAAATTTTCCCTGACATTATGGAGACATGCCCATATTATTGTTTTATTGGACAGATTTTACTGTAAGCTTTATTAGGGTTGGCTAGAAATTCAGATTGATTGATAGACTGACAGATTGATTGATAGGGGTATTTGGATGCAGTACTGTGCACTGGAGTAAAACCAGCAGTGTTAGAATGTATGAAGTCATTAAATATAGAGCGGGATAAAAATATTTTAATAAATAATAAATTAATAAATTTGAGATTTCCTAGTGTCTATGTTTTCCCCCCAGAAGCTGTTAGGAGTTATGATAAAAGTTGTCTCAGCTTTTTAAATAACCCCACAACAATTATTAACCTTTCAGAAAAAGGAAAACAAAACAACACATCACTGCCCACATTACTCTTGAACCAATTTCCTGAGTTTCTGTCAGTACAGAGAGGATATGGCTTTGCTTCTTTACCAGACACCACTAATGCTGGCACACCTAGATTTCCTGGCTGAACTGTGCTTAAATGCAAGGCTGGGTAGACTGTTATATGTAGTGACTGCTGCATTTCAAGAGCAGGATATGTGTAACACAGTTTTGCTTTCCAACAACCCTGTAAGGCTGGAGAGGCTGAGGCTGTGATTGATCCAGAGTCACATAGGGTGCTTTCACCATAAAATGGGGATTCTGACCCAGGAACACCTAGATTCTAGCCAAGTGCAGTCGCCACATGGTTCTCACAGTGCAGTAGACTGACACTGGTTCATTTACGCTGCCTCAAACAAATAAAAAGGCACCTTGTATGCCAGTCTGCCCCTCTAGGCTAGAAAAGGTGGTTTGGAGATGGGATAAAAACACAAGGAACACACCCTATGGCACTTCTGGGCTACCCTTTTGCCACATGGGAAAGCAGTGCAATCTGTTTTGCCCTTAGCCATCTCCATGCCAGGGTTATTGCCGAAATAAGTCATTGTGCTGTAGCCCCATTCCAGGCCGAAATGTCTCCAAAGGGGCATTGCTCACTCAGACTGGGTTCAGGGGCCACAAAAGGGCCCCCTCAGAGAGGCAGCGTGTGACCCTCCTGTTCCCAGCCCTTCTCTCATCCACCTTTTCAGAAGGGGGAGGGGGAGACTGGTATGTGAACAGTCCCGCCTTAAAGCGGCCTCTGAGGCTCTTTCTCCTTTCTTGCGTCTGATCACGGGGCGAACCAAAGCAAGGCAGTCACGCCCTGTTACAGTCACCACACGCCAGTCAGGGACTGGGGTGGGCGCAGAGGAGCGCCGTCCGTCTGCCGGAATGCGCCGGCCTTCCAGCTGCCAAACTACAACTCCCATCAGCCTCCGGGCTCGCGCGGTCAGGGCGGCAAGGGAGCGGTGGCGCTTATTCACAGCTGGCGTGCGGCGCGCGACCCGAGAAACGCTGCTGCCGCCGCCGCCGCCGCTGCCGTCCATCTTGGAAGCCTCCCTCCCCCCCCGCTGGCACGAGCGCGGCGTGCGAACGCAGGGTAAACAACGCACGCGCCTCAACCCTAGAGAGAGAACTGCGGCGAGCGGGATGCTCAGCTGCACTGGGACAGGAGGAGGCGCCTCGTTCACACGTGACGGCCCACGTGAGGCCGGCCCGGCCGCTCTCCTGCTCCCCTGCGGCCAGGAAGGCCCCGTTCACGGCTGCCCGGCTCCGCGGCCTCGGTGGCCTTCTGCTGTCGGGCGGGCCTGCTCCCCGCCCGCCCTGGCTGCATTCGGGCGCCTTTGAATTGCAGCGTCCGGCCGGCGTCCCCAGCTGGTTGGCCCGGTAGGTGTGGTGGTGGAGCTGGAGCAGCAGGTGGATTTGCTGGCCGGGCAGGCGGCGGAGCAGGCGCTGCTGTCTGCACTGTGCAATCGCCTTCCCTTCAGTGGGGATGGAAAGGGAGGTGTCATGAGGTTGTCAGTTTAAGGGCTCTTTCCCTCCCGCTCCGAAGCTCTGTGGTGCTCCTAAGGGTGTTGCCAACCATGTGGGGCTTTTGTTTTCAGACTTGGGAAGGGAAGTTTTAGGAGCCCTCAGGACATGGTGGCTTCCTCCTGACTGCCACGCTGCTGCTGCTGCTGATCCTCTGCCCTGAGGATACTCCTATGGCTCAGGGCTGGACCCGACACGCCACCTGTTCCTCTCCTCCTCCTCTGGTTGTCAGTTCTCAGGAAATTTTAAAATGTGGGATCAACCCCTTTGAACTGTTGCAGTGTCATTGTTCAGATAATTTTAGCCTTTTTGCAGTTAATGTCTGCTGTCCTCTCCCAAACTTATCGGACTTGCCACAGTTGTGCTGCACTGCCCCATGCAACGTTTGCATAGGAAATAACGTGAATGTTGCATCCAGGGGTTGACCAAGAGCTCGATATTGATGATCTGGACAGCTCTGGGCTGTTCTGGGGCAGTGGCAGCATCACATCTGTGGACTCTGTCCCAGAATGTGCCAGGCGGTCCTGATCACTGAAGTGCAAACAGGCCCATTTATGAATCAATTTTTATCACTCACAGATATTCATACAGTGTTTTCTTAAGAAGACCTAGAGTAGTTGGGAGGGGAAACAACCGTAACCCATCGACATTTATTTTATTTATTTATTCCTCCCTCCCTCCCTCCTTTATCCAGCCTTTTGTTCAAGACGCTCCCAGTGAAAGGTGTTTGCTCCCCATTTTATCCACCCGGCAACTTTGTGAGGTAAGTTAAATAAAAAGGCATTCAGGAAGGAAGGAATTCCTTTCCTTCACCCTTGGGTGCGCATTGGGAGTGGGGCTGGCAGGGAAATAATGTTTCATCCCCACTCATAACGGACAACCTTCCCTTCATGTACAAATATCATAGAAAGAGAAGGGGTTAAACCCTTCCCTACCAAACAGTCCCAAGTTTTGTTTTTGTGTTTATTTTTATCACCTTATTGGAGAGAGAAAATAATATACAAAACAGATATACACAATAGACACAATTACAATATATTCCTAAAACTTGATCATATTCTCCGTCCCTCCCTCCTAGCAGGTAAGTTGCTTTTCAATAACCATTTGGTAAGATATAAGAATTTTATTCCATCATTTAATTTTGCTGTTTTCTACATTCTGTTTCTCATATTATAACCACACTGATCTTTATAGGACCGCAGCACAATAGTGGCATATGATGGCTTTGACAGGACCAGCCATTTTCTTCTGAATTGAAACAGAAGAGCCTCAGCTGGTACAGAGGCAGTAGTGGGGACAGGGGTTGCCCAGGGAAGGCAAGTTTCCTAAAGAACTTTTTCGTTCCTTTGGTTCATGCAGACACGCTGAGACACAAGAGCGTCCATGGATCCTGCTGAGTTGCAAGAGGCCAGTCAAGTATCGGCAGATGCCAAAACACACTTCAAAGCCTGCAGGTTCATCATGGAGGCAGGTAAGAGGGCTGCTATGCTATCCCCAGTGATACCTATGGGAAAATGTAGGCTGTGTTCAGACATAACAAAAGGGGTGCCTCAGAGAGACAGTGTGTG
>MTQE01001795.1:2722974-2744808 GCA_014337955.1 Aspidoscelis marmoratus
AGCCAACTCTTCTTCTTCATCCTTGAGTTGCAACAGTGATGAGTAGAAATATAGGAGGAACCCTATTTCTGCCGCCACATAGATGACCCATGTCCCATATTAAGAGCTAGCATGTGGAGAGATGTTAGAGCCATACTGGGTATTTTTCAGACTTCTCTTCAAATGTAAGGATCCACTTAAGAGAGTGCTCAGAATACAGCCCCCAAGTGTGTCACCAATAAGGCTGTTTGGAGGATGGTGACCCAGTGTTTTGTATTGTTTTTAATGGCAAATTCAGGTGCAGAGCCATTGAATTTGATCAGGGACTGTAAAAGCAGGGACTGTGTATCAGTCCTTCAGCTACTTTGGGAGCCTCTTTTAAACTGAGGGGCAGCAGGGAGATGAGATAAAATCAATTTTGTGCACATGGGGCAAAACGTAAATTATTTTCTGTATTGGGAAAATACTTGAGAACAATTTTAACTTGGAAAACAAGTTAAACTTGGAAAATCTAGTGGAAAGATAAGTCAGCCCCATCAATATAATGGACCTGATGCATACATCTGGAAGTTTCAAAAGCCCATAGGTGATTTAAAATAAACCATCTAGTTCTGTGTAGAAGCAAGAAGTAGAAGACCCATGGAATAATAGTTCATACTTTAGTAGAGAACAGGCTCTGATGTTCATTCTGCTTTCCAAGTTTAGCGGGGGAGATTGATGAATCAGGCTGCAACGTCTAGGCCTCTTCAGTCTGGAGAGATGACATTTAAGAGGGGACCTGATTGAAGTATATAAAATTATGCATGGTATAGAAAAGGTGGATAGAGAAAATTTCTTTATCGCGCAACACTAGAACCAGGGGGCACTCTATGAAGCTGATGGGTAGGAGAGTCGTATCCGACAAGGGGAAGTATTTCTTCACCCAAAGGGTCATCGGTTTATGGAATGTGCTGCCGGAAGAGGTGGTGACAGCTACCAGTCTAGATTGCTTCAAGGTAGGGTTAGACAAATTTATGGATGACAGATGTATCAATGGATACTAGAATGAATGTCTAGGACAGGTACATCTTTCAGGCTGGGAGGAGCGGAAGCAAGATGCTTCTAATGCCATTTGCTGGGATTCAAGAACAGGAAAAGGTTTGTCCTTGTCTCTGTTTGAGATGCCCATGAGCATTTGGCGGGCCACTGTGTGCGACAGGATGCTGGACTAGATGGGCTGTGGCTCTTACGTTCTCATGAGATTTGACTTACTGTCGGCAAGGAAGGCAGGGCAGAAACTACATGCTCAGCCTTAAGGTTGGAAAGATGGCACATAGGCCCAGATTCTTTGGAAGGAGTCTGTTTAGGCGACATCTGTAGAAAATGCACTTGGGGAAAGGTTGTAACTTGTATTAACTTCGATGCTTTGTGATGATTTTAAGGTGGTTCTCCCAGGAGGAGAATTTTTTCATTCAGATGTGGTGTTTTTTGTGGGTGGGACTTCGGTAGGCTTGGTGCACAAGCAAGTGGTTTTGAAAGAAAATTACTTTTAGAGAGCTGTGTGTCATCCAAGAGCAAGGATTTGATTTTTAAGACAATAACTGCATGTGGACATTTGTCACATTGTTTGTCACCTGTATTCAGATGAGTTTCTCAAATCTTCAGAGTCTATTTTTAGAACAGAAAATCAGGAATATGTGGTGTTCAAAGCCCCTTTGGCTATCTGGAAATCAAATTCCACCTGCAGTTCCTTTATTCTGATTAATCCTTTTTCTCCCTCTTGGCTCTGTGTTGTTCAGGTGTTCAGTGAAGATCTGTCCAAGAGCATCATCAACCAGATTGTTTTGGACTTGATAAAGATCTATACATTAGATATGGAAATTTCTTAAACACATCTGAGCAGTAAGGAGGAAAAAACACAAGTTTCACTGCACCAAAACCAGCTGGTCCCCTGCGGCTGTGACTGAGACTGTAGTGGTACCTGCCACCTGAAGCCCAGGCAGTGACCTGTCTCCTTGGACTGTCTGCTTGAACGGAACGGTGACTTCAAAAACGTTGGCACAAGGAACGTTCCTAGCACCTTTCATCCTAGAGTTCGGCTTCTTCCACAAAGGGAAAAGTTTTTTTCTGTCCTGTTGAACTTGTTGCTAGATTTGGATTCATGAAGAAAGAAATGAGTGGCGAAGGAGGAGGGGTTTTGATGCTGACAAGAGTTGAAACGTGTTGTTAAGATATGATCTCAATGGAAGTTTTTGAAATAATTCTCCAAAGCGCCTATGCATTTCTGCTTTCAGTTGGGAATGTGATATATCAGGGGAATAATAGTTGAGAGCTTGACATAACCCCATTAAATTTGATTTATGATACTGTATAATTGTAATAAGCCCATTATTCTAATCCCCTTTAGTTCTGGAGTAAAAAGGAAATCACAAACTGGCTTTTCATGATTCAGGGAGCAAGTGATGGAGGGCAGTGGTGCAAATGACCTACTAGTGCCATGCAGATCATGGCTGAGTTCCAGGGCCATTTCTTGCATGTCCTCAAATATGACAATGGCGTAACATCAAAAATAAGCACATGAGGAGGGATGTGACATGTGAATTCACTGTGCTCCAGCCCAGTATGTGCCACAGACCCCTGTGGTAGGAAGCTTATGATTTTGTGAAATTTACCAAATAAAAACTATATGGCAGTGTGGTGCTGCAGCTGGAACAAAACTGGACACATCTATTCATTTCCCACCTTCCAGTTCATTTGGCTCACATGTATCGTATTTTTCGTACACAAAATGTAGAGCATTGTATTTGCTTGCTTGTTTGAAAGAATCGAGTTGAGAAAAGAAGACTTTCATTTCCCGGAAACACAGGGTGGTAGTGTTGGGAAAAACTAGAAGGGGCAAGGTGAGGCTTAGGAAATTGTTTGGTGAGAGGTCAATTATTTTATTGGGAGTAATCATGCCAAAGCGCTCAGTATGTTTTCTGAAGATCCATGTCATACATGGGCTGTGTGCATTTTATTTAGATCTGTGATTCACCAGGATTGATTTCAGTACTGTATGCTTGTGATGAACCTGAGTTCGTTTCCATATGGTGTGTGGAGTGGCTGTGGAGTTTTAGAAAGCAGGGACCAGAATATTGTCAAATACCTGATTGCAAGAAGTGGAAACATAAACCAGTCCTTTCTGTCCATTCGCAAAATACTTTATATCCTTTAGGTTTGGTCTGCTGTATGCAGAGGGCTTCCTGTGCTGGGCAGATTTATGGTACCAGTAAATTCTACTGAAGGTGTGAAGTGTTCTATGCATTCAAGAAATGGAAGATATTAAAGTGGTCTAAATTGATCAAGAAAAGATGGCTTATGTGCCTTGCAGAATTGATTTGATGTAGACTCACAGAGTTATCTAGTCCATCCTTTGCAATGCGCAGGAAAGCAAATTAAGCCATTGTTGAGAGGTACCTAGCCTTTTCTTGGAAATCTTCAGAGATGGTGGACACACAACCTCAATATCTAGACTAGTCCACTGTGATTCATTTCTCACTCAGGAACCTAGGAAGCTGGTTCAAGTATCTGTGGTTCTGAAGTCATCTGTGGCATCTTCCCTAGGGCACCTTTTTAATGTTTCCAATGAGTCTTTTCTTCTCTAGAATGAGCATCCTAAGTTTCCTCATCCTCAAGTACTCAAAGTACTTTTATCATCTTCGTTACCTTACTCTGACCCTGTTTTAGCCTGTCAAGGAGCACCATTTGCCTAATGGTTTTCCATGAATATATTTGGCTTTGCTTTCATGATAAGGATCCTTTGCCTTTCCATCACTCAAAAGGCAGGGAGACTCTTATCCAAAACTGGGCAAACCTAGTGTGCTTCTATGGCAGGGTGGTGATTAGAACTGAGGGACACCAGGATTCTAGGTTAGAAGGTGTAACCAAGTAATGCAGAGAATCTGGTGAATTCAAATATATTTTTGCATTTAATATGCCTTTAAAAAACCCAAATAGCATACTTTTGTCCGTATGTCGTATGATTTACAGGCTCGGCAAAAACTGTGCACACGTCACATCTAGTTTTGCTTTTACTCAGTTATGCTTGGGGCTCTGAAATTCCATCTGGCATCGCCCTCTGTTTTTTAGGTCTATTTTCACAACCATAAAGGCAAGAAAATGGGTTTGTTGTAAACCAAAGCTGAGAAGCTAAAGGAAGCTAAATTCTTTGCCTATTTGGTTTAGTTTCCTTATGCCTTTGTGGCAGGTAGTTCAATGTATACCTAAGCTTGCTTCTTTCAGCCACTTCCCTAAATCCTGTGACAACTGGCTCAAAACCAGGTGGCTTATTAAAACCAGGTGTCTAGTTTCTGGCTTTGAATAAATTCCAATAAACATCACAATTTCACCCCTTAGATCTTGTCTGGCCTTGGTCAGGTGGGGTGTTATGCTTTTTTGTGTATATCCAAGACTTGTTATCATCAGAAAGGGGTAACTGAAATGATTAGGGACCCCAGATGCTCAATTGCTCACTGCTTTCTGAGTGCAGTCCTTTGCATATCTGCATAACCTGGCCATAGGCATCATTGGACTTCCACGGGACTTACCTTCATGTAGAATAAAATAAAACTGTTCAGAAAAAGAGAATGTATGTGACAGGAAGTTTAGACTTGTTAACAGTAAGAGACTAAATTAGAATAAAACTGTGACATTGTGTTCAAAATGTTACCATCAGATTGCACTAAATTTGGCACACCTGACAGCGAAGAATAATTAACTTTAAATGTATTGCCCCAAGATCAGAAGCTTTCACCAAAGGAAGGTGCATCAGTACTGTTAGCGTACACAGCTAAAGATCTGTTCACAGGCAGTAGATCTTTTTCAGGTGCTTGGGTCAGGTCACTTCCATAAACTTTTTTTTTCTGGCTAGTTCCTAGGGACACAGTATCACAGTAGATAATTTTTGTGAGTATCCCACAATTTCATTTTCTGGGTTTATGCTTCATCTCTTTGAGATTTGCTGCTATGACCACTGTTCATCAAATATGAATAGAACAACCAACAGTTAGCAAGCTGCTGGATGCTAAGGAAAAAACCCAGAAAACTTGCTTTGGCAGCTGGTCACTGCTACTGAACCTTTTAAAGAAAGTGTGTGCCGTAAGTCTAAAACAACCTTGGCTATTTCTGCACAAAGCAGTTTTCTTTTCCCCAGCTGCATTGGTGAACTTTTGCAACAACACACCAAAGAGAGCCTGCAGATTAGGGCAGGGGTGGGCAGGCCAGGGGCAGTTGGAACTCTTTGATGTTCCTAAACTGTGATGTGGTCCAGTAACCTCAAATGAAGCTTCCAAATGCACTGGAGCCCTTCTTTCTACTCTCATGGAGGTGCTTCATAAATCATTTTAGTGTGCACCAACTAGGCATTAGCCATCTGGTTCAGATGCTGTACTGTCAGGCCGACTGTGTCTGCAAGTTGGCTACCTGTGATCCACATTTTGCCAGGTAATTCTGGATTGATATGTCATTGCCAAGTAATTTCATTATTGTTCTGGCATCTCTGTCCCATAGAGATGAAAAGAACATGGCATGTCGCCTGAATGGGAGAAGACTGAAAGCTGCCATTGGCTAAAGAAGAGACTAGAATTTTTTGAGTTCTTGATGTCTCAAAAACCATGCATGCAGGGTTTTGCATTGGAATTCAGAATAGAAAACCAGTTCAGTGCTAAACTATCACTGTAAATGTGATGGTCTTTCATTCTAACCTTTTCCCTCTCCATGGTCCTCTCCCTTCCCTGACAATATGGCTATTCCAGTGTGTTCTTTTCCGTCCTTTTGTCTCCCTAGTGGATCATGGTAAGTACAGCATTTATGTGTTGGCTGGAAAGGACACAGGGAGCAAAAGTGTTTCAAAGGAGAGGCTGTCAAACAAGAAGTTGGAATGAGGATTACTTCTACTCATGCCCATTCCAGGATAGTAGGTCTCTCTCCACTTTTGTTCCTCTGAGTATCTTAAGCATGCTTCTGACTGAGATATTTTGAGTGTGTAGCTTACTAGGAGAGCAAATGTCTGGAATGCTGAAGATCACAGGGGCATACCTTGGCTTTGGCCCAGAAAGAAGCATGGCAAACCAGCATTGTCTCCTTGCCAGGGAAACTACCTGGTTATGTCCATATTGTGGTCCAACCCTCAATTAAGAGGATGCCCCTCTGTCATCCCCTTTTAAGGGCTTTTTTCCCCTCCAAGATTTATTAAAAATCTCTGCAAGACTGGAATAACTACTGAAAGAATGGATTTACTACTGATATAAAAGATAATATACAGGAATTATTGTATGGGTGGTCCCTAATGTGATTTCCTTTAAATGTGACAGACAGGGCTGAATAACTGAAGGAAACTTACTAAAGTAGCTCAGCAGTATGGGATATTTTCAGCTTGAAGTTTTTGATTTTTTTTGGATGGCCTTTTTCATTTGCACAAATCTACAACCGGTTTTTGAACTTATTTATTTTTTTTTTAGAAAAACCTTCATCCTCTCTCCTTTTTATTATGATTTAGAAAAAAATGACCCAGCAAGAACAGAATATTTCCCCACCCCTTGAAAAGGAATGGCCTCACCCTCCCCATGTCTTTGTGAAATAGCAGAACTCGCTGGTAAACGGTTGGCAAATTTGTACAGCAGCAAAGTGATCTTTTTTTGATAATTTTTTTATCTATGTGTATATTTGTTTCTATCATTAATACCTACAGTACTGAATGAAAACAATCCCAGGGTTGGGACTAAAAGTTTTCCTTTGGCCCATTCCCTTTCCTTGAAAATTAAACACTTTAGATTTCTGATTTTATTATTATTTTCTTCTTTAAACACTCAGATGAGGAAAAAGAAACTTTTTTTTGTTTTTGTTCTTTTTCTTGGAAAGAAAAGATGGAGACAAAAAGATTTACAGATGGGTTTGGCATTTGCCCTTCCGAAGAAGGGATGGCTTTTCTGACAGTGCTGTAGCTGGTATTTTCAAGCAGGTTTGCCCCAGGAAAACACACACTTTGACGGCTTCTAATTAATATGCAGCTTAGCTGCTGTTTTAAGATCCAGAGAATGCTGATGCTGCGAAGGCTTGAGGGCGATTCATTTCTGGAGCCTGAGGCAGAGAGCATCTACATATCCTGCCTTCTGCCCATCCAGCACTAATCCATTGACAACGGGGAGCAGCTCTTTTGTGACATCTTTCTTCTTCCCCAGCGGGGCCCATATTTGTGCAGTCCTTGGCATCAGACCTCTAGCACCCTTGTACACTCATACTCAGTTTTGGGCACTGGCTTGGTGTGTTATCTATGCTCTTTGTCTGGATTTGTGTTAGCTGTGATCAAAAGCCAGCAACAGCTTTAAGTTTCTTACATCTTCTGACATGAAAGTTGTATACAAGCTAAATTTAAATAACAATGGGCCAGTTTCCATCTTTATTAGGAGCGATGGCCAGCAAACTTCTGGAATGGTTCAGGCAATTGCACCTTGCAACGCCTGATCATTCCAAACTTAGCTGGTGCTTCCCCAAGCACTGGCTAAGTCTGGTTGCCTCTATACTAGGTGCTCGCCTCACCGTGGCAACAGGCATGTGCAGTCCTGTTGCCTTAGCGTCCAGGTGCTGTGGTGTGCAAACATGCCTGTGCTGCCCTGCTGCATGCTCCATTTGCCCAGAAGAGGTGTGAGCAGAATATTGCCAAGCTATATTAGCCAGTGGCTAGTGTGGTTGTAGAGCACTTTTTACAGCTATATGTCCTGGGGGATGCTCTGGCAGATGTGGAGTCCCCTCTGGCATAGAAATGGCTCCACGTAGTGGGGATATTTTGTGTGGGAGCAGCCCCCAGCTGTCCCCCTGGAGCAAGTGTGAAAAGGCCCTTGGTTAGAGTTGGACTGCCTCAGGGAAGAAAATGAGCATGTTTAATTAGGTAGAAGCTGTTCTGTTAACCCAAGACTTTTAGCCCTACATCATGAAGCCCAGGTATGTGGGCTCTGCTTTGCCTTTCAAGTAGCATGTAGCTTAAGTACTGGCTATCTTCCTGTCTCTAACATTTTCTATCCTACACTACTAGACTGAAGATTCTCAGAACAGAAGGACTTTGTGCAAATGGCAAATAGGGCATCTAACACTGTGTTAAACTAAGGAGAGCCTTCCAAAGGTAAGTAGCTTTCTTAGTTAGGTGTGGACAAAGTATTCTTTACTTTCTCCCTTTCTCTGCCCTGGTAGGATTGTTAAGAGAATGCCATACAGTAATCCATTACCATCCATAAAACCATTAATTTCCCTATAATATATAGGAAAATAAATAAAGGCATACCCTCTTCTACCCACTTCAGTCCTGTTTCCTCTACAGAGTATGCAGTTTGATAGCATCAGTTTTTTTATTGTAAGCTAGAAATGATATACATTCCTCTCACCCTAATTCATGTGGGATAAAGCCCCCTAGGATAATTTCAGTGGAATACTATGGGCAGCAACACAGAAGCACAATAGTGCTTACTCATCACACTGGGATTGCCAAAGTAAATTTTCCAAATGGCCCAAATAGATCTTCACATTTCACTGCCCTTAATAGCACCTATGATGGCCACTTGATCTTGCCACAAAAAAATATGTCTCCTGCCTATTATAGATCTTACCAGATTATGACAACAGCTGAGACTGGGTGAGTTCAGGCCCCTCTTGATGTAGATTTATCTGCATTTTGTTGTGGGTGAAAGAATCAGCCTGTGGCATTTTCCATCAGCCTTATACCTCCTAGCCCACAGTCTGCATGTACTGTGATCCAGACAGGGGTAAATGATCATTCCAATCCATGCAAAATCTACAGTTAGATTCTGGAATAAGGCTCCATGTAAGTCTATATTGTAAGATGCATAGCCACTAACCGCACAGTAACATAAGAGGAGCCTTGCTGGATCAGGCCACAGCCCAACTGTTCCAGCATCCTGTCTCACACAGTGGCCCACTAATGGCTTCTGGGCATTTCCCAAGCAGAAGACAAAGGGAAAACCTTCACGTGTTCTCCACTCCCTGCAAATGGTCTTTAGCGGCATTCTGCCCCCTGGAGGCATTAACTGCTGGATGCTGAAGCCTTCAAAACACCCTGACTTCATGTTTTAAAGCTCTTCTTCACAGACACGAGAGCACAAAGCTTACTGCTTTGTTTCCAACATGAAAGATACAGCTCTAGTGTGGCTAGAGCTCCAATTGCCTAACCTGAAATATCATTAAAGATTTGGCCCTCTTTCTTACTCAACAGAATGGAAGAATTTTATTCTCCCCCCCCCCCCCCCACAAAGACTTTCCTTGTTCAGGTAATTCCTTGGAAGCTGGTGAACGTCACCAGTTACAGGAAGCATTGGATGGTATTCACGTGAGGAGGTGGGTGGAGGCGGCAATCCTTCACTTAAAGGAAGCTCCCTGCTTCTGAAGAAAATACTGTCACTGCAATGAGGTCCTTACTTCAGACTCTCTGTACTCACGAGGCACCAAAACCAACCAGGCCTTTATTAGTGCCTAGCCCACAGTCAGCACCTTCTGCCATCAGGAAGATAAGCTGTTTTCCTGGCAAACCTTGATAATACAAGCTACAGCAAGCAATGATTTTTTTAAAAAAAACAAACTGCCCCAGGCTGAAATTCAACAGGAGAAGGGGAAGGAGAAAGGAGGGTTTGATAACAGGCATGCGTTATGGTCAGAAAGTCCGTTAATACATCTGTCGGTTGGTATCATATATATATATTTAGGATAATAGATGTCTAGATTATTCCTCTTTTCCCCATTTTTATGTTCTTTTTCTGGTGCAAATATAGTTCCTTTTTTAAACTTTGGAAAAAAAAACCTGAAAAGAGGTCCCAGAAATAAAGAAACCCCCAAATGGGGGTGGGGTCATCGTTGTGGATTTGGTGATTGTGTTTTGTGTCCAAAGAGAAACAAAGAACAGACCAGAGAAATGGGTGGATTTTCCTGTACACCCTCCAGGACTCAGCCCAAACTCCTCATGGGTGACTCTGAAGAAAACGTATCTCCATTTCTGTAAAATGTCTCAGTGCCTTCATTGCATCAATCCTTTTTTTTTTTTAATTTAACTTCTTTGCCTGAGACATTCAGTTGGTGGAAAATGTGTCCATTTCCAACCCATTAAGAGAAAAATCCTCCGACGTCAAAAGGAGAAATGCCGTCTCCTGCCCGCTTTCCTTCCTGACTCATTCTGCTAGTCTTTTTCTCTCCCAGGAGGAACTCAACACCCCTGCTGTGCACAAAGTCATTTTGACTGGTTCCATGGTGGGGTTGTGTTAGAGGGAAGTTTCCATGCTGTGGAGCAGGCTAACTGGGCTAGACGAGGAGGTAGGTGTCTTGCTGACTTCGGTGCTTAGGTGGATGCCGCTGTCAATGGCATTGTTGTTTTTGTTGGGGGATGGTGGTGGGCTAGCCCGGAAGCGCCTTCTCGGGGGACCCTCGCTCTCCTCCACGTCTGTATCGTCAATGAGAGGGATGTTGTGGATGTAGTCATTGATCAAGAACTCGGGCGTCGTCATGAAGTTATGGATGGAGGTCTTCGTGTCTGGCTTTTCCAGCCCTTCATAGAGGGAGCTACGGAACGCTTTCACTACGCGGATCTGCAAGGAAGGCCATAAGGATGAAGGAGGAGAAGAAGAGACAATGAGACATTGGCTCATAGTTCTTGATCCCAGTGCCAGGCTACATTTGTGGGTCTCGCTAACTGTCCTCTGTCAGGGATCAAAAAGGGAGACTGAAATTAAGGTAGCTACTCCTACCATTTAATTTTTTTTCTCCTGATTACAGTTCCAGTCACCTTATGGATTAGTTTCCAGCCCTGCAAAGTAAGAACTCATCTGCACTTGCAAATTTTTAAATTACGTATGTGCTTCAATTTAACTCATCACCCCACTGCAAATTTCTGAGCAACCCAGACGCATGTTGTGTTGAGGAGTGAATTGAAGGTTTGACATGATCTAGTCTTTTACTATGTCAAGAACCTGTCGACTGGCTCTGTCCAGCTGTCTGAACTGGTGCAATATGGTTCAGGTAGCCAAAGGGATAGATCACATCAAGTTGTTTCTTTGCTCCCCACAGCTGCATAGTGTGTGGGTTGCTGAAACAGATCAGTTCATGGAGACTTGAGCTAAACAGAAGCAGGTGCCTACTATATAGTCTTTCTACCAGTTTTAACCCATATGTGTCTTTTCCTTAAGAACTGAGCAAATAGAAACTGTCATTTGGCGATGTAGCTAAGAATTTTCTGTTGGAGGGCTTTTCTCTGTTAGAGAGCAATACTGTAATTCCCCAGAAACAGGGATAAGATCTGTGATGCAAACACAATTCAGATGTTCCTCTTGGGAAGTTGCATGGGACCTCACCCATTTAAAGTTTGCTTACATATTTCACATAGACTTCTAAATTAAGCTTGGGAAGGGGCTGATAGACCTTGTATGATAGATACACCAGCTTGATGCTTAGTGCCAAGTATTTAAGTATTCTTTGCTCCCTCTCTCTTGAACTTTTATCAGCTTCTATGTTGGCTATTAACTCCTTTCTTCATCCCTGCTTTCAATCCATTTTTCTGCTCAGCAAGGCAGTTTATTTCCCTGCCCTATTTCCCTGTGTATACTTTGGATTTTCTTTATGATTTGTAGTGGGCACCAATGATCTAGGGAGTTGGAGGAGGGTGACTAATGAAACCCTTACCAGCAATGAGGAATCAAACCAACAACAACAAAAAAGGGTCAAAAGAAATAATAGGTGTAGATGGTTCAAACAGGGGCAGAGGATGCTGTTGATAAAACGTTTTTACACTTGATTAAACAATTTAGCCACTCTGTCAAGGATGAAAATGAGTTTAATCAAAAGCAAAATAATGGAAAAGGGTGAAATATCTACCTCTCCTCTGCATTAGAGGTCAGCTTGCTCCTATTTTCTCATTTTATCCTGCTGGCTATTGGCCAAGTAATAGACCCTTCATTTAATCCAGCTGGGTATGTTGAATATGAGAAGGAATCATTTACCAAATGCAGCACTTCTTTCCCCAGCCTGAGAGAAAGTATGAACTGGTTTCACCCAGTTCAGTTCAGAGTATTTCCCTCTTTTAAGAAAGGGCCGTAGAAACCAGCTCAAAAACAAGTAAGCAGCAGGTTTGCTGCTACTTCCATTTGATCTGAGTAAAGATTCGGCTTCTGTGGTACTTTAGGGATAAAAACCCAAGGGGACGTTGGTCCTAGCATAGTTTGCAATTTCTGGTGGATTTTGCTATGGAAGAATAAAGTAATTCTGTTGTACCTCCCCAGGAGACAGACAGGACTAGTTCATTTTGACAAAGGCCCAGAAAGCTGATAATGGACAAGAAACACATAACATGGATGTGACCGCATGCTCCATGAGCAGCTGGCTTGAAGCACAAACGTATAGCCATACACATGCACGTGGAAGCCTTCCTGCCACTGTATACGTTGGCCTCACAGGATCCAACTCCTTTACTCATGGGAAGAGGTGGGAAGGGTCAGTCTGAGGAGGCCTAAGAGAGAAAGACAAAAAGCAGCAGCGAGAGAATCCAGATTCCAAGCACAATTCAGACGTAGGCAGGAGAGGGAGGAGAAGCGGATCAGATTCCCAAAATATGGCACTCAAGAAGCTGGGGCTCCAATATAATAATTCAGCCTTTCTGGTGAAGGAAATAAGCGTCTCCCTCCCTCTAGGTGAGTGTTTCTGACAGCTTATAGGCTGTCAAGGTGGGGGGAAATGTGTACTTTTTATATTTTAAATATGTTTTGAGTGCTTTGCATTTTTATCATGGGCTGTAACCCATCCTCGAACTTTTGAGTGAAGGGTGGAAGGGAAAAAGAAAGCAAAATGCAGCTAGACCCCAATGTTTCTTTTACTAAACTGTGAATATGCATAGTAATTTCTCAGAAGGACAGTGACTACTAAATGAAGACTATAGCCATGTGATAAGATGCCTGTTTTGAGTGCTTTGCTTCATGGTGAATAAAACTTTTGTATAATTGTGCTCCAGAGAAACAGGAGAGGTAAAAACTTAGCTGAAACAATATAGACAACTAGGGTGTTTTTCCACTGTCACTAGAAGTACCCATTAAGTACCCATTAATGGGTACATAATGGCATTTTTGTACCCATTAATGGGTACTTAATGGGTACTTCTAGTGACAGTGGAAAAACACCCCTAGGGTCAAAAAGTACCCATTTTTGCACCCATTTAGGACCCATTTGTGTGTGAGCTGGATGATCCCATTTCCACCACGGCACCCATTTGGGACCCAATTGTTTCCACTGCCGCTGGGGAAATCCAGATCTAATGGGTACATTTTGGCCTTTAATCCAGATTTTCTGTAGACCCCAAAGTCATTTCGAAGTTCACTCTGAAGATCAGCACAGACTTCAAAGGCACTCCGGAGCTATTTTGCACAGACTTCGAAATGACTTTGAAGTCAATTTGAAGTGGCTTTGAAGACTGCACCCCTCTGCCCCCCGAAACACCTGGGGTAACAGACCGACCCCTTGGGGGTTTATCCGGATTCCTCACATGAGTACAAAGCTGTTTCCACAGCAGGGGCGTTACCACCCATTGCTAATGGGTGCTACACCTCCCGTGGAAACACATTGGGTGCTTCCCTTAATCTGGATCTACTAGTTCCCGCTTAAGGAATGTACCCATTCCTTAGATCCGGATCTTCTTAGATCCGGATCTAAGGGCTGCAGTGGAAAAACACCCCTAGTCAACTAGTGAACAGAGATGTGCAAAGTTTGGTTTGTGCTCAAACTTTTGATTAAATAAGTGCATGTTCAAAGCTGCTGACGGCAGAAAGAACATGTGTTGTTCAAATATCAGGAAATTTGTTTGACCTGAATCAGTCCTCCATGAACAATTTGATTTAATGGTTCATTTTTGCTGTGTTTTTGCCCTTGGAAAAGGTATTTCTTTAATGGAAAGATTGGTATTTTTTGTTTTTGAGCAAGTTTGAAATGGAACCAAATAACTGTTTGTTCAATTAAATGGTTTGTTGTTGAGGCAAACAACTAAACACATAATTTTCATTTGTGCGCATTTCTAACAGTGTATTTTGCGTAATTGGTCAAGTTGCCGCATGGCAAACAACCACTTCCAGGAATATCAAAAGAACACTGCTGGCTCCTGTTCCCCATTCCTCTCGGGGCACGTGTAGGTCTTCTAGGACCTTGTGTTGGAAGCTTTTTATTCTTTATTTAAAACATATCTTTCTTTAGCCCTGCCCCAGATGGTTTGATATCTTAAAAATAGGACTAAAGTGAATTAGAATATTAAAAATGATAAAAACAAAACTAGTGGGACAAAGATATAGATATTACTATTTAATGGCCTTTCCTGCTACGCCCTATTTGTTTCAGTGCAGCAGTGGGGCTGTTCGCACTTACTCCTCTGAAGTGATTTTGAGTGCTCTGGGGGAGGCCTGTCCCCATGCCGAGCTGAGCCACTGCCACTGTCCTGGAGCATCCATCAGCTGCCCTGATAGGTGCAAGTTGTGAAGAAGTAAAAACACCTTCACAGTTTCACCAGGAGCAGCTGGTGAATTCCTGGACACAGAGCTCATACTCTCTTCTGAATGTGAATATGAATGGGTGGGGATGTGTGGCAGCATAGCTGCAGCTGTGCAGTCACACACCACAGTTGCCATGGCAACATGCTGGCGTGCACTGGCTGTGACTGTTGCCGTGGCAATCCAGCTACACTGGGCCTGCCATTCACACTTCAAATGCTAGCGCCAGATTCAGGACTGCCTCAGCACTTGAAGCGTGGATGCATCCCAGTTTGCCCAATTATAACTTCAGTGGGATGATATTGCTATACCAATCCAAAAGTTAAGTGTGCAAACTGGCCCTGTGGCCCCACCAAAAGAATCGGGACCTGTCATCCACATTGTAGAGCAGACTACAGTAGGCCCCAGTGGAGCTTATCGTAGCCTGCACCAGCATGTGGATGGCAGGTCTCTATTTCAAGATATAATCTGGACTAAGGCTCAGTGCAGAAAGGGCCATGGTATTTGTATACCACTGAGTACATCAGAGTAGAACTGAAGTGCCATTTATCAAAAGGCCCCTGCCTGGACCAAGCTACAGCAGTGTAACAGCAGTTCATTTCAGCAGGGCTTGTACTAACAAAGCATCTGATGCTCGCTATTGGGAGGCTGTTTTGAAATCTGAACTTGTTATAAAAATTATTTGACTCAGCTTTAAGGCTGCACACCTATGTTTTAATCCAGTTTCAGTCCACTTTCAGAGTGAGGCAACACATCAGCAAAGTGGCCAAACATTTTCTTTCCACTTTATCTAACCCAAAGGTAGATTTTCTGAGTTAGATAATGCCAAAAGCCAACAGCTTGCCATTTTGCCAATGCATTATCTCACTCTGAAAGTGAACTGAAGCTGAATTAAAACTTAAGTGTGAACTTAAGTGTATTGCATTTCACTGTTCCTTCTGGCTCCTAGCCTTTGGTTGCATCTCCACATGGTGTTGAAAACACCTTAGAGGAGTATGAAGGTCTGCTGTTTCTTCACCACCTGAAGCCAAAGGGGCCGGTGGGCATGTGGAGGAACTTTTATTACCCACTAAGCTGGGAAAAAAAAGTCCATGAAAAGAAGCTCCAAAGTTGAGCCAAGCCCTCCTCCCAGCAAAACTTCCTGCATTTCCAGAAATGCTTCCTGCACCTGTGTATGGAGGGTAAAGAAGACATCAAAACAAGACCCTCTGAAACCAGGAGAGGCCTGCAAGGAAGCCCAGCCCGTCACTGAGGCTGGCACTATGGAGACATGCCCATTGCTGCAGGTTTGTGGTCTCTGGAGTGTAGGGAGGGGAGAATCCCCAAACTGTAAAACTTACTACATAATTATATTTTTCAAACTGCATAGAAATGCACCAGTGCTTTCATTTGGCTGGGGTATTGGGTTGACCCTACCCACAGTCATGAGGTGTAACAGTTAGGGCTCTCTTGGAAATTAAACAGTAATTGCTGATTGTAATTGAAACTTATAATTGAGGGAGATGGTTTGCCATAAGGGAGAAAAATAAGGGCCTGGACCTGCTCACAATTTTCAGAAGAAAACCATTCCATGGGCAAAGACTAAAAAACAAAAAAGGTCCAGTATATTGTGCATTTTGGTTATAAAACTCAGGGATGGGGGAGGAACACCAAAGTTTTTATTTCGCTTCTTCAGTCCCTTCAGGTGTAAAATGGGAATTATAATAATACTCTGTGGGCTTTGCAGGAAGAGAAGCTCTGGAACTTGTGGATGGCCAGTGTGAATATGCTGAAGGACTATTTTTCCATCTTTTCAGGGAACAAAAAGAGACCTATCAGCGAGTTTGATCAGTGGTGCTACCAATCTTGGCCCTTTCTGCACTGGGCCTTATCGTGGATTATATCTTAGAATAGAGAGCTGCCATTTATAGGCAGGTGAAGGCTGTGATATGTCCTGGGTAGAATCTCCTGTAATCTCCATCATCATGCAGATGGCAGGTCTCTGTTCCCAGTTATAATCCAGAATATAGTCTAGTGCAGAAAGGGCCTTGATTTCCAGCTAAGGCATGGATCCAGCTGTAGGCATGTACTTTGGTTTGTCACCCCACCCTGCCATTAACTGCCCCATTATTCTGCTTCTTAGGTCTGGGCTGTGCTAGAGAATGAAGGGATAGCTTGGTATGATCTTAAAAGAGCTGCACTTGCTGCCAATTCACTACCAAACCCAATTCAAGATGTTAACTTTAACAGACTGGGCCCTAAATATCCAAAGGAATGCCTTCTACCCTATTGGTCTGCCCGTGCCTTAAGCTCTGAAGATATGTCTTTAGTTCTGAAGATGAGCCCCTCCTGCTTGTCCCATCACCTTCAGTAGTTAAAGGGATGTGTAGTTGGGATAGGGACTTTTTGGTGGTAGCCTTATCTCTCTGAAGTGTATGTGAGGCATCTTCTCTATATACATTTAGAAGACTGGAAAGGTGAGTGGTTTTAGCTCAGTGGTAGAGCAAACTACCTGGAAAGCAGGTTACAGGTTTCACTCCTAGCCTCTCACCAGAAGTATGCAATGGCAAACCACTTCTGTATCCCTGCCAAGAAAACTGCATAGAGGTGCTCATGAAGGTGCCCATGCAAACAACCAGCTGTCAGCTATGGATCAGTGGTACCCAACAACAGAAGACTAGCAAAGACACACCATTTCATTATGGTCTTAAGCTGAGGGACAGCTTCCCCTCCCAATTATCAAGTACTGTTATTGTTTTTAGTCAGTTCTTTTAATTTGTTTTTACTATTGTAACTCACCCTGAGACTTCAGGCTGTAGGGTGGAATACAAATACAAACAAACAAACAAAAAATAGGCTTGATTCCTGAATTGACGGTTTGGTCAAGTCTTCCCAGTCCAAATAAACTCCTCACAGTTTGGAAAGTGAAGTTGGCTGGCAGGGAGTGAGCAGATTGGCAGGAAGTGAAACTAAATCATGCAAAGTCTTCTCAATCAAAGTATGCTCCCCAGCACGCCCCCACATAGGAAGTAGAATAACAAGAGTGGCCCAGAGGAGTGGGCACGAATGCACAATATTATGCCTAAAGAGCTGGTCTCTTGGAAGAAGCATATGGTACTATGCAAATGGGAAAACAAGATGGTGGATGAGTTGCCACTTGTGGCACAAATAGACAACATCTTTATTGGACGAGTGCAAGAAGCAAATGGCTTTGGAGAGATGGGTGGGGTTGCCTTCATGCTGCAAGAAAGGCAGAGCGGGAAGCTCTGCAGAAAAGCATGACAACACAGACAGCGAACGATGCTTCCAATCACAGCCTCAGGAAAGGAAGTGACAAAAGACCCATGCATTGTTGCAACAGTACAGTAAACTTTCGAGTATTACGGCCCATCCTTGCTGTTTTGGAGAGGAGACAAGGAAAGGGGAGGGATGATGAGTGCATGCCATGACACTGTGTCTTTATTCACGCCCCACAGGCTTCCCTCTCACCCCTGAGCTGGCCAGGAAACAGGTGGAAAGACACAGAGAGGAAAGATGAGCCAGCAAGTTGAGATGTGAAAGCATGGTGGGGAAGGCTTCCTTTTTGAGAACATCAAAGGGCCTGAACTGGAAATGGAGTATTCAGGAGTCATTTGTGCTAGCAGCTCATGAATGAATAGCGAGTGTTTCCTTGCCATTCTATAGACATGCCTTTGCTTCAGTCACAGGCTGGCGAGTTCTCTCTTTGTGGAAAGCTGCCATCTGTATGGAAAGGCAAGCACTGGCAAAGAAGGAGCCTCACCACCCTCATGAAGCTACTACATTTCTGAGGATTGTCATGGGAGAAGCTTGTCTGAGCTTCTTCTTGGTAGGCTACAGTATCCACAGTGCTCCGAAGGCCACCATTTTCTCTGTGTCACACAGCCAACAAAGGCCGGAGACAGGGCCTGTCAGGAGTGCCTTAATCTGCCTGCCTTTGCTCCTTTGGTCATGCTGAAGTGTGACAGAACTCTCACAGCTTGGCGAGCATAAATGCTTTCTCTTCATAATATTGGACCCTGCAGATCAGCACTATCAATCTGCAGTGGCTTGATCCCAGGTTTATAGCCCACAAAATCCAGAGTATAAGTGTTACAGGTGAATCCAGTGGGTTTTGCCTTTTTAAACAGCGTTTACTGCTTTGGGCTTCTGAACTACAGGTGCAAACCATCTTGCTGCTGGCGTCTCTCCTATGTCGCTTCCCCGCCCCCCAAGAACAGTAGCCGCTATGAGGAACACGTGAGGGCCGCATTAAAACAATCCAGGTTTTCTTTCCTGCTTGTTTTGTTTGGCGACAAGACTTCCTGGCAGGCATGGCTTACGGTTTGTGACTGTGGAGGGGAAGGAGGCAGCATAGAAGCTTAAGGAAAAATCTTAAATTCTGGGGTTCTCCCCAGTTAGTTGCTCAAGTGCAGTGCTGTGCAGATAACTGGGTTGAGTGGATGGGAGACTAGGGCTGTGATTAGACCGGGGGGGGGGGGGATTTTTTCTGAGGTACCCCAGAGAAAGCTTTGAGGGGTGGGAGCTTTCACACAACAATCTGCCCCTCCCCATCTCCTGAACATTCCGTAATAGAAAAGGGGTGTTTTCCCACTGTCACTAGAAGTAACCATTAAGTACCCATTAATGGGCACAAAAATGCCATTACGTATCCATTAATGGGTACTTAATGGGTACTTTTAGTGACAGTGGAAAAACACCCAAGGTGAATTAGAAAAGGCTTGGGAACACCAGGGCCACATATTACCTAAGGCTGTGATAATGCACTAAAAAAGCAGCTCAGAGGCACCTCAGCAACAGCAGCATGTGGCCCTCAAGTTCTCATTCCATCTCTGATCTACCTGTTCTAGCCTAGAAAGTTCAGGAGTGGGAGGTGGGGGTAGAATGACAGGTGAAGGATCCTTCCTTAGAACAATCTCTAAGCTGTCTCTCAGCCCCCTCAGAGATACTCTTTCTTTCTTCCTACTGTCTGTGTTCACAGCCTTCCTGTCCTATGGCTTCCTCTCCTCCATCCCACCGCCCTATTCTGCAAGCTATGCTTGGTTTCTGAGGAGGCAGGCTTTATCCCACAGTTGCACGAGAACATAAGAGGAGCCCTGATGGGTCAGGCCACAGCCCATCTAGTCCAGTATCCTGTCTTACAGTGGCCAAAGGCAAAACCTGCTCTCAGCTTCCTGCAAATGGCCTTTAGAGGCATCCTGCCTGTCTCTCTTTTGCATGTGATGCCGAAGTCCTAATGAGTTGGTGAAAATAGCAGTGATGGGATGAGGGTGGCTGGTGAAGAGAAAATAAGGAAAGGGAGCTGGTGGAGGGAGAAGAGGGAGCACTTTGACTGGTCTATTGGTTACATTGCTCTTTAATTTTTTTATAAAGCTACAGGAAATTCTCAGCTGACACCGAATAGGTTCCATCCATCATATCTCGACGGCTGCAAAGGGAAGAGAATAGGAAGGGAAGTTTGCAAGGAAAAGGCAGGAATGGGGTCAAGACCAGGGATTCATTTCAGGCTCCAGTGAGAAATGGTTTTGAAAAGACGTCTCATGGACATGAGACACTAGCTTTGTCTTTGCAAATCCTTCAAAACAGACCTGTCTATCTGCTTGTGTATTTTAATTTGCTTGGTGTGTGTGTATATGTGCTTTCTCAATATAGTATTATGCTTCCACGTAGGCTTGGCCTTTGAAGAGGTGTCAAGAATTGCTAGTGGAATTATGAACTTCCTAATCTTTTTTGTGTGTCTGTGTTATCAATCCCTGATGTTTCCTATCAATCCCAGATGAAGCCATCATATATGTGAAGAAATTGTGGTAGAAGCTTATTCTACTGATTTGAATCCTGGGCTCCTGTCATCAAGTAACAGCCTATATCACTGATGGCCAACCTATGACACGCGTGTCACAGGTGACATGCCAAGCCCTTTGGGGTGACACACATGGTCACCCTGGCACCTGGGCGTGTAGTGCTTGCTTGTTCTAGAAGTGTACAAAATACCAACTTTCAACTGAAGATTTAGCAAACGAAATTCAGCAACAAAAGTCACTAATGTAAACAATTATTTGTTTTTACTTTTATAACTTTTTTACTAGAGCTAGAAATATCACAAAATTATGGATATTTCTAGATGTGACACAGCACCTGAGTTAAGCTAGGCTTTCTTACGAATTTTGACACACCGATCTCAAAAGGTTCACCATCACTGGCCTATATGGTTCTGCTTGTACTTTAGAATGAATATCACCAACTCCTTTTGACTTCTAGGACTGTCACCCATGAGATTATTAATGTGACATTAAACCCAAGGCAGGAGGAGTGCAGTCATTCCTAGTGTAAAAAATATAGTCTAGTTTTGTGTTTTCACTAGTGAATAAAATTATTGGTGCTTTGCTTTTTCAACAAATGTGAAAAAGGAAGGATACATTCAAGTTAAGACAAGGTAAAAGAAGTGTTACTTTCCCAAATGCAGGTTTTAATCCTAATTTGACCAGCTAAAGAGGTCTGATGGGAATTTGGGGAAGGGGCAATGATGGTGCCTCCAGATGCAGGTTATAACTCGTGATTCTCCTGGAATTATATTGGGAATGTCATATATATCTGTGGCATTCCCAATGTAGGCTGCCTCTAGATGGCAACCAAGTATATTGCAAGCAAGAGATAATGCAGGATATCATTGCTCTGCTATTACCGCTTGCGAGAGAGACAGCACTGCCCAGGATGCTGTCTTTGTGTGTTTTAGTGACACACAGATCCAGGTATCTGAATGATGCTGAATACCTGGAAGTGTGTCACCATCACAGTACATGCACACTTGTCAGTTTTAGGGTGTTTTTTCACCGCGCTCCTTTAATCTGGATCTAAGAAGATCCAGATCTAAGGAATGGGTACTTCCCTTAATTCGGATCTAGTAGATCTGGATTAAGGGAAGTACCCAGTGTGTTTCCACGGGTGGTCTAACACCCAGTAGCAATGGGTGCTAGCCTCCCTGGTGTGGAAACACCGGAGCACCCATTTGCAAATCCGGATTGACCCACAAGGGGTCTGCCTGTCACCCCAGGTGTTTTGGGGGACAGGGTGTGTAATCTCCGAAGTCCCTCCGAAGTCAACTTCGGAGATTAGCAAAGGCTCTGAAGACAAACCCCTTGGGAGAGCATGCATATTAATTAGCTCATTGTGAGCAGGGATGAGTCAGCCTCATTAATATGCACCTCTTTCCATGCCTGAAGGTAACAGTCTGCTTTGTTCTCCCTTTGTTCTGGAGGTTTGTCTTCAGAGCCTTTGCTGATCTCCGAAGTTGTGGAGCGTTTGCTAATCTCCGAAGGCAACTTCTAAGTAA
>MTQE01001795.1:2744921-2777900 GCA_014337955.1 Aspidoscelis marmoratus
GACTTCGAAGCCTAGGTTTTGGGGCTCCCCCCATGGGTGCCCCCTCCCCCAAGCCTCCTCTAGATGCCATTGCCTGTTTCTAGTGGAAACAGGCTCCCTTTAGTCCAGATTTTCTGGCAGAAGACCCCATTGTAGACCCCATTAATGGTGTCTACAGAAAATCCGGATTAAAGGCCAGAAAGTACCAGGGGTGCAATCTTCAAAGCCACTTCGTATGGACTTTGAAGTCATTTCAAAGTCTGTGCAAAATAGCTCCGGAGTGCCTTTGAAGTCTGTGCTGATCTTCGGAGTGAACTTTGAAATGACTTTGGAGTCACTTCGGAGTCACTCCAAAGATCAGCACAGATTTCAAAGGCACTATTTTGCACAGACTTCAAAATGACTTCAAAGTGGCTTCGAAATGACTTTGAAGTGACTTTAAAGTGACTTCGGAGCCTAGGTTTAGGGGGGGCCCAATGGGTGCATCCTCTTCCCCTAGCCTCCTTTGGACCCCATTTAATCTGGATTTTCTGACAGAAGACCCCATTGTAGACCCCATTAATGGGGTCTACAGAAAATCTGGATTAAAGGCCAAAATGTACCCATTAGATCTGGATTTCCCCAGCGGCAGTGGAAACAATTGGGTCCCAAATGGGTGCCGTGGTGGAAATGGGGTCATCTGGTTCACACCCATATGGGTCCTTAATGGGTGCAAAAATGGGTACTTTCTGCCAGTGGAAAAACACCCTTAGTCTCCATACATGGGCGATGGACAGAGCAACAGTGGCATCTCTGTCCATAGGTCAAATAAATGGTTACTGCTGGAAAACCCAGTACCAGTGCTGGGTTTTCTAGCAACAGTTTTTAGCACATTCTAAGGGGAATATAGTGGGGCTATGGTAGAGTTGCCACAGGTATGTATGACAAGTCCACCAAAGCAGTGCCATAATGGCACAATATTCCACTAGTCTGAATGGAGCCGTAGCCCTAGGATATTGAAGCAATATCCTAAAACATCACTATTACGGGAAATCCAGCAATGACGCTGGGTTTCCCATAAGAGCAATTGCTTATCATTGTCTGCCAGTTTCTTGCATTATTTTTCCTGTAAATCAAACCTGTGGAAAAAAGAAGTTGGTAGGTACTTGGCTGGCATGTGGGTACTTGGAAAAGGAATAATAACAACTGCCAGATGGAAGTAAGAGCCCAGGATTGTATCCTGTCTTCTGGATGCCTCACCATTGCAACTGCCATGGCTTCAGGTGTGACTTCAGCTATGCTCTGCAGTGCACACATGGCAGCTTGAACATGCAGCTTCCTTGGTAGCAATGAACTGCAACAGCACTTTGTGAGGCAGCTAAAAGGATGATACAATGTGAAGGTCCTCCAGTGCCTTCTTTGGCTTTCATGGAGCTGCAGCCTATGAAGCTATTTTTAAAATATTTCTTTCAAAAGATGGAAAGACAGTGCTGGTACTTTAACTGCAAAAAGTTGCAGTGTGATTCTTTTTCCCCCCTTTATAGTAAAACACCACTAAATAAATCATAATTTTGAAAACCTCTGGGTCATGACCATTAATTTATTAATTTTTATTATTTTATAACCCAGCCTTAAAACTCCGAATATAGAATATCATCTACATTTAAGTTACATTATCAACCATACTTCATTTTCTCCATTTTGGTAACATGGCTAAATGCACTGATTAGATGTATATGTGTGTTCAAAAGTAAAGTAATTTGAAATTAGTTTTGAAGAATTATATATAAAAAAACTGAAAATCCAGTTTGAAAAAAACAACTCCGTACAGTTAGTTTAGTATGGTGGCATTTTTTTTCAAAAAGAAAATTAACTAAAATTATTAGGTCATAAAATGGGACCAACATAAATGAGATTTTGTACTTTTTTGCCCATATCAAAAATGTACTTATTTAAAAAGGCAAAACAAAAAGGCAAAAAATATTGTCCTTGAGGAAAACATGCTACTTTTTGTTCTTAAAAACCCTTACAGGGCAATTAAAAACCAACTGGTTTCAAGCCCTGAAAAAACAGATAGCAAAGTACCCCATGGCCCTTGAATTCCTGGCCAGAGGATGGCCTTTGCTACTCCCCGCCTTAAACGCTACCTGTGGGAGACTTTTATTCCCATTTGCCTGACAGAAATGTCAGAAATGGGGTACTGCTCCCTAGTGCTGTCTTGTCTTCCCACTTTTCTTTTCACTTTAGCTGGAGCAAAAAATGTGTCTGCTTGAACTGCTGAAGACGGTGCAGTCCCAGAGGAACCACACCGGCTTGCTGCAGCAGTGCAGAGAACAGAGATACAGAGCACAGGAGGAGTTGTTTCACTTCTGACTTTTTCTCTGTCTCACCTTTGCCCCAAAAGTCTCTGCCCCCAACCTCAGGTGGAAATGTGCCAAGGAAAGCGTGCGGTTTACGCTGTCATGCCAGGTATTTTTTCCTTTGCCAGTCAATGCTACAATTATGCAAAACAGAAGAAAACAAAACCTTATTTGGCAACAAAAGTGTCACTGTAGATGCAACCTGAGTGATAGCATTATATGGCTCTCCTGTAAAAATGTGAGTGAATGAAGCTTGGCAATTCCTCATTCAAGGTCTGACTTAAAAAGACCCTGAGAATCTAGCCCTTGATTGTCCTTATAAGAAGCATTATTACTTTTGTTAAGAAATGTTCCTGTAGAAGCCATTTTGAAAGGATCTGTAAAGCATGCTTGCTTATCTCCATGCTGACTAGCAGGGATAAGAACAGATGGGAAACATTGTTTTGAATTTGTTTCAAGAACCAAAGGGTTTTAGATTTACTTTTTACTGATCTGTGAGCCTGAAATGACAAAAGTCCCCTTTGGAAAATTTAGGGTGAAGAAACCCATTTGCCATCCACAACATGGTTCCTAAAAAAAGAAATATAATCATCATCAAAACAAAACAAACACACAAACAAAAAACAGAGACAGCACTTTCAAGATGCCAGAGGTTGGGAAAGACCAAAAGGCCATTAATGGATATCAATTTCCCAAGGAGGAACAGCAGTTCACTGGAAGGGAGGAAGAGAGTTTAATATAAAGGCAGCTTTTAAAGAATGGAGAGAGAAAGAGAAAGAGAGAGGAAAAAAACCAACTGCGAAAACTGCAGCATACATTATAAGGCCATACTCGAAGGTTTACACTGTGGGGCATCTCCCCATTGAAAAGCAAGGCCAGCATACGTTGCACCAAAAGAGATCATGACTCTAACCACACCACAACACAATGGCAGCAGGGCCACCAGCATGGTTTTGATTGGTTAAAAGAAAGGAAAAGAAAAAAACCTGTCTGAATAGTCTAACCAGCTTGCTGGCAGCAACTGCAGCTTAGGCCAAGAGCTGCAGTGCAGACCAGGGAACTGGTAGCTTACCTCTTTAGATCACTGATGAGCAAAAAAAAGAGAAAAAATGAGAAATCGGGGGCAATTACCCCCACCCGCTGAAGGCAATGGCATTATTTCTAGAGAGGGACGGGCCAGTAAGGCACAGGAAGTAGACTGGGGAGGATAAAGAGCTAAGGGGAAACACTTCTTTTTACTCAGCACACAAGAGAATTGGCAGCTCATTACATCAGTGAGTGGGCCTTTGGAGACTTGTTCTTACATTTTACAGTTCTGGACAAAGCAGAAGCCACACTCTGCACCAGAGGCCCCTTTCCCAGCACTTTCTCAGGATTTGTGTCCTTTCCACAAACATGATTAAAATGTGTTACTAGTCACCTGATGGGGCACCGTCAGCTTCAGGATAAGACTTTTATTTGCCACCAGCCCATTTCCCTGCAAAGATTTTGTCAACGTCTTTCTATAAGACATTTGATGTGCTGGGCATGAACCAGAATGCTTCTGCCATTAACTCTTTCACTCCCTATGGTGACTACATTACAGATTTAAACCAGTTTCAAACCTTGTTCACTGTTTCAGTTCCTAGTCAGGGAACCCATACAGGACATATCTAGAACACATTCTCATATTGATCTTTATTCTATGATCAATTAACTATGTTTTCTTTTATTTGGACCTGGGGATTCTAATATGGTGGGGTTGCTGCATTCCACCTTGACGCAAATTGCCAATTCCCATTCAACCCTGAAAAGGAGAAACATCTGATAGAACAATTTCTCTCTAATCTCAATGTGTCCAGTATTATCTTACTTATCTTCCCATCCCAAAGCTATCAGAACAATACTTCTGGGATTGTTTGGAGGCCCAAACCTGTTCACACTGGTTTAAATGTGAAGTGTAGTGGCAGATATCTAGAATTATGAAAATCAAAACACATATGACAATCCACTAGGATCTGCTATTAAGCAACATCCATTTCATTCCAGTGTGGATTGCTCAGCAGCTATATATATGGTGGACCAAATCAAGTGTTAGAGGGGATTTGAATCTGAGCTGTTAGCAAATTCTGTCAAGTCCAGACAAAGGCAATGAAGTTGAGTTTAGCAGAGAGAATTTTGACTTTCATATCAATGGGATCCAAGCTGACAACTGCCCTCTTTTGTTGGCTTCCTCCAAACTTAGTTCAGCAGGTTATGTTAGAGAAAGGTGATGTGAGGATCTGTTCTTGCCCTAAAGATTCATGTCCTGGTCTGAAATTCAACCTTTTGCTCTCCTCTGTTCTAACTTCACCACCACCCCAAAATAGTGCAACAGTGAGTGACACACACCAAACACCACAATAAGCACTGATCACTATCAAGATGCGTGGCTAGGCAGAGAAACAAGATGGGATCCCCAGCTGGCATGTGAATTCCATTCCTTTGTCTCAAGGACACACCCAAAACCATGCAGCTCCACCCCCCACTCCCAGCTGGGGATCTGGTTTCAGTCTGTTGAAGACCGACATCCACTAATAAAGGAGGTGAAAGAGGCGAGCAAACCAAGGAGGAAAGGGGTGCAGGTGGCTAAAGAAGGAGGGGCAAAGCGCAGAACTTGTATGGCTTTATAGAAGTTGTACATCCGGTGTGACTGAAACCGGACAGAGAAAAAAACTGAAAGAAATAATATTGCAACAGTGATTGCAGCAACGAGGGACCATGGGGGTGGGGGTGGGGGTGGACAGAAGAGAAGGAGCAGGATACTGGAGAAGGGCAGAAACAGGATGGGGGGTGGGATTGTCTTTGTTTTGTCTGTTTTGTTTTTTTTTTTAAATCACAAGCAGTAAGATGAAATCAAGACTCACTCCCGGCACCGGCGCTGGCATTTGCGGCGGAGAGAATTACGTGAGTGGGGGTAGAAATATTGGTTACATCGTGCAGTTGGCTGAGGACGGAAGAGCGGCGTCGGACGGCCCCCTGAAAGGAGCCGCTTCTCTTGAAGGTGCTAACTACCTCCATCTGCAGGAGAGAAAATGAGATAGAAAATTTGGATGGCGGCAGGCAGTGGCTGCGGCAGAACAGCGTGTGTGCCAGCCAGAGTTGGCCATGCTGGGGGTTCGGCCTCTTGCTACAGCCTGTGAAGCATCGTGGGCCAGAGGCCACCTTGCGGGAGTTTTCGTGGCACCACACCGGAAGGACATTCTTTTAGGAAAATTGCACCAGCAGAAGATCGAGGCAACTGGTCGCACCTGAACGCTCCACCTTCAAACTGTTTACACAACGTACAACACAGGGCACGTTATAACAACATAGTTCGGGGTGAATCCACATGAGAACAAATGGCCAAGGCCCATCTGTTACGAGGACAATATAAGGCACAGCAGACCAGCGGAAGGCACTGCTACACAATCTCAGGAAGACCAGTGTTGACTTTTTTTGTTGAGATAAGCAATAGATTTATCAAAATATAAAACCATGGACAAATGCTTCCCTTAGCATCAATTCCCTGGGGTCAAGGAAAACAGCCTCAAGCAAACAAAAAGGAATCACAAAACATTTGCACATTTCAAATCCCTACGTACCTGGGGAAGGACCTCCCTTCTAAGCTGCGTCTTGCCCCTTCCCTGCATATATTTAGACTCATGGCACAAATGCACCCCTTTACCTTGGCCCTTGGCTGAAGCTGTCATTGGTTTTGCCAGCTCAATTTTAATATTGCTTCCATTGTAACCCACCCTGAGACCTCTGAATAAAGGCCCTTTCTGCACTAGGCCTTATTCCGGATTGTATCCCAGAATATGGATCTGCCATCCTCATGCCAGTGCAAACTATGCACACCTAGGGGCCCAGCATAGTTTGCATTAGCATGAGGTTAGAAAGTCCCTTTTCCAGGATATAATCTGGCATAAGACTCAGTGCAGAAAAGGCCACAGGGTGGGATATAAACAAACAAACAAATAAATAAGACTCAGTGCAGAAAAGGTCACAGGATGGGATATAAACAAATTAAGGTGGCTGGAGACAGAAACCTGATATAACTCTATCCTGTATGCTTTAACTGTCTCCAATACATGGGGGAAATCCCCAAGGGTGGAAGAAATAGCATTATGACTTTGTATCAGGAAAAAAACCTTCATAACAATGACAGTCCTCAAATCCTCACCACTTTACTATTCCTCTATGCAGAGTTGGGTAGTTTGTGCATATTTTGTATGTGGCTTTTCCATACCAAAACATAAATCACTGCATGCAAGTTGTACTAAAAATATACTAGCTCAAGAATACTTTTCCTACCCTTGCTTTAAGGGGCAAAAGCTATTTCTTTGGTCAGAAACACTCTTGAACTCTGACAATAGCGTGAACTCTTTTAACTGTCAAGCAGTGATGTACACATATTTTTGAAGTAGCACTGAAGGCTGCTTCAGAAACACTGCATGTGAGATTATAGCCCTTTTCTACTGGGCTGTTTCCATAGGACCAGAAAATTTATTTTGGATAAAGTAGCCCTAATTGTTTGCTACTGATTTCAGGCGGGCAAGCCATTTAGTGGTCTGTTCACACTTACTGAAGGCTGGCTCAAAACGTGACATATACACTTCCCGAAGGTATTTCTGAAAAACTGATTTGTGTGCTGCGTTTACACTTAAGTTTTAATTCAGCTTTAGTCCACTTTCAGGCTGACAGAACACATGAGCAAAGTGATAATCTGTTTTCTTTTGGCATTATCTAACTCAGAAAATGCACCTTTGGTTTAGACAAAGTGAAAAGAAAATGACTAGTCACTTTGCTGATGTGTTCTTTCACTCTGAAAGTGGACTGAAAGTGGATTAAAATTTAGGCATGAACACAGCCTCTGACTTGGGATAAGAGGCTTACAGAAAGATCTTTTTCTGAATGGCTTGGGGAAAAAAAAACATGAACATGCCACAGGACTGCAGTCTAAACCAAATGAAAGAAACCACTAAGCAATGGTTGGTATTCTATAGGAATTCTAAAATCACTGCTGAAAATTTTCTTTAATCTTTGCCCACAGTCGCATCTTGATTTTAAACTTTCATCTTCCGGTCTCACTGCGCACACCTTTTCATTTCTATCCATTTTATTTATGGAACTTCCATATTCCATTCGGACTTTTCTGAATGGAAGGTCCACAGATAAAATGGATAGAAATGAAAAGGTGTGAGTAGTCAAACCTGAGGATGGTCCAAAGAAGGTTTAAAGTGAAGGAGTGACCACAACCTTCCATTTAATAGCAAACCTAAGGTGCATTTATACCTTAGCAGCCTAGAGCACACTGAAGTAGGAGAGCTTGCTTCTGCCCCTGGAACAGGATGTGTGAGGTCCACATATCCCATGTCTCACCATCTTTGGAGCTCACAACTCAGCTTCTGAGCAGAGTTGTCATCCCTGAAGATTAAGGCCTCTTTGTATACTCGGAAAAAGTCCTAGAAGTGGGTCTTCGCTAGTTTGATGCCTGCACAGAGCAGACATATAGGTTGCGAGCACCAGTTACTGACTATAATTCTCCTCACTCAGAATAATTCTCCTCACTCTGAGTAGGGGCACTGTGGAGGGCACTTTTGGTCCTTCAGCACTTTTCTCAGGGAGGTCTATGGGCACATCCCCATGCATGTTAAGTCCAGTACTGAAATCAGGATCGGCAAGGGGTGTCCCCATGTATTTTAGATTTGGTCCGATTTGCGGGGACCAAATTGCCCAAACCCGTGCCAAACCAGGACCAAATCTGGCATCCAAAAAAACAAGTTGGGCCATGGTTTGGGCGATTTGGTCCGAGACGAACCTGTCCATGGGGAAGGTCCCAGACTTCATGATCTTGGCTGACAAGAAAGAGGCTTGAGTTTAATTCGGGAGTAAAACCCAGCCTCTTTCCTGTCAGCTGAGATCAGGAACAGCGGGTGCAGAGGCTTGAGTTTTCTCCCTTTTCCAGGAAGGCAACCTTATTGTCACCCTGGAAAAGGGAGAAAAATCAAGCCTCTGCACCCCCTTACTCCCTGTCAGCTGGGATCATGAACAGGGGGTTCACAGTCCTGGCACGGTTTGCATGGGGACAGCTGAATCCGCCCGCAGCCAGTGTTACCAGGAATTGCATGGGGACGGCCGAGATTCGATCTCAGCCCCACACCCGGTCCCATGTGAGCCCAGTCAGCACCAAACGGATTGCATGGGGATGCAGACTATGGCAGAGGTCTAGTGTTTGAATCCCGAGTCCTTGGGGCACCTGCCACTGTAGGTGTGGAGGTTCCCTTAGACTTGATAGGCGCCTATAAATTTAGATCTTTTCATTTAATAATTTAGAGAACCTTCCATTATTAGCTCAGCACATTCTAAGGATGGAGTGAAAAACAGAGTGGTACTCTGCCTTTCTATCTCAGTGAACACAGGCCATAATCTGTTGCTTCCCCTTGACGGAAATTAATGGAAGGCTGCACTGTTTTGTAGGCAGCTGGGAAAAGACTTCAAAACTGGTTTTCTACAGAAAAGGGCAAATTAAAAAAAGTAATGAAATCCAACAAAATGGTTAAATTACCACTACCTTGCTGGGTAAGATGTGGACAGAGAGTTTTTGCACTGAGCTATTACCTTCCACTTTTGCAACTTACCCTACATATAGTAAATTCTTCTTAAAGTTTGCCTGAAGCAGCTAGATGGGATGCAGGGTGAACATGACAAGAAATTACACAAAAGTCTTCCAGGGAGAGCGAGGAAGGCCACTCACATGCCCCAAAATAAACAGCCTACAAACAGGCATATATGTTAAACATGCAACAGGGTGCAGAAGCAATATTTAAGCTTCTGTCCTCTCCAGAATTTGGATGGAAGCAGCGCTATTATTAATTCCTTGGCCTCTTGTTTACCCATTAAGAAAAAATGTGGATGAGTCTGCTGAGCAAGTCCCTGAATCCAAAGGCATTAATGTTTCTGATTCTGAGCCTTCATTTGAGATTCTTGGAGGAAAGTTTTCATGTACCTCACAGCATATGAATAAACCACTGCACAAATAGTAAACGTGGAGCAACACCTACCTTCTGCATTTTCCCCTTCCTCCCCTCCATAAAAACGCTTATGTGCTAAGAGGGTCCCTCAACTGGTCCCTCTTCCTAGTCTGCTTCTGTATTCCTTAAAGACTACTTGTCAACAAATCCCAACTGCAGTAAGCAGTGGTGTATTCCTTTGAATGATTTAGCAACTGAATGGTGCTAAAGGTAGAAGCTAAGATCTCATGTCCTCGCAGTCCCAAATCTCCAGGTGCTCCTATCACAGCAGAACGGAAACGGTGTGGTGTGTGTCTTTTCCTTTTTTCAGTGACCCATGCATGAAGCACTAGAATAGATGTTCTCATTCAGACAGGGAACTCGGGGGGAAGACTTTAGTTACCCACTCCCTTGGGTGCATTTTCCCCATGAAGTGAGTTTCTTGTCCATCACTTATAGTCAGGACTGTATGAATTCATCATCGGTGGGCTGGAGATGGTTATTGCCAGCCTAAACACACCAGCCACCTTGACTAGAGTGGAGTGAAAAAAAGAGTACCTTTATGGCCTTAAACCAGTTTGGAACTCTTCATCTCCTGCTGGTGTAAATGAGATGAGCAAATAGAAGCTACAGAGCCTGCCATTTGATGCCACTGGGCTTTTTATACAAGGCATTCTGAACAGCTCCTGTTGGCTTCAGTTGCCTCTAAATAAGATCCCACGGCTGCCTCTTGCTTCCCCTTCAACAGACGCAAGGAGCAATCCTGGACTTGCCTTGATGTCTGGCGAGCATCTTCCAAGATCAGTTCCTGAGGAACTACTAGAACCTAACCACGTGCCAGATCATTTCCTTTTCTTGTTTTTGTGTGCTTGGCTGGCTACAAGTAACCCAATCAAGATGATTCTGGAAGGTGTTCACCAGATGTCAAAGATAAGATGTCACTATTATAGGAAACCTGGCATTGATGTTGGGTTTCCATAATAGCAATATTACAGGGCTTTGGCTCATAAAAGCCTCATTATATTGGGAATGCCAGGGGTATGTCAAGCATTCCCAATATAATGTTGACACAAATGTGAGTTCTACCACATGTCTGGAGGCAACCTTGAGCTGGTCACTTATACGCCACACACATATGACAGTTTGTGTGGAATTATAAATTCAGAAATAATTATGACTTTTTTTAAAAAAAAACCCACACAATAGATCTCTTCCTAACAAGGAAGATTGTCATCAGGTGACCTTTGTGCCTGTTCAGTCTGCTAAGTGGGTGCCCCTATTGGTGGGGAAGGGTCAAGTCTACCATGCTCTCTCTTCTAGTAAGGTTGCTAATCTTTCAGATGGATTCAGATTGGACAACTTTTCAACAGAAGGCCATTCTTTGTACAATGGGGCATATGGCAACCTTACCTGTTCCCCAGTTAGTCAGCCATTTTGAAGATGCTTCTATTTTGCGAGCTGACATAGATTGATTTTGTGTAGCAGGTCCTGCTCCTATCTCAAAGGGACAACTCAGGTTTAGTAAGGTGGAGGAGAAATGGTGCTTACGCTTTCAAATCAGATGGCGTCTTACTCTTTTATCCACATGGTGGAGGAGACACTAGGGAAATCTGATGTCACTTGCAGTGTGGAAGGAACTCAGGGTCCCCAGGTTGGTTATCTGCATGGTTGAGACCATTGGCTGCATGCAAGCATCATCCTGAGCTTGGAAAAGGGAAGCGGAAGGTGGGAACTATCCTTCACTGGAAAGGGTTGGAATCTGTCACAGCTGAGTGGACTTGTTGCAGTGGGAGACAGTTCGGGAGGCAGGATGCCTGGCCTGCATTAATTTAATTTAATCCATTCAGCAGCAACTGGGACATTGCAACATGCCATGGGTCAGGTCTCATGCTTCACAACTGGGTCCACCTCTGGTCCCCTGTATAGCAGCTCTTGAACAAAGCACCTTTTGGTTGACTTGCTAAAGGGAAAGAAGAATGGCAAGGCACGTAGATCGCAGGCTTTTTAAAGGCAGTTTGAGGAAGTGGGAAGGGAGAAGAGCTGGGAAAAGGCTGCAATCAGAAAGCGCATGGTTAGTACATAGAAGCTAGACATGGGTGTCTCATAACTGTGCTTCTCTTAGGAGGCTGATGTAAAGGCTAGGGGTAGAACAACCTGCTTTCAGGTTACGCTCCTGCTTGGGTTTTGCATCCAAACAACAATCCTGTATTATTTCATTGCAGAGCTACATTTGTACTACAAACTGCAACAGAGATGGTGCCACTTGCTTTTCAGTGCAGCCGTCACGTGCCTGACAATCCTATGTTGTGATTCCTTTTGAAGAAAATAAAAAACCATAAATTTCTCATCTTTATGGTTGAGAGTACAGAGGATAAAGAGGAAGAGGCACTCTGAATGTGCTTCCAGACTACATTTACATACAGCTCTTTTCCTGCTATAAGGAGAACTGCAGATGGCTTTCTCACACTTCAGTGGTTAGAGAGCTTTTTGTCTGCACATGTAGCTATGACCTGTGATAAAACTGTTCGGTTGTGTTCACATTTAAGTTTTAATCCACTTTCACTCCACTTTCAGAGTGAGAGAACACATCAGCAAACTGACCTGTCATTGTCTGCCCATTTTATCTAACCCAAACTGGATTTTCTGTCAGATAATGCCAAAAGAAAACAGCTTGTCATTTTGCTGATAGATTCCCCCATTTCGAAAGTGGGCTGAAGCTGGATTAAACCTTAGGTGTGAATGTAACCTTTGATATCGTAGTCTCCAAAGTAGCTAGGTAGTTATGTTCATGTGCGCAATCTGAACTCTAGACCTTACAGCTTTTGAGCAACATGAAAGTTTTCCCTCCCAGAAACTTGTTCTTCAATGTGACTGTAACCCTGAACACAATATATTACTCTTATAAAAGGCAGCAACTCTAGTTTAGAGGTGGAAAGCCCAAAAGATCCGTAAGACCAACTTTCTCTTTGAGAAAATAGTCAGGGTATGCCTGCAATTTTCTGCCCCAAATGTCTCTTGATTTGATAAACAAGATTCCAAATGTAGTTTTTTGGTGCCTACTGCTTACTGCAAATCTTTTAGTCCCTAAAACATATGGCAGGCAGGGAAGAAAAGAAGGGCGTGAAAAGGAGGTTTTTGCCCAGACTTATTTCCTAAGGTCTGCTGGCTGCACTTCCCCACAGCAAAAAGCACATGCCAGTGCATTGGGCCAGATGGCAAGGTTGGGCCATTATTAGAAGGGCACTAGGATACCTTTGAAAACTTCTTGTTGAAAATGAGGCAGAATTCTATATTTTTGATAGTTCAGCTTTCAAGCTACACTGAAGAATCCTTTGCTAATGCCACGGTTGGAGGAAATGGGACTCTACCTGCAAAGTGGCTTTATTTTGCCCTAGCAATGGGGCAAGGACAACTTAAGGAGAGCATGTTTCAGACCAGATAACACTGAACGTTTGAGCTGATAAATACACTGTGTTGTCTTGGGAATAGCACCCTCATGCTGCATCCACACCTACATTTTAATCCAGCTTTCATCCAGTTTAGAGTAGAACAAGGCAGCAGCAAAGTCTCACTTTGAAAGTGGACTGAAGCGGGATTGAAATGTACGTGTGAACACAGTCTCAGTTTCTCAGGAATCAGAATGACCTATGGGAGGTTTTGGTCTAGGGCAGGAATGGCTAAGCCTTGCCAACCCGAGGTTCACTCTTTGCCAGCCCTGTAGGAGCCATATGACAAAAACAGGGGCAATCACCCCCCACACTCATTCTCCCTCTCATTCTCTCTCTCTCACACATGCCCACCACTCTTCCCTACTGCTGAGTTAATCAGATGCTAGGACAGTGGTGATTTGCGCCCTTAACAGATAGTGGCCTCAGTAGCAAGATTTCTCTCTTTTTCTTTGCTGCTGCCAAAGTTGGTGGGGCCTTTAGAGATGAGTAGAATTTGTTTGGAAGGCTACTTCCAGGCCCCATATGGATTAACCTCCCTTGCGACTTCTCTCCTACTTATTACTACCGCTACCACACTTATTGCTGCTGCTGCCAGATCAGCCACAGTTCAGCTTTCTTTCTTTCTTTTTCTTGGCACTTTCAAGCCACCCGGGAGCCCATTTACCAACCCATTTCTGCTTCTATTGGCTGCCTTCATTCATGCACCCAAGCGCTGCATTCATTAGCTCCATCTGCTGAAACAAGGCAGTGAGAAAGTGAAAGGTTGGCATGATAGGTCTCTCTCTCTCTCCCTCCCCCACAGGAATGAGCAACAGAGTGAAACCACCATGTCCTGGGAAGGGGTAGGAGATAACCGGATGACAGGTCTCTCGACAAGTCGCTGCTAAAGCAAAGGAAGGGTTGGAGAAGGGGAAGGAGGACAGGCACCACTTGCAGGAGGGATCAGATGCTAACAGGCACTTCCTGGTTGTCTCATACCTGGGTCTGGATGCGATTGAGGCCGCGGAACCAAAGGATCTGGCCACGGCGCAGTTCCCGCTCAGCATGGTCAATCTCTTCCTCATCCTCTGCCATCTCCTCATCGGTGATCTCATCCTTCCCGGGGCCATGCCCTGCCTCCTTCAAGCACTTTAACTGGCTGGTGGGAATGGTGGCAATGACCTGAAGGGGGAGAAGACAGATGCAGAGCCATCTCTTCCTCTGTAGTACAGAAGTCCTTAGGAAAAAGAGCTGCCTGAACAGCACACTTTCACCACAGAGGAGTATTGTTTTGCTTATTTGTGCAAATGAAAAACAGGAATTAATATTAATGATCATGAAAAGTAAAATTTCAAAGTGGATCGCTGCACAGGCTCCCAGGTACGGAACAGGGGTCTGCTCTACAATAACTCATACATGGAATCTATGGAATGCGCACTTCTCGGTTGTAGTCTTTACATTGATGTTCATTGTGAATTAGTTAACCCTGTTTTAACTTCACTTCCTGTTAGATCTAGCAATTTATAAAAAGAAGGGTTGGTTCTTATACTCTACTTTTCTTACCTCTAATGGGACTCAAAGTGGTTGACAAAGCTTTCTATTCTTCTCCCCACAACAGACACCCTGTGAGGTAAGTGAGGCTGTCAAGAGCTCAGAAAGAGAGCTGTGACTAGCCCAAGGTCACCTAGCTGGCTTTGTGTAGGAGTGTGGAATCAAACTGGGAACCTGACCTTCTAACCACAAGTTTTATACTGTTTTATGGTATTTATCGTTCTACTGTATCTGCAATTGAAGAATGGGATATAAATTTTTAAATAAATAAAATAGAATTTAGGTTCATCTGGCAAACAAATTCTAGAAATAACTTTAGCTGTCGCTAAGGATTTAGGAAGTAAAGAGACGGAGAATCTAGCTGTGGTTTGTGGAACCCTTCTGCAAAGGTGACAGAATATGGCTCTAGTTAGAAGCTTCAACTGATTTTGCTGTGTTTTGGTCCATTGCAGGCTGGATGGATTTGGGTGACCACTGATGGTCTTGATCTACAAGCTGTGAATAAATATACTATGGAATTTTGGTGGGCAATTACATGTTACTCAGAAGACATGTCATTCAATATTGATTCCTTAAAAAAAAGAAAAAAAGAAAATACATGGATTGAGGAATTAAAAGCACATAAGCAGCAAAGAAGAATAGAGACACTTGAATAACAACTTCCACTTGGTCTTTGTTAAGTCATCTGTAGCTCCTGGTGATTGTATGAAAAATGTTCACAATCTTGACAACACCTGTTAGCCAGTTTGGGAAGGCTCACAGGAATTATAGTTTAGCAACATCTAGACAACCATAATTTGACTAACCTCACCCCTGGCAAAAACATAGCCTTCTGACAGCTGTTTTGGACATGTAGAATTAAGGCCTCCTGTGCATTGCACATTTGTGTACTGCTCCATCACAGCCATTTTACCGGTTCACCCAGTTTATGCAGTCTGGGGGACATATAACAAATATGTACTGAATCTACAAATAATTCTATGATTTGCACTTTTAATTAATTAACTTGAGCAGAAACACATAATTTCCATTTAAGTTGGTGCTTCCTAAATTTACCCAGTTGGGCCTGCAACTGCTTCCACACAAGATGTTCAGATATATGGCTATGAAACTACCTATTTTGCCATCCTGGAGTCTTCATTGAGCTCCAATCAAGACAGATTGTCCTGGCAATGATTGCTTTCCATTGATTGGTCAATAGTCTGCCATCTTTTCCTCTCTATGATTGGTAAAATGGCCGTAGCAATGGTTTCCATTCTGTGCCTGGCTTCATTTTCCACCGCTAGGTTGCTCTTATTTTCTAATTTCCAGACTTCCAGAAATACAAAACTTTGAAACTCTGGATTTCTGGATATAAGGTTATTAGCATATCTATGAATTCCTATATTTATGACTGCTCCTAATTGCCATGATACTACCATTTCTGGTTTTCCTCATTCATTTGCCCACTGTAGCAGATTTGCAGAGGTCCCTTCCTGTTGCTTCCTCCTGCATGCGTAAAAACAGGCAATCACAAGTTTGCATTGTTTTGGAAATAAAGAACTTTGGATTTTTGTACATACAAACAGGGGGAGGTTACATCATTGTATCCTCCTCTTTGGGCAGGAAACTCCTTTCTGTTGCTTATGCAGGTTTCCCACCAAAGCTGGCTTGAAAAAGAGACAACTCTAGTGCTCAGAAATCTTGCCCATCAATGAAACAATCTTTCTGAGACTTCAGAACTTAAGAAGTTGCCTGTTGCAAATTGATGTCTTTTGGGTAAGACTGAAAGTCGCCCAAAAGGTGACTCTTTAACAGAGCCCGATCACACTATCTGAATATTTTTTTTAAGTTTTTGGTTTAAAATTTGAATATGTGATGCTTGGGGGTGTTCCCTCCTGCTTACAAAACCCTTTTTCACTGCCCACTTTATCATCAGGGAATAAGGGTGAAAAATACAGAGACCTGAAGATAGAAAGTAGAGGAGTTTTCAGTCTCCCTCAAATTACACATTTTCAAATACTGTTCAAATGTCTCCACTACAGAACTATCAAAGTATTGGATCTGACTGTTTGTAGCTGTCATGGAGAAACAGAGAACTCCTTCACTTTTTTCTCAGGATAAAGAAGACTTGTTACTGCATTTACACCTAAGTGTTAATCCAGCTTCATTCCACTTTCAAAAGATATCAGTAAAGCGACAAGCCAATTTCTTTCAGCATTATCTAACTCAGGATGTGTCCAGACTGGGGGATACTGTGCATTCCGATGTATACTCGGTTCAAGGGTGTCACACCTGACGCCCGATACTTTGTAGCAGGTATGTGGCAGGTACTACAGATTTACCTGCTGTGGAACAATCAACACTCGCTCTGCAGTATCAGGTAATTTCAGAGTTTCCCGCTGTCCTGACAGGATGACAAGAAACAGCCAACGAGCGGTGTGCCTGCAGCTCAGTTGCTGTTGGCTGCCCGATCCCACGTGACGCATGCCTTACCATGCGCACCATGGAACTCTTGCAGCTGCCAAGGAGGAAGCTGCGGACCTCCATTTTGAGCGGGACAATGCGTCGTGACTTCACAGCCAGGTAAGCTGCGATTTTTCTACTAACTGCAGATTTTTATCCGCTAGTCTGGAAGGGACCTCAGAAGATCCACCTTTAAGTCAGATAATGCAGAAAGAAAATGACTGTTCACTTTGTTGATGTGTTCTTCCATTCTGTAAACAGTGTGAACACAGCCTTGGGGTAGATAATGTGGCAAGAAAACAGTCAATGGCTTTGCTGATATACTGTTTCACACTAAAGATGGACCAAAGGTGGATTAAAATTTAGGTTTGAACACAGCCCATGACCGAGGAGGGAAATTAGCAGGTGCAAAAATTGATGCTCATAGCATTCTCTCAAAATTGAAACAGCGCCCATGAACCCAGAAGGGTTAGTGAGACCTGAACAAAATTCTAAAACTGAGATCACAGGTTTGAGGCTGCATCAGTAACATCAACAGAAATTTCAAAAACTTGAACACACAAGAGGGAGAGAGAAGACTGAATCTTCTGTTGCTCCAGGTATTTCAAAGCCTTTTCCTGTGATTACAAAAAGCGTACTATAGAAACATAAAAATGTTAAATAGTTTGAATGATGCATACATATCTGGGTTCTTTGAAAATGGAATTGTTAAGGCAAATTCCATCCGTTGAAGCAGAAAGTCAAAACAACATCAACCCTGACACAATGGTCTGCAATTCTCATGACAGCTTCAGGAAATTTATATATTCAGCAATTATTGTTCAAGCAGCTAGAATTTAGCAGTTTGAAATTTATTAGGACTGGATGTGAGGAGCCAAATTGTATATGCAGAGTTTTCTACATATGGTGTCACTGAATACAGCTGCTTTTTAGGTACAAGTTGGCCAAAACAAAGTCTTGCATTAGTGATATTAAAAGTTGGGGTGGAGGGGTAGGGATAGGCTAGGTTATGCCTAAGCAAGGCAATATAAATAACTTTGTGTATGTCTGCACTTCTTTTGCAAATAATGTTGTTTCTGCCAGTCTAGTAAAGATCAGATCAGGAGTTCAAAATAAATCCTTTCTTACCTGACCCCAGACTAGTTCCCCAAATCCCACAAAAAGACACCAGAGCCACTGCTCTGTGTTCAGCGGAGAACAGCTAAAAGGCTTCCCTCCAAACTGCACAATGATAATCTGTGTGGAAACAAAGACAAAGACATAATGTGAAAAACTAATGGGTGATCTATATTCTTTTAGTGAAGTCTGCCTGTTTCTTGCTAAATCTGATCTAAATGTGTGACTCTCAGAATTCTACTCTGTTTCCTCGAAAATAAGACAGGGTCTTATATTAATTTTTGCTCCAAAAGATGCATTAGGGCTTATTTTTCCACAAACAACAATCTACATTTATTCTTGAACAAAAAAATATCAACATTTGTTCAAATATATTCATGCCATCATCATAATTCTCCTGGACACTATTTAAATTGACTTTTTATGAACTGTAACTAGGGCTTATTTTTGGAGTAGGGCTTATATCTCAAGCATCCTCAAAAATCCTGAAAAATCATGCTAGGGCTTTTTTTTCAGGGAAACAGGGTGGTTAAAAAAATTATGAAAGCCTGAAATCTTCCCACAGCTGATCTGTGAAGGTTCAGACATGGTAGAAATTCAGGATATCAGAGATGAGAGGGTCTTTCTGCATCATTGAGCTGTGCTATGAAGTTATGGGAGAGAGAAGATGCAAAAAGATGGAATCTCTCCTTAGCATTTGACCTAATGGTATGTTCTTTGCTGCTCATTCTGGTGTCCTAAATAGCATTTCTCCCACACACATAAACAAGACTCCGTACTGCACCTCTAACCTTCTCTTTACCGATCAAAGGTCAAGTTCCCACTGCACAATTTAGTTCGGGTTTTAATTCGGTCTTTTAAATCAGCACTGAGCTCTGTTTTTTTCAAGTTCCCACTGGCAGCTTATTATGCAGACTTGCAGGGGAGAAAACTCCTCCCCCCTCTCTGTTCTGCCATACCCTGACTTCATGGGGTGGGGATCCAAGCCCCACCGCCTATATAAGCCTGCATAGAGATCGCTAGAGATTGCGCACAGCACAAAATGGCAGGGGCACGTGAGGCCAAGCGTGTTGCTGCCTTCCTTCCTTCCCTGATCTGGCTTCCAAATACTGAACTTGAAATGCAATCAGAGTTGCTGATAGCCCAATCTGCTCTCCACTTTGCAGCAAATCCTCCTCAAGTCAACATGGGCGAGCAGGCTGTGAGTGCAATGCTCAGACTCTCTCACTGCTGCTGTTGCTGCCACCACTGCTTCACTCTCTTTGCCTTGCCTCCTGCCTGCTTCCTCAGCACCAGCGACAAGCTTGTTACATTGTAATAGCCTGATCTCCCATTATATTCTAAGCTGCTGCTTACAATCCAGGCTCTGCTCACTTTTCCCTTCCACCCAAATCCAATCTGAGGGAGGAAACCACCACTTCTTATTTGATCAGGGGAAAGTGAGGAGAACGCCCCCAAAACATGATTCCCTCCTCCTAAAACCCCGCTTATGTTCCCATAGCTAAATAGTGAGGATTACTTCTACATCTAACAACGAGATTTCTTTTTGTTCAAATACAGATAATCCGTGTTCCGGGACCTTTAATCCTTGGAAACTGCGGATTCCTCTGATCCTTTGAGAATGCTCAGCTCTGAAAACAAATTCAAAGCTCTTTAAATGTTGAATGGGAACGGGGCCAAAGTGATCAAAATATAAGTCCCAAGGCCTTTCCCTTCTGAAATCTGGCAACAGGTGAAGAGTAGAATTAATGGCCCCTATCCTGAACTGGAAAAAAAAAATCCTAAGATGAAACTCTACACATTTGCCACTATGTACACATTCTGAGACAGCAGAGGGCAGGAGCAGATTAATGGCATTAAAGATCACTGAAAGTTATGGTACCTAAAAGAAGGGAAAGAAAGATAAACTGTTCTGCCTGAGAATGTGCTAGGAAAAGAACCCAGCAATTGATGCACAGATGAGCATCAACAGAGATGAAGAAATTGTGGAAAATATTATTTGAAGGGATGGATTGAATAAGTACCTTTGACTGTGTTTCTACACAGTGGGTGGAACGGGGGAACATCTGCACTTCCAGCCCAAGCCCTGGTAGGAGGGCAATGACTGGGGAGCAGAAAATCTTGCTTGACAGATGCCCCCCCTTAAGGTCATCTGGAGGCATCCAGATCTTTTGATTTCTCTGGGCAACGTTCTGGCCACAGTTTGGTGCCAGCAGCTGAGAAAGGCTAATCCAGAGTCAGGGCTGTCTGGCCAGAATATTGGTACAGCTGCCACATATGAGCTGTCCTAATGGCCATTCAGAAGGAGCCTTAATTGGGAAAGGCTGCTGCTCCTGGCTCTGCCCACTCCAAGGAAACTTGGTCTCCTATTTGTCTCTCTAAAGTTGACTTAAGGTGCAACCTTAACATTTGATCTGATACCAGAGTGCTTAGGACAGATGCTCAGTCTTGTGTTTCCTTCCTGCATATTCTGTCTTCCCCACTAAGCAAAGTTGAAAAGACTTATTTTTGCCTTATGATGTCCCTGGTCCATTGAGATGACCACAAACAATGACATAAATTTCAGCTGAGGCGGGTAGGGGGTGGGAAGACTGTTTGAAACTTGATAACCTGCAAATTCACAAATCCAAGATGAGTTGACTGGACATGAGGATACCTGGACATGAATGCACCCATCCCCCCATCCTTTCAATCCATGAAGATGTCTTTTGTCCCCACTCCAACACCACCCAGCTCCAGGTACCAATTTCTTTTAGGGCTGTACCTGTATGCCAAAGGTGCCCAGCACTATGGTGCAAAAAATAGGGTTACTAAAAATGCCATCAAAGACGTTGCGCTCGCCATGGATTTTGCGGGCATTGATCTCATTGAAGAGCTGCATCATAACAAAAGTGTTGAAGATGATGGTATAATGCTCTGAGGGTGGGGAATGAAGGGGTGCGTTGCGGCCACTGTCGATGTCAAAGAAAACCTCACCTATAAGGAGGATAAAGCAGCATATCACAGAGAGAATACCAAACCAAGCAAACCAGACGTCTTCCTCCTCCACCCTCTTGAACCATCCCCCTCCCCCATCAAGTTAAGTTCAATATGTTAAGGACCCACCCACAAAAAGGAGGGTGAAGATAGTAATGAGCTGATACACAGCATGGCCCAATATGTTCTTCATCATGGTGCGGGAAATGAGGGGCTTGTTGCGTCCATAAGGTTTGCGCAGGAGCAGGGCCTCTGTTGGAGGCTCAGTGGCCAAAGCCAGGGAAGCGAAAGTGTCCATGATCAGGTTCACCCACAGCATCTGCACTGCCTTCAAGGGAGAGTCCTGCAAGAGATATTGAGATGATTGTGTAATATAGCTACAGGATGGTGGGCAATTAATGAATAAGGAGGAATAAGAACATAAGAGGAGCTCTGCTGGATCAGGCCACAGCCCATCTAGTCTAGCATCCCATCGCACACAGTGGCCCACCAAATACTTGTGGGCATCTCCAGCAGAGACAAGGACAAACCTTTTCCTGCTCTCGAATTCCAGCAAACAGCCTTAGAAGTGTCCTGCTTCCCCCCCCCCCAGCCTGAAAGATGTACCTAGGCATTCATTCTAGTAGCCATTGATACATCTGTCATCCATAAGTTTGTCCAACCCTTAAAGCCATCTAGACTGGTAGCTGTTACCATCTCTTCCGGCAGCAACTTCCATAAACCGATAACCCTCTGGGTGAAGAAATACTTCCCCTTGTCAGATCCGACTCTCCTACCCATCAGCTTCATAGAGTGCACCCTGTTTCTAGTGTTGTGTGTTGCAGAAAGCTTAGACCCCATCAGTTTATAGACATAATTTGTATTTTTGGCCGTCATGTGCATTACTTTGCACTTGTTAAGATTAAAGCACAATTGCCACTTGGTTGCCCACTCACCCAATGCTAAGAGATGACTCTGGAGCTCTTGGCAATCTTTTTCGGTTTTTACTACCTTAAATAATTTAGTATCATCAGCAAACTTTGCTATTTTACTATGTACCCCTTCTTCCAGATCATTGATGAATAAATTAAAAAGCATTGGGGACTCCACTTTTTACCTCTTTCCACTCTGAGAATTGGCCGTTTATTGCTACTCTCTGCTTCCTGCCCTTAAGCTAGTCACAAATCCAGGACAGAACCTGTCCTTTTATTCCATGGCTGATGAGTTTACTCAGTAGCCTTTGATGTGGGACTTTGTCAAAAGCCTTCTGTGAAACTCCATGGAAACTTTCAGTCACTGCCAATGTTGGATCACTTTAGTTTTTTTTGTTTAAACTCTTGAAAGGTCAACATGGATTTAGAGCATTTAACAGGTGTCTAGAATTAGCAATATTTACATATTAATTTCTTTAAACACTTTATATTTGGGCAGTTACTCAGCCCATGCTTGAGTGTGGGAGATTCCAGACATCTCTAGTTACATAATGGCTGCATCCAGATGTTGATTACATGTTCCAATATATTTGGATATTCTGGAATAAAGCATTTATTCCGGAATATCAAAATACAGCAGGATAAGTAGCCAATGTCCAGATGCAGCCGTAGATTATCTCTAGAGTTGCAAGGTTGTAGATTGTCTCAGCATTTAGGCCAAACTATATATTAACCTGACAAACATGTTTCTAAATTCATGTTTATAATTATTTGGTGAACGGAGAAGAGAACTGGTTTGGGAAAGAAAGGGTGCTTAACATACTGATCATAGGCCTATTCATACTAAGGGAGTTTCCAGACACAATAAAAGTAGTGGAAGGTGGTTGCCACTGTGGCAATGCTGACAGACAGCCCTGATGCCATTTTGGGGCACTGTTGATCTATTACCCTCATAATTAATAAAGATAGTACATGTTTCCAGATGATTAGTCATGTGGTGATGTTCCTTCAGTATCATGCCAGAAGCAACCTCCAGAATATCGCCATATGTGGAAAAGAAATAAGAGGAAAAGGGCCTGGCTGTGGTGAGTTCCCAGAAGATGCTACTGATGGAATACCAGAGGAACACATGTATTCTGAAAAGTTCCAGCATTTTCCTGGGCTGTCTGTAGAATCCCTAAATTTGTATAAACTCCAGAGAATATCTATACAAAACTGAGTGGTTTACAAACTGCACAACTGTCACAGTTCATACCACTGTTGTGACCTGCCCCAGCACCTTCATGTAACCAGGAGGATATAAATACGTATGTATGTATGTATGTATGTATGTATGTATGTATGTATGTATGTATGTATGTATGTATGTATGTATGTATGTATGTATGTATGTATGTATGTATGTATGTATGATATTTATATCCCGCCCTATACCCGAGGGTCTCCAGGCATGTAACAACCTTTGAAATCTAACATATCAAAAACTATATCAAAACAATAATATCCAATACAACATTCAAAAACCAACATGATAAAAACTGTTAAAACAGTAGTATTTGCAGTAGGGGAAATGTAAGCAACATTTAACCAAAGGCCTGAGTGAAGAGGTGCGTCTTCACCGCCTTCCTGAACACAAACAGAGAAAGGGCCTGACACACCTCCAGGGGGAGACCATTCCATAGCCTGGGGGCCACTACTGAGAACGCCCTCTCCCGGGTGCCCACCCACCTAGCCACTGAAGGTGGTGGGACAACCAGGAGGGCCTCCCCTCCAGATCTTAAGACATGGGCAGGTCGATATGGGAGAAGGTGTTCCTTTAGATATTTGGGGCCCAAGTCATTTAGGACCTTGTAGGTCAGAGTTAACACTTTGAATTGGGCTCAGTAGTGAACTCGCAGCCAATGCAATTCTTTCAAGACCAGTGTGATATGCATCTGGCTAGCTGTCCCAGTCAGCACTCTGGTGGCTGCATTTTGCACTAGCTGCAACTTCCAATCTGTCTTCAAGGGAAGCCCCATGTAGAGTGCATTACAACAGTCCAACCTGGAGGTTACCAAAGCATGGATAACCGTGGCCAAGTCATCTCTGTCCAGAAAAGGCTTCAGTTGACTCACCAACTGTAGTTGGGAGTAGGCACTTCTGGCCACAGCCTCCACCTGAGCTTCGAGTGTTAGTGTGGAGTTCAGGAGTACCCCCAAGTTACGCACCTGTCCCTTCCAGGGTATTGCAACCCCATCAAGGACAGGGTAACTCCCAACTACATGGTCCCGTGGCTGGTGTCTTCTCTGGCTGACTGTGAAAGTGGACTAAAGCTGGATTAATCCTTAGAAGGAGGAGAAGAAGGAGAAGAAGGAGGAGGAGGAGGAGGAGAAGAAGAAGAGTTGGCTTTTCAACCCCACTTTTCTCACCCATTTAAGGGGACTCAAAGCGGCTGACAAGCTTTCTGTTCTTCTCCTCGCAACAGACACCCTGTGAGGTAGGTGGGGCTGTGAGAGCTCAGAAGAGAGCTGTGACTAGCCCAAGGTCACTTCTCCCCTCCCCCCCCGACAGAATTAGGTGTCCGCCGCACCCCTGCGAACCTTAAACCAGTCGGCCCTGCATATTTTTCTCCCTCCCCAGTCACAGGCATAACGAACATAATATGGAGTGTACTGTTTTAAATTTGCTGAATTTTTAAAAGTGTTTTAATCTATATTCCGTTTTTAAAGTGTATCTTGTTTTTATGCCTATATTGTTTTTTTTCTTCTTTTTAAATCTGTTGATCAATCTGCTGTTACCCGCTTACAGATCTTAGGGTATGTGGTGGGATAGAAATGTAAATAAATAAATAAAAATAAAAAAAGGATGCAATTGGGTTTCTACTATTTCTGATTTTGCCCATAATTTGCTACTGCTAGACTATGAGCAAACCCACCTGTGTGATGCAGGCACCAGTGAAAGCCACGATAACTGCCACCACGTTGACTGTGAGCTGGAACTGGAGGAATTTGGAGATGCTGTCATAAACATTGCGACCCCACATCACAGCTTTGACAATGCTGGAGAAGTTGTCGTCTGTCAGGATGATGTCAGAAGCCTCCTTGGCTACATCTGTGCCTGCTATGCCCTGGGGGTTGCAAAACACACACAAGGTGGGTACTTGGGGGAAGGTACTATGACGTTCTCTTTCCTGCTAACTTACAATGCCACAACTATATTTACTTATGACATCTATGTCCCAGCTTTCCTCCAAAGAGCTCAAAGTAGCAGATATGAATCTCTTAACTCTCTCCCCTCAGAAGCAGATGCCCTGGATCCACTTACATCATGCCTTCCCTCCAAGGAACAAAAAACAGGCATGGTTCCATCTTCACCTTTATTTTATTCTCATACCAACTCATTCAGGTGGGCCAGTTGGAGAGAGGTTTCTTTGTTAATCTGAGTTTGGTGTTTTGGTTTCCCAGGTCCCAGGTTACTGCTGTTACCATTGTATCATGTGGACTTAAATTACATTCAGATTATCCTTCAGTGCAAGAATGAACAGTGACACCCTGTAACACATCTGATCAGAGGCATTCTATCAGTCTGCTACAGAAGAAAACTTGAGAACTGTAGGAGCACTCTATCAGATTCTCTGAGAGACTAAGGGTGATTTCATATTGGCTGGTATAACAGACCAGCAATCATAAGAGAAGCCTCCTTTCTGCAAGGTGGAACAGGTTATTTTGGTACTGGTTAAACCTTTAATACTTCTGGAAACCAGAAACTCCAGATATTTCCACTAAAATGGACACTTACCAACTTGTTACATAAGGATGGTCGAGTTGGGCTCATTTTATTTTATGGTCTTGCTTACATGTTCTAGTTGGTGGATAAGAAAGGAATAAAATGGGAGTACCTGTACTGCACACTGGTTCCATAATGGGCTCTAGGAGAGGTGGCAGAGATAGGATGCTGGGACATCCTGAAATTGATCTGCCTGAATTCTAATGGACTGAGTTCTGAGGGGGAGTGGCCACAACTCAAGAGGAAAACAGCTGCCTGGAAAGCAGGAGGTCAGAGGTTTGATCCCTGGAGGAAGATAAGGGCAAACCACATGTATATCTTTGACAAGAAAACAACATGGTTGTGTTTGTGTAACCACCAAAGGTCAAGCTCAGATTAAGGGTGAATTTAACTTACCTGTTTTTGTAAGTAGTCAAGTTCTTAAAATTCTCTATGGCTATGATCAGACACAGCAAAAAATGCTGGGGCGCCTCTGAGGCTCCACAGGAGAAGGCTTCGTGGTGGGATGGTTCACAAACCAGTTTGCCCTTCTCTCCCTTTCATGAACATTCTAGGCCAGAAAAGGTGGGTTAGAAAAGGGTTGGAAAACTGAGGGCCATGCCCTGTCCCTCTGAGGTGCCCCTGAAGCATCCCTTTTATTATGTCTGATTACAGCCTCTGTCTGCTGCGTGGGAAACTGCGTGGCACCACACAAACAGAACATGAGAGTGTGCCTTAATCTGTTGAGCAGCTTACTCTAGATCAGCAGCTCTCAACCTTCCTAATGCCGCGACCCCTTAATGGAGTTCCTCATGTCGTGGAGACCCCCAACCACGGGGGCGGAGCAGCTGGGAGGTGGGAGGGAAGGGTGGTGGGAGACTCGTCACGACCCCTCTGAAAGGGTAATTCGACCCCCAAAGGGGTCCCGACCCCCAGGTTGAGAACCACTGCTCTAGATTCAAGAGGGTTTTGTAAAAAAGAGATTACGGTGACTAAAAGTAAAACAAACATGTGGCAATTTTGTTTTGTTTCAATAAAGGCAGACAGACTCCCTGAAGCATGGAGAAACAGACAATGCCTATTTGCCAGTGGGGAGGCATGTATAATTTCAATTAAGAAGCTACATGGAAGGTGGGCTTATCCCACAGATGAAGGATACAGTCTGTACTCTGTTTTTTAACTCTTACTGCCTTCACGCTTAATTTTCTACTGTGGCACAGGATGTGGTATTCAAGTCCTTTTACCATAGCAAATCCCACATCTGCCTTCTTGAGGGCTGGTCCGTCATTTGTCCCATCACCGGTGACAGCAACCACCTGCCGCTGGTCCCCAATTGTGCTGTCAATGATACCTGGAAGGTCAAGAACGGAACCAGATGAGCTGCAAATCCAAACCTCTCCTAGTGACATTACAGAGATGCTTGTGCGCATTGTAGGCTTTCTTTGGTCCTCTGCTCTGCATATCAGGAGATCACTCGCAGGATATGACATTAAGACCCCAGGAGTCCTGGCTCCTATCACCCCTTGTTCCTCTCTCCTGCCTCGATTGAGCACAAGGAGACCGGCAGTCTCTTACCTTTCACCAGGGTGTGTTTGTCAGTGGGTGACGATCGAGCCAGAACCCGTAGTTTTGGCCAGATTTTATCAAGGCGTTCTTGCTCTATCTGCAGTGCAGGGAGGCAGAGAGAAGAGAGAACTATTGGGCAACACAACAGAACATAGGAAGCTGCCTTATACTGAGTCAGACCATTGATACACTGACTAATGGTGGCACTCCATGGTTTTAGACAGGATTTTCTCTGGTTCCACTGCGAGATGCTTTGGAATGGTTCCATCATGTTGCCTCTTGTCAAACATCACCCCCCCTAATATTAGAGGGCTGGTTCCAAATACACAAGTGAATAACTGTGTTACGTGCATCACATCCCTTAATGATTGTCTGCAGGATTACTTCCATGCCAATTTAAATGCAGTACTGTTCTGTGGCATCCTTTTACATACATCACAAAATGCATGGATTACATGTTTTAATTACTATTTTATTTAATACAGATGCATGGATACTATCCAAACAGCTGCCAGTAAAACTGAATTTTAAAAATTCACAAATTTCATAAGAGGTGACACATTTTTAAAAAGAGTTCTTCCAACTTTCCTAATATCGAAAGTATAAAATTATCACAGCACAAATTAGACTGGGGTGCAACATTGGATCCTGATGTGTTAATGGCTTTGGTTGCAGGAAACTTTAAAATAAATGTTAAAACGATTCATCAAAACTCAACGTCTGGACTTCTTGTTGCAGAACTGAGGTTTGCTTAAAACATAGTACTAATATTTCTGATTATTTAGGGGGGAGAGTGTGTGAAGCAAAGGCTTCTTCAGCCCATTGTGTTTTGTCTTAATCAGGCTGAAGTGCCAATAGTTTAAGAACATGACCCTCTAGGACAAGGAACTCCTATAACATCCTTCACTATATTCTCAAGAATGTTTGGATAACTAGAGCTGAAGGGAATTGTTGCTGAAAACATACAGAGAGCAACATCCCGGAAAAGATTACCCTCAAAGAATGAAAGCTGCTATTTAGAATGGTCTTATCCACACTAGAATTCTAGAAGCAGTACCATCTCAGAGATTTAAAAAGGTCAGGTCACCTCTCCCTTTTCATTGCGGATCCGCCGGTTAAAATCTTTTCCTTCAAGGCATAGGAAGTCTTCCCCTGGCTGGATGATGCCACACTTGGCAGCAATGGCTCGGGCTGTGTTGATGTTGTCTCCAGTCACCATACGGACAGTGATGCCAGCACGCTGGCATTTGCGGATGGCTTCAGGGACCTACAAAAGAGGGACAGGATTGACGTAACCGCCCTTTCCTTCACCCCAGGGTTTAAGAACTGGTGTGTTTCCCCCTTCCCCATTTGTTTGTAGAACTTGCAGCATTTTAATTTGTGTATTTGTATTTATATAATGTATTACTCATTCTGATATATTATGTATTCCTTGGTACATTATTTTTATGTCTGCTGTAAATTGCTTTGAGTAATTTATTAGAAATGCAGTATACAAATAATTTGAAATAAATAAAATAAATAATAACTGGCACCACTGATTTTTGGCAATATTGAATTTGACAGCTGGCATTATACTGCATTGAATTCCTAGGGATTCATTTTTCTTTCTAATACACAGTTCTGGATCCTTTTTCCCATAAAACATTAATCCTTTGGCTGCTAATTAGCAATGGGGAAGAGGAGCATTTTTGGCAAGAAGTCTTAGCTGATAAGAGTCTGAACTTGAACCATATGCCATTGCTTTACTTCCAAAATGAAGAACTAACAAATAAAGTGCTTTGTTTAAAACTTACTGGATATTTTGTGTTTATAACTTGCCCTTTACCCTAAGACCTCAAGTAATAAAAAAGCCAATTCATAAAAAATTAAAAATGTAATTTAAAAAAGTAAAACCATCCTTTAAAATAAAGCTATTAAGAACAAAGAAACAAAAGGGTGCGTTCTGACAAACCAGATAATCAGTTTAAAGTCCATCTTTAGCTTTTTCCGTACCAATAATTTTTTATGGACTGAAGTATCAAAACACGAACTAAAGAGTATTCAGATTAAACGAGTTACTAGTACAGTTCAGAGCAAAAGCCCGTTTTATTTTAGAAAGTGAAAACAAGCAAGCGGTTTATTTTGGGAGGCAAATGTGCTTCTTAGGGTGTTCTCCCCATTTCTTCCTGTTCAGTGACAGACTTCGTTGTGGGCATTGTACTCAGGAGACTGAGAACATCACTACTGGAGTGGGTTGAGAGAACAAAAGAGAAAACACAGTATAAGTTTCGGTTTATCCGCCTCTTCCTTTATCTTCAGTGCCTACCAGGATGACAATGTATCCTCCATTTTCCCTTGTCAATTGCAAGGGAAATAATGTTTCCTTTCATTAAGAGTGGACTTTTACAGAAAAGCAGAACTCTGCTTCAGTAGATTTAGGGCACACAGCAGAGGACAGGTATCATTCTTTTTTCAAAAATAGCTGGGGAGTGACGGTACATGGTGGTCCACGTATGCCTCGACTGTCCTGGGAGGGGGGGGGCAAAATCTCCTTATTCCAACAGTAGCCCACGTTACCATTGAGTTTGCCATCAGTGCCACACAACTTCAGTGTGGGACACATGCTACCATGGAATTCTTGCTGAAGGCAGGTAGGTTGGAGGCAGCTTGCTGACCACTGGCTTCACTACCATGAATATTGATCCCCTCAAACATTTCCCCCTTTTCATTGAGCTCTCCTCTTTTGCATGATGAAATTACACATTTCTGCAAAACTGCAATTACAAGAGAAAAAGAAACTGAAATTGCAAAGTAGGTCAAAACTGTCTACCTACCTACCTACCTAGCCCGCCCGCCTGCCCGCCCGCCTGCCCAAGGATCTCAGGATGGGTTACAAAATATAAAATGAACACATTAAAACCAATAACATATTAAGCATTAAAACCATGGCAGTGTCTGAATGGAAAAGAAAATAAATTTGTACTTCATAGAAGCTCCACAGTGTTTTCAACGTGGAACTGAAATATTGTTTGGATGCATACAGGCCAAAGGGGGGGAAAAAGAACAAATGGTGAATGAGATCAAACAACATGCCAATCAGATCTGCTTTCAAATGGGAGTGGAGGAACCCCGTGCAAATACTCTGCCTTTATGCAGTGTTTTGAAACTTGCAAAGCAGTGCAAAACTGCTATTCCAAAGAAAAGGAAGTGAGACTACTTTAAAGAAGCTCTGCCATGTTGTCAATGTGGAAGTGAAGTTGTTCTTGGATGGAGGGAGAAAAGGAACAAATGGTGCATGAGTAACAGTACTGCTTCTGATGTGGTGGCAGAGAAATATGGAGGTGCGGAGTTTGACTTTCCCATCCCAGTGAAATCATGATTTGAAGGGCGGAAAAGTGTCCATTCACACATATGTCTTTCAAAAATAAAACAGTATAGGGTGAGCTGCTCGGGTGGAATGTATTGTTGAAGTATCTATTGGCAGCAGAAGTCTTCTCACAAGAGCAGTAACATGCAGATGGGCATGTAAAGGTTTTTTAAGAAGGAATATTATCGTTGGGACAGTCCTGCCCGGGGATGGAAAATGTCAATTTTCACTGCAAATCATATGACAAACCACAGCAAACCCCATGTTTTAAGGATACCTCCAGATGCAGTTTAAAAACTGTGATTTCTATGGGTCTATATTGGAAATGCCACACATACCTGTGGCTATCCCAGTATAGTCTTGGGACAGTCCATTAGAAAATGTGCTATATAACCATTATGGAAAATGTAGCTCTGATGCTGAATTTTCTGTCATGTTGGATTGCTTGTCTGCCTCTTCCTCATGGTATTGCTGCTCTTGCAGAAGTACCCGTATGCAGGAAGTGCAAGAAAAATACAAAAAGAAGTGGCTATGAACACCTTATCATACAGATATTGTTGCAAGAACAGTGATTTTGCAAAGAAATGACAGATTAAATAAAAGACTGGGTTTGCCTTGGAATTGCCTTCTGTCAAATGGCAGGGGTGGTGAGAGGCTATTGTGGGATATAAACAAATCTCACAATTTCTTCTCACCATCTGGAGGCACCCTAAGAAATGTCATCACATCAACCTGCCTTTCTGAGAACCGCATTAAGGAACCATTTGCATCATATTAACGGCTTCTCACGCCCTAAAATATACATTTTAATTGGAGTGATTTTGCAGCAAATGTTGCAATTAATACATATAGATCTTGCTTGTGTTTTGAAAGTGTGCTCTTCCCTTTGCATGCTACAGGTCTGGCCTGCAAACAATGATTTCCAGATATGTTCCCCTAAACTCATTAATGCTGTTGCACTAACAACATTTCTGGCAGTATGGTGAACTAAATAAATCAATGGAAATTTCTGGCTGAGCGGGGCTTGTAAAATCAGATGACACATGGTTATTTTCTCCATGGTGGAAAAAAAAATAACAGCAGCAACTGCAATAACAAAGTAGGGCCTTTCCACACACACTGCTGGAAAACGGATCTATGAGATCCGTTTTCTGGCGGACCGTTTTAAAAAAGAATCTGACCCAAATAGAGGCCCTGCACGTATGCACCCGCGCTGGGCGGCGGCAGGGTCGGGTGGGGAAACGGACTGGGATGGGTGCTGTGGGGTAAACCAGCACCCATCCCAAACCGGCCCTGCTGGCGCATGCCCAGCTGTCAGACGGACAGCGCATGCTCGACGTTTGACAGCTGGGGCCGCCCACCGGCTTGCACCATTGGCTCCCTCGGAGCCTGAATGGTGAGACCAGCAGCTGGCTTCACCTTCGCCAGAGAAGGGGTGATGGCCCCTTCTCTTGCCAGGGGAAGCTGCAGCTGCCAACCGCACCCCGCCCATGGCTGCGTGCTCACGTTCGGGGTGCTTACCTGGTCGCTGGTGGGGCGATTCTGAGAGCAGTAGGGCCAGTGTCTACCATTCCTACGTGCGCTGCAGCCTACACTTCCCAGCAACCCTGGCAAAGAAGGGGCGATGGCTCCTTCTCTTGCGAGGGGAAGGCCAGGGAAAGCGGCAGCCAGCCACGCCATGGCCAGCTGTCAAACAGATAGCATGCACTCTCCCTGTGTGACAGCTGGGCATGCGCCAGCAATCCGGCTTTCCCCCTCCACTTCAGAAGCATTTTCTTCCGAAACAGTTTAGGGGGAAAAGCCAGATGTAAGACCTGATTTTTTCAGGTCTTAAATCTGGGTAGGATTCAGCGGCAAAACCAGTTTAAGCAACCGGTTTTGCGCACCGACGTGTGGACGTGGCATCCTCAAAGGGATCATAATTGGGTTCTCTATGCGGAAGCCACATCCTAATCCTTCCTGCATCTGGCTCTAAATCCATTTTTAGAGCCTGTGTGGAAAGGCCCTTAGAATCTGACTGTAAAAACAAATAAAGGAAGCATGTGTGTAGTTTCCTGTTATTATATTTAGTTTGCAATTGTTGTTATAACACAAATTAACATTAGTTTGCAATGGTTATTATAATTTTGCTAATAATGGAAAAGGGCAAAGAATGATCGATAATCCACAAATTCCCCCCACTCCATCACCCAATATCTTCTTTATCTTCTAAAATTTCAGTAGTCATTCCCACAGATGACTTTTCTGTCCTCAGGACTAGACATGTGGTTTCTCTCCTCTTCACTTTGCTCTTACTTCTCAAATGAAAAACAGAGTCTCCTGAAAATGAATTCTCTGTGCAAAATCCTGACACCCACAAGACTTTGGGGAGAACCCCCTCCTTTTTTCCAACTGATTGTTCACTATGCTACGCTTGCTACAGAATCTCATCTCTTCATCATTATTGCCAACAGATGGGACACAACCTAGGGGTGTTCTTTGGATGAAGATTTCTCTCTTTCCCAGAAAACACAGAAGGGGGCTGTCCCCAAGGAATAAAAAGTCTGCCAAGACTCTCCTTTT
>MTQE01001795.1:2778264-2802949 GCA_014337955.1 Aspidoscelis marmoratus
AGTGACAGTGGAGAAGTAAATAAGTCTTTTGGGGATGCAGCCAAGGTGGACCATTAGTCCCAAGGGACAGAGGAAGTTCTGTTCACAGAAAACACACTAAAAAAACCTTAATATATATATAAGTAGTGAAGGGTATCCAATACTGCAAAATTAGACCACCTCCTGCTTTTCCCTGAATCTCATGTTATCCTGTTAGAAGCAACTGTGAGGTTATTTGGGAGAGGGAAGAGTGAGGCGAGAATGTAAGATTCACCACCTTCTCTCTCTCCCCTCCTTTGCTCTGCAATTTTAAGTTGAAAAGATGGCACACAGCATGCCGGCAGGAAAACAGAAGAGTCAGTGCTACTGCTTCTCCCTCCTGCTGGGCAGCTTTTAAGGTACTAAGGCGGCATTCCAACTCATTCTAAAAACAAAATTCAAAATGATCTGAACTTTCTTTATCCCCATTACCAATTTGGTTCCTGTGTTTTATGAGGAGTAAATCGCTAAAAACTGCAATAACTGACAGGGTCTTTACTGAACAGCAGAGAGAGAGGATGAATGAGGAAATTAGGGAGGAAGAGATAAGGAGAGCTGTTAAGGATTTAAAAGTGGGAAAGTCTCCAAGCCTTGATGGGTTTTTCTCTGCTTTTTATAAGAACTTCAGGGAACAGTAAGTGTCTCACTTAAAGAAATTGTTTAACGGGGTACTACAGGAGCAATGTATACCTGATGCATGGCGACTGTCAACTATTATAACTATTCCAAAGCAAAATAAGGACCTTTCACTCCCTGAGTCTTATCGTCCAATAACGTTGGCAAATCAGGACTATAAGTTGTTTATGAAGGTGATAGCAATGCATATTAGGGAGTTTTTACCATTAGCGATTAAGGAAGATCAATATGGGTTTGTAGAGGGGAGGTTTATTGCGGATCCAGTTAGAAATATCTTAAATGTAATGAACCATGTAAAGTAACATCATAAGAAGCTTGGATTATTGAAATTAGATGTATATAAAGCCTTTGACTCGGTTAGTCATCATTACTTGGACAGGATTTTAGGTGCTTTTGGAATAGGTGAAGCTTTACATAGGACATTAACAAGTATATATCAGAGGAACAGAGCAGTGGTTAGAGTTAATGGAATGGACTCCCATATTATTGAAATCAGACAAGGAACTAAACAGGGTTGCCCCCTATCCCCTACACTATTTATTCTAGCTCTAGAACCTTTGGCAAACTGGGTGAGAAGTGATGTAAATTGGCAACGATGTAAGATAGGAAGACAGGAATTGTGGATAAATTTGTTTGCAGATGACGCAATGCTAGTATCAGCTGACCCACAGGGAATGGTGAGGGGGGCAATGGAAATAGTAGAGAACGGGTGTCTGGGCTTTATATTAACATGAGTAAATCAGGGTGGGGAATTCCCGCTATTCAAAGTATTGTGAAGTAATTAATATAGTGAAGCTATTGGAATTGGAATATGACAGAGGAGGGAAGTGGGTGGTATTGGAAAGAGAAATGTTGGACAGAAGAGAGAGAACACTGATGTTTACAAAATATGCATATAGAATGATGGATAGGTGGTATGGCCCTTTGAAGACCACTAAGTTGGTATGGAATAGATGGAAAAAGCAGTTATTGGGCACATGGTCTCGATTTAAACTGGTAGAGACAATGAATGAGAGGGCAGAAGTGTTGGATGGGCATACATTACAGTTATTAAAGGCGAATGGGATGCAATACCTGCATGACTTATTTGGGGATAGTCATGAGTTGCTGTCAGATGACTTTTGGGGGGGGTTATTGGGAAGGGGCCAATGGCTACAAGTAGCTGCTATCAGAGACTTTGTAAGGGTGAATGATTTACAAAGGGTGACTACAGCTCCAATAAAAGAATTTGAAACTATTATACAATTGAGATTGCAGACCTGTAAAGGGGTCAATAGGATGATTTTTGGCTTTTGACCACAGAGAGAAATATAATCCAGTCATTGACTGATATATGGGGGATGGATTTACAGGTGGAGCAGGAAGAGATTGAAAGGAAGGTTAGAAATATTATGAAAGTGAAAAATGTAAAATGGAAGGAGTTGAATTTAAAGTTACTACACCATTGGTACCGTACTCCTCCACAACTTTCACACATGATCCCTACACTTGCACCTACATGCTGGCATGGATGCGGAGGATGGGGAACATGTTTCCATATGTGGTGGGAATGTCCCGAGGTATTAAGGTACTGGGGAGAGGTGATGGATCATATGCAGTTGGTGTTTGGGGTAAATGTGGGGTTGCACTCTGAGAGATGTTTATTGCAGATATATCGTGGTACATGGTTGGCACAAGATGAAAGGTACATGTTGGACAGGCTGATGTGGGCAGCTTTGATGGTTATTGCAGGGGGGTGGACATTGGACAAATGGCAAGGCTATGTGCTTGAAATATTTAAATTTGATACCCTTAGGCACGAAAGACTTCTTTATTTGGGGGAGAGACCAAAGAAGAACCTACAGGGTTTGCAGAAGAGACTATATGAAGCTAGCAATCAAGATAGAATGAAAGGTGGTCTAGCAAAAATTAGAGCCCATGTAACAGTGGGAGGGAATTCAATTATGGGGTGTTACTTGTATGATTTGTATGTGTTTTGTTTTGGTGTACTGTAAAGTAATAAAGATGAATTAAAAAAAAAACCCTGCAATAAAACACCCCTGTATTTTCAGGTGTTTCACCCCATTTTTGCTTCTAAAACGCTTTATCTTTATTCCTTTGGGAATGGTACAGCAGTATTGGGGCAGATCCATCATCAGACAGGTGGGGTTTCACCCTGTGCAGGACAGATTTTTAAAGTGCCAGAAATCCTAAAGCCTTTTTATCTTGCAGAGCACTTCATGCAAGTTTCATTTTCAGCCACTTCACACTCACTGATAACAAGTAACAATTCACCCACTCCACACTGATAACAATGTTTCATTTCCCACCCATGGTTCCCCTCACTTTCTCATTTTTCTGCTGAAAGAATTTTGCTTTTTTGTATCACTGCAAGATAAGCCCCGGAGCGGGCAGGGAAGGCTTAGGTGGCGCCTGCTTCTCCCCTCTGCCACTTGTTTGGAAAGATTTTTAAAATTCTTGGTCTCCTGTCTCTTTTGGGAGGAGTATTTTTATAAGCACATCAGAGTTCACTAGGGTAGGCAGCCAGGGGCAGAGCCTCAAGAGTCCCGTGGAGGAGTGCACAAGTGTGTGTGTGTGTGTGTGTGTGTGCAGGAGTGTTTGGCTCCCTTTTATCTTCCCTTCTTTATGAGAAAGCAAGCCTATGGACATGGGGGTCGAAATCAAGGGGGCTCTGGTGATTGGGAGGAAGGACAAGGGGGTCAAAATTGAGGGGGCTCCATCTCCCCCCCCATTTTTATTTTTATTTTTACAAATCATGATTAAAATAAGAAGGGCATCCATGGAGGTCTGTGGGAATCAAACAAGTAGCAAAAGCAGGAGAGAGGGGGAGCTGGGATTCTCCACCCTTGGCCACGTCATCAGATCAAACCCAATGGGGGAAGCGGGGTGGGCAAAGGGTGGGGAGGAAAAAGAATCACTTTTCCCAGTGTGTTCCTTGGAAGTGTTTTCCGTGGGGACACAATTCAGGGTTGACTGCGATTGCCAGATGCATGTTTGCAACAGGTTTTGTTGTTTCGTTTTTACAACTGTTTTAAACAGCTCAGGTGGGAACATGCCTTAAAAGTACTACTTTCTTGGGGATCAAGGACAATTCTGTACTGATTGGTAACTAGACTAGCAAGTATACTAAGAACAGGGACTCCCTTACACCAGAATGCTCCTTGTACACTTGTTGGTCTATTACACCAGTCAGTGCAGAGTTGCCCTGAGATGATAAGCAAGGAGTACCTGTCCATAGGGTGGCCTTCATGCATATCTTTTGTGCAGATAATGGCTTGAGGCCACCTCTTGCAAGAGGCATCTTCAAGCTCCCCTTTTGTCAGAATCAGGCCTCATTCACTGGACGTAGGCAGGAGTAGCTTATCCATGCTTATAAGCTTTATTTTATAAAATATCTCAAGGTCATATGTCACATCTTCACTTTAAACCTTCTTCAGTCCATCTTCAGGTCTGACTGCTCATACCATTTCTATTCATTTTACTTGAGGGCTTTCCATTCAGGAAAGTCCAAATGGAGGGTGGAAAGTCCACAAGCAAAATGGATAGATACGAAAAGGTGTGAGCAGTCAGACCTGAAGATGGTTTAAAGAAGGTCTAAAGTGAAGGTGTGACCAGAGCAGTGCAGTGGACATGTTAAGAGGGCTGATGTAGAAATGTAACTGAAAAGTTGAAATAATGAGAAACTTATTGATGATGAAGGATCCATTAAAGAAACAGAATTATGTAAGCACAACGAAATCAAAATAGAATTGTAGAAAATCACAAAACACTGCCTCCCCTTCTCTTACTGACCATTCAGCTTACTTCTTTGTTATTTCCCTTCTCTGAATCACTGGATTTGGCCATCCGAGAATGGCAGGGATATAAGATTCTACACTGAATAGTAAACACTTTGGCTTTTTTCTCTCTAATGACAAACACAGCTAGCTTAACAGCTTGATGCTTAAACATGGAATGTGGGGTGTCTTAGCTTTTGAGCTGTGTAGGTAACTAAACTCCAGTTGCTAGATTCTCACTGTTTTGATTCCAAAATCCTGTGATGTTTATGATGGCTTTGACATGTGAACATAACCTTTCCTATAGTGTATAAAATCTCTGAATCCTGATGTATCTGTGTGGCTCCTGCCTTGCTTATCTGCTTTGTCCTGCTCTGGTTAATCTCACTACTGTGATGAAAGCCAACAGAGACGGCTGAGGAGGGCGGCACGGTGGAGAGTGCTGATGCCGACACCTTTAGACGTCCCAAAAGAGCCAATTCCTTAAACTCTTTAAAGCACGTTGTGGCTGGAAAGATGCACGCATATAGCATCCCCTGTCAAGTGTAACTAGTCTAAGCAGCAGAAATAAACACAAGCCACTTGGCTGTTACCTCTGGCCGCACAGGGTCCTCTATCCCCACCACAGCAATGCAGGTCAAGTCGATCACAATATCATTCTCATTATCCCAGTCAGGCTCCTTCCCTGCTGGGAAGTCACGGTAGGCTATGCAGATGGTTCGCAGCCCATCACAGGCCATGGGTTCGATCACCTTCTTGACCATTTCATCGCGATCGCGAGGCCGGAAGCTGCGCAGTTCCCCGTTGCTGTTTAAGATGTTTGTACACCTGCAAAAGAGTCAAAGAGATGGATGGATGGATGGATGGATGGATGGATGGATGGATGGATGGATGGATGGATGGATGGATGGATGGATGGATGGATGGATAGAAGGTGCAGTTTATATGGGATTCCTTTCTCTTTAACTACAACTTTGCCACACATGATAAGCAATGGGTCAGTCCAATCTGCATCCTATTGTCTGAGCCTGGATAATATAAAAAGTCTGCATACATCCAATGCTCTAGCATTTGGAAGGAACCTACTACATATCATATATCTGCAACTCTCAACGAGTGGAAATGCAAGCAACACTTCTAAGGGAACCTCATACTGGATATTGCTATCGTCTGTGATAATACCAGATGCTGGAAGAATCAGTGTTGCTCATACTTTAATGTTCTTTCTGTGCACTTTACAGAGGTCTTTAGTCCACCACTGTGAAGAAACCTGCTGTTGGATTAGAAGAAGCAGTGTTTAGAAAAGCAATACTACTGGACTGCAGCTTCCATGATCCTTAACCATGGTGTCTGTGGCAATGCATTATGGGTATGGTAGCCCAAAGGATAAATTCCTCTAAGCTCCTCATTTCCAGCTGTTACACTTGACACAAGAATCTCTGGAAAACTCTGTTCATCCAATTTGTTTCATAAGATTTGATATTGTTTCATATTCCTACTGCAAGCTCTGAGTGGCATCCTACTGCTGCTGATGGTGTTGAGCCTGTTCTATTTTCTATTGACTTTCTCAGCTTATATAATTTTCATCTTCAACTGGTTTGAAAGCTCTTCTATATCTCAGTAGCATTTGCCTGGAAGCACTGGTGAAGCCCCTATGTGAACCAGTTTCTTATTGCAAATGTGAGAAGAGGAATTGTGTGTGTGTGTGTGGGGCAACAACTTTTGTATAGTTCTTCCAGGCAATAGCACGCTAAATTTGGACAAACTGTAACCAGGGAACTGTCCCTGTAGTTGCCGCATGCAGTTTGCACAATGGCTGTGCAAGACAGCATACAGCTCAGTAAACATGCCACATGGGATTAGTGCAAAATACTTTAGTTTGACCAGACCCATAGCACAAAATGCAGTATACAAATAATGGAAAACAAATTTTGGAGATATACAGGACAGAAAGCTAAAGGGGATCTTGGGACCAATGCCCACCTTTGGGTGTTTATCTCTGCAAAGGATCAAGCTCTACTTAGGGGGCGTCCCCATGCACTCTATACTCCGAATCGAATCTGAATTTGACTCGGAGTGTCCCCATGCAAAGCCCCCAAACTGGGCTACATGCGGAACAAATCGCCCAAATCTGAGGTAAATAAACTCCCCTTGCAAACTGTTCTTGCTGCAGTTGAGGAGGCAAGCCCAGATCATTTTGGAGGCTTGGGGACGCTCCCGGGTTATTAGGGGAGGAGACTGACGCTCACGTCATTAGCAGGCGGGTTTCACGTCCTGTGCTTGCCGTTCCTGTCCTGTGCGTTGGGGATCGCAACTGTTAGCCATTTTTAAAGATCAAACAGCATAAAAGAACTGACCACCCCAGTTTGACAGGTAAAGATGCAGCGATGAGGGGGTCATCTGGCCCTTGTCCCACGAGCAAGTTCTGAAGTTAGAGGCAGTTTAGCAGAAAAGCGCTTTTCTGCTAAACTGCCTCTAACTTCAGAAGCTGCTTGCCGGCAATCAGGGAGTGGGGGTGGAATAAGGGTTGCAGGAAGAGGCTTGTGGGACAGCAAGGGCCAGATGCCCCCCCCCTCATTGGTGCATCTTACTGGGGCAATCAGTTCTTTTACATTTGCCTGGCGATCAGATCCCAGAGAGAAGAGGCTTGTTTCTGTTTGATCACTGTTTAATGCCCAGAAGTTGTGACTGGGGAAAGGGTGTTGGGTGGGATTTCCCTGCCCTCATTCCTATCAGGAGACAGGGGTGGAGAGAAAAAGATGCGGTTTCCCAATGCAGGGGTTTAGCGCGGTTTGCATGGAGACAGGTGTATTTGACTTGAGCCCGTGGTTTTGCCAATCACATGGGGATGGGTTAATTTGTATTGGGAATCAAGTCGTATTGGGAATATCCTGAATCCAACCCAAAGTAAATGGACTGCATGAGGACAAGCCTTTAATGATGAATACTGGGTTGCAACAAAATGCACCCTAAAAGGAATGAGTTTGGGGCTGCAGCAGAGAGCAGCCATCCCAGAGCCTGGAAGAAACACTGCTCTAGTGGAATACCATACGCAGACCAAGAACAGCAGGTGGAAGTCTGCAACATAGTTAATCCCTGGAACTGATTTTAAGCTTTTTTTGGGTGTGTGTGCGTGATGAATTGACGTCTAAGTGTTGTACATGTTTGCACAGGGACCAGAAATCAGTCCCTGCCACAAGGGCGGGCCCATAGTTGTTCAATGAGGCTTACCTTTTTGGATGCCAAATCAGGTGGTGGTGGTGTTTATCCACCTGGCCCCCAGGTGCCCAGCTGATGGCCAAAAATGGCTACGGAGAAGGTGTCTAGGCTGGGAAACTGTGTCTCATGACATTCATTGGAACTGTTCACAGGATGGCGAGTCTTAAGTCATTCTCCAGTCACAATTCGGATAAAGATTGTCCAACAGCGATAAAAACTATATCAAGGGGAGCTTTTATCAGGCCCAGCAGAAATCTGAGAGAATTTTCTCTGGATTATAGCTGAGGAGGGAAGTTTTGCATTTCTTCACCATCTGCCGTCAAAATTAACTAAAGTGATCACCTAGTGATTTAGCAAGACTTGTGGCCTCTCCCTAAGTGTCCTTGTGTCCCTTTCTCTCGGACGCGCTCTCTTTCACAGAATTTCATATTTGGCATCAATATAAAAGGGGTAACAGTTCTGAGTTATTAAACAGTCTTGCTGCAAGATCTTCTGAGATTATATAGAGGTATCACTTTGGCCGTTTCTGCATTACCTGCTTGAGCTTGGAAATAGGGAGCCTGGAACAGCCACACTTGCGGATTCCAACCACGGGGAGGCACAGGCAGGATCCGTGCTACATCAACCCTTGCTGCAGCCTTGAAGCTTACACATGTTTTGTGGCTGCATTCTGATCCCTCTAAGGGCTAAGAACAAATGTTCTGGCCTTGGGGTCTCTGGGGGATGCATTTTGGTAGGCAATATGGCTCGCCACTGAAATATGTCCTCTGATATTTCCAAACACAGGAGGGCATGCCTTCTGCATCCTTCCGTGTTCTGGATCAAGGCTGCTGAGCCTCTGGTGGACCTGAATAAATGGGTCTATCAGGGATAAAGTGAACTAGCAGAGGGATCCACATTAATCCAGAGCAGAAACTTACTATGTGGACACTTAATCCGCATCAAGGGGCTGTGCAGAAAGCAACTTTAAATAATTTCAAATACTCTGAAAATCTTAAATATTCTTCATTATGTTACTACTGCAGGAGTAAGAGTTTGAGTTGCAAGTTAGGTTGCAGAGTTAATAAATAGACTTGTTGACACTCACAAAGCTTTAACTGCAAAATAGGCTCAAAAAAGGAAAGCTTTTGATTAACTGTCCACTGAAAAGTAACTTTTAACTCACACATCTTGTACATAGACATTCACCATGGTCTTCAGCAATAGGTTAATCTTGTCATAAACCTTAGTTTGCCTGCTGAGCAGATTCTATACCTAGCGGCTAGTATCTCCAAACTGGTATTTGCATCACTCCAATTTTGTTCAGGTTGTATATGCCTTCATTTTATTTATTTATATTTATATCCCGTCCCATACCCAAGGGTCTCTGGGCGGCCTCACATGGGCCCTGTCCCCAAGCAATTTAAAGTCTGCTAAAAATCTTCTTTTGCCTCTGAGGGCCCCCATTACCAGGCTTTTCAACGAGCTTCCAGCGCTACAAAAGGAGAAAAACCCATGATAAAAAAGTGCACTTTAAAGAAGAGTTTCAGCGCTCTTTTTAGAAGTCATGGGCTTTCCTCTCAGCATTTACCTTGGGGACACTCCGTGGCAAAAGGGGCGGGGATTGCCACCTTCACACACAGCAATAACACATTCACACATCTCCCAGAACTGCAGCAGCTTCCCTTCCCTTCCCTTTCTAAAGCTCAGAACTGTCAAAGAGCCAGAATAGCGCAGAATTGCAACATTGTTGCAATTGCTATCAGGTGTGAAGTGGGTGGATTACTGCTACAGTGTAACGGCTGCTGTATGGAGTGGATTTTGACTGTCAGAGGGCAAGTGTTGAGAGTGAAGTCTTGAGAGAGATCGCGTGGTTGATGGCTTCAGCCGCTGCCTTTGCCGGGGTGGGAAGCCATTTTGGGGGGCTGAGGTCTGGGAGACAAACAGAGAACCGATGGCTATTTTTCCTTGTTGGGGGTTTCTTTCTGGTTGTGGCCGTGCAGAGTGCAGTCCCTCCCCGTTCCCACCGGCACCCTATCAACAAGAGAGGGGGCGGGGAGAAAAAGACGCGGACAAAGAAAACACGCTTCCGTGGGGACAGAAGTTGCGTTTAAAATGCACATTTTGCTGAGCCTCATGCGGACGCTTATTCCGGAAGTGCATGGCACTTTTAAAGTCTGCTTGAATAGAGTCTTTTGGGGATGCAGCCATGCAGTTTTTGCAAACTCCTGAGCTCTTTCTCTCTCTCTCTCGTGTGTGTGTGTGTGTGTAAAAGAAGGATCAATATGAGTAGTACTGTGGGTCAATAAAGCTTGGCAAGCTAAGTTTCTGCTGAGTTTCAAGCTGAGTTTTATTCAATCACTTCTGACAACAAGAGCAGCTCATCTAGGGGCAGCAGCATTTTGCTGCAGGGTGAGTCTTTTACTCATCAAAGGGAAAGCAAACTCACTTTTTGAGGAGAATTTCAGAAGCGCCTTTGCTGAAGAGGCGGTAGCCACCATCTGGCATGCAAATGACTGTGCTCATGGACTTGCGGACAGAATTGAAGGTGTAAACCTTGTAGAGCTTCTCTTCTGGGATTTGTTCACGCACAGGCTGGTAGTCACGCCGCAGGTCAAGCACAAAGCCCAGCAGTGAACACTCCGTTTTGTTCCCGACCTGCCTTGGTAGGCCCCCTTCTTTCTCTGGAGGCTAAAGGAAGGAAACAGAGAAAGCGGACACCTCTTCTCCATGTCTTCAGACCCTGCTGTTTTATTTTTTCATGCAAGCCACACCAAAATTATGGGATCCCACTAGGTCTCTTCTATAATAGGGTTTAGATTGGAGGCACTATCTATACCATAGGTGAAAGTTAATACACACTTACTCCCTACTAGAATTTTTTGGGGAATAATCCCACTTGAGATTGTCATAGTGGGCGTCCCCATGCTGAGGATACTGTGAGGCGAATGTGAGGTAACAGGCAGCTCTGAGCCTTGGAAAGAGGTGCATATTAATTAGCTCCTTGCTGTCTCTCTTTTAATCATTAGCGAAGCTCTGCTAATGCGCATGAGAGCTGCTATAACCCCCTGCCAGTTGCTCAGCTGTCAGGTGAGTGTTTGCAGGGCAGCTGTCAGGTGAGTGTTTGCAGTAAATCAACCCCTTGCCTGGGTGATTAAGTGCCCAAGTAAGGGTGGTGGTGGTGGAGAAAACAGCGGTATCCCGATGCAGGGATTTGCCGCGGTTTTCATGGGGACAGGCAGGTTCACATTGAACATGCCCTGTCCCCCATTGCCATGGGGACTCCTTAATGTGAATCTTAATTCGCATTAAGGCTGCTCCGAAGCCACAGCGCATCAGGGGCAGCCCCATGGGGATGTGCCCATAGTTCTTTTTAAAGGAAATACAAGTCCCATGTACAGCTGAGCTCCTTGTGTTCCTGGATTTTAAAAATAATGAAAGATACAATTACAACCAAGGCCTTGGTCACACCTTCACTTTAACCCTTTTCAGTCCATCATCTGATCACAATGCCCACACCTTTTCACTTCTGTCCATTTTAATTGTGGGGTTTCTACCCTCCATCATCCCCCTGCTTTACCCTTCATTGAAGACTGCCATTTGAAAGAGATGTTTTTGCTGCCATTATATCCAGTGTGGTCCTCTACTGGTATGCGAGATACTTTGAAAGAAGATACAAGGTGGGTGTGTCCCTCAATAGCAGAATTTGCACTTTTAACTGCCAAATGACTGGAGAACCAGACCTTCATTGGAGTCTCTCCCAACTGTTGGAGCTGCCTACCACTGACCTAACGAACCGACAAATAATACCCATTAATAGTGTCATCATCCTAACTCGTCTAGCCTGAGGATACCTTGGAGTCATAAGCTGATTGAGGTTTGCTACTCACTAGTATCTTGGTGGTGTAGGCACTGTTGATGGCAATGGCATGAACCAGCAGATCCAGTGTCTTGGGTGTTAGGTTGCTGGAATCAGGAGTCTCCTTGTAGTGAGTGTCACCCATGTAAGACTGCACGACGGTCATGCGGTTGGTGGTGAGAGTCCCTGTCTTGTCAGAGCAGATGGCTGTGGCATTGCCCATGGTCTCACAGGCATCCAAGTGTCGAACCAAGTTATTGTCCTTCATCATTTTCTGCAAAATACAGCATCTAGATGTTTAGCTGCGCTCAGATGCCTCCCTATAAGTTCAAGAGCTTTGAATTGGGTTTTTTTCCTACCAAAACTAATCTAACTGGAAGATGGAGGATTCTGAACAAACTGTTGGTTGGTTATTTCAAAGTCATACAGTTGATCCCTGGCAGCCTTAAAGGCTACTCAATCTAGCCTTTGGGTTAACGTCAAATTAGTTGCATCTTTTAATAATGGGGGACTTATTTTTATGTCACTTTCACTATACTACTAATACATAAGCCATGGTTGCACCTTCACTTTAAACCTTCTTCAGTCCATCTTCAGTTATAACAGCTCGCACCTTTTCATTTCTATCCATTTTATTTGTGGATTTTCCACCCTCCATTTGGACTTTCCTGAATGGAAAATCCACAAGTAAAATGAATAGAAATGAAGGTGTGACCATGGCCATAGAACAATGTTTCTTATTAAACTGGTCATTTATATTCTCTGATGCTAGTGTTCAAAGAACATTGATTCCCAAACTCTATTTGTTAACAGGACCACCTTCTCTCTGCATTCTCCTTTATATAAAGGTCAAGTTAAGCACAATCTTCTACTGCTCCTTCTAGTACATCCCCTTACCAGGTTGAGATGGAGCTTCAAAAGAGAAAGAAATTCAGAATATATAGAAGATGCACCTATTCCTTTTTTTTCTTGGCTAACTTATTATTGCAGAGACAACTTCTTTGAAAGCTCCTCCTTCTGTGATGAGGGACCACAGATCAGAGACAGGATTCTTACCTTGACAGAATAGGCTAAGGAGATGGTGACAGCCAATGGCAAGCCTTCAGGAACAGCCACAACCAGGACAGTCACGCCAATAATGAAGAACTTGACAAAGTATTGCACATAGACAGGAGTGCATTCGGTCAACCATGTCTTTCCATCGATAACAAATGTCTCAATAACGAAATAGAGGACCAGGATAATGACAGTGATAGCTGACATCACCAACCCTGGCAGAAGGTTGTGGGGGGGGGGGAAGGTGCGGAGAGAGAGAATTAAGTATGACAATTAGACATGTGGCTGAGCATTGAGACCTACAACCCTCCAGCAAAGCACTATACTTTTTGAACTTTCTGGATCTAAAGCTAGAATTTAAGGGATGTTACTTTTTCAGTCCTGTCAGTCCTGTAATCCAAATCTGATATTTATTCTCAAGCAAAGAACTAATAGGAAATGCATATGTAGAAATAAAAGGCAAGGAGTTATAAATGTTCCACCAACACAGGGATGAAGGAAATAATTAAAGAGCAAAATCTAGTTTATATTGTTTGATGTTCCTATTCTTTATTTGCAAATGTTCAAACTGAGCAGAAATTATGATGGGACATAAATAATCACACAGATCTTTCCCAATAATTTCAGAAACTTTATAGTTTATTCTCACCTAAAAACAAGTCTGACACAGCTCAGGTTCTCTTATATGAACCCTCCCAAACAGAAACAACTGGTTTTCAGCTTTGAACACATGAAGTATGACTTAGGTTCTGGATATTTGCAGAAACATGACTACCCGCTAGACAGAATAACATGAGGAATGGGTGGACATGGAAGGACCCGTGGGAATATTTTTAGATAGGGAAAGTTATCCAGAATTATATATATATTTTTTTGGAAGCAAGACTATGGCCACCTCCAGATGGCAGCTGAATAACCTGCTAACAGAATATTAATTCCCCACTATTATCCCTTCCAGACAATACCATGGCCTCCTTGGGTGTTTTTCCACTGAGCTCCTTTAATCTGGATCTAAGAAGATCCGGATCTAAGGAATGGGTACGTCCCTTAATCCGGATCTAGTAGATCTGGATTAAGGGAAGTACCCAAGGTGTTTCCACAGGTGGTCTAGCACCCAATAGCAATGGGTGCTAGCCTGCTTGCTGTGGAAATGCCCGAGCAGCCATGAGCAAATCTGGATCTACCCATGAGGGGTCTGCCTGTCACCCCAGGTGTTTTGGGGGACAGGGGGTGCAATCTCCATAGATGTTCTGCAATCTCCATAGATGTTCTGGAGAATCTTTGAAGATCCTCCAGAGCGGCTCCATAGAATCTCCGGAGCAGTCTGCTGCTAACTTCGAAGATCCTACTGAGCCTTTGCCAGTGGCATTGCTCTCACAAGGGGTTCTCTTCGGAGCCTGTGCTAATCTCTGAAGGCAACTTGCATGGGACCGGGGGTGGGCCAAGATCGAATCTTGGCCATCCCATGCCTTTCCTGGTAACACGGGCTGGGGGCAGGCTGGGGCAGATTCAGGCATCCCCATGCAAACTGTGCCAAACCCCGGGAGAGGCATGCTTTACTTTGATTTCCAGGCAAACTGCTTGCTTGCCTGGAAACAAGAGTAAAAGCAAAGCCTGTCAGCTGGGAGGCTTGCTTTTCTCCAATTGCCTGGAAACAGGAGTAAGAAGCAAAGCCCACAATCCTGGCTGACAGGCTTGCTTACTTCTTTTCCCAGGAACAGGAAGTAAGCAAGCCTTTCCAGGGATCGTGAACCCTGTGTTCACGATCATGGCTGAAAGGTTTGCTTACTCCCTTTCCCAGGGAAAGGAAGTAAGCAAGTGTCTCCTGTCCCCATGCAAGGTCTCGGCACACTAAGCAATTTGTGCCGAGACCCCAACCCATGCCCAGAATTCTTTTTTCAGGTACCAAATTTGGTCCTGGTCTGGCACAGGTTTGGGCAATTTGGTCCGTGGAAATCGGACCCAATCTAAAACTCATGGGGACACTCCTTGCTGATCTGATTTTGGATCAAGACCAAAAGTGCATGGGGACGCATTTTATGAGTATTGCAGTACCACAGATGAAGTACAGTACCGCGGATAAAGAAAAGGTTAGGGTATCACTTGTGAATATGTGAGCTCCTGTGTACAAAGAACCTAATTTTCCAATCTGCAAGTATGCAGGTTTTGCGTATTCAGAAGTTGTGAATGTGGAGGAATGACTATGCGGCAGCCTCTCAATGTGGGGAGCATCACTGGACTCTGGTGTTTTATCCCATACCTGCTTTCCCGATTTGTACAGCTAGTTTGGTGAGTTTCCCTTGTAGAACAGATTTCTCTTTCTTCGGCACGTTGGCTTTCTTCTTCTCTCGTTCTTCCATCTCACCACCCTCTGCACTTTTCAGGGGTTGCATCTCCATGGCAACTGCCCCATCCTGCTTTTTGGCTGCAGAGGCAAGGAACAAACATGGATTCATCTGCAAGTGGAGCATTCCTGCCCCATTCTGCATGCCAGAGTCCCCTAATGCTAGATTTGCTCCTGAGCCACAATTTGACACACACACACACCCAGACACACACACACACACACAGAGGGCAACATCTGCCAGGTTGCTTAACTAGATGGTCTCCAACGGTCCATCTCTGAAGTTTAAGGGCTTGCTCATACTTTACAAAGTCTGCACAAACTGTCCAGAATATCTTGATTAACTCAGTGGAAATATGCAAAATTGCATGCCACATTAGGAATGTTTCACAAAATTCTCACAGTACTAAGCTTTCTGACACAGGGCTGTGTATGCCAAAACATCTTAAGTGTGAATGAATCCTTACACAAGTAAAGCATTCCATAGCTTAACTCCCTCCCTGCAAAAAGCTTCACCATCTTAATTTCTGTATATTAAACCATTGTTAAAGGCATAAGAGGAACAGCAGAAGTATGGTAGCACCGCTTTGTTTATTTAATTCTGTCCTAACTGGCTTTCCCTTTTCTGCATTTTCTCACCTCTAGTCTGCCAACTCTCACATTAAACAACACCCATCGACCTAAGATAGGGCCCTTAGTCCAAGAATTTGGAAACCACAGGTTCAGAAAAGGTTGCTTTAAATGCTTCTTTCAGGAAAACGGAAGCTTTCTAGAGAAGTTTCGGGTCTGTCCAGTAGGAGGCAGCATGTGCAAAAGCAGGCATAGAGGAAAGACAAGCCCTGGCCTAGGGCTTGTTCACAGATGTTGCAGAAAATCTCCACTTTTGCATAGTTAGTGGTTTCAAGGCTAGGAGACTTGAGGGAATAAAGACTTTTCTCACATCTTCCTGAAAGCACTGGAAAAACATGGCAATTGGTTTGCACAACTTTGTGCAACACTCTTTAAGTGCGAACAAGCCCTTAAATACCTCTTGCCTTTTAACTTCATCTGAATTCATGCACACACCAGCTATGCAAAGGAATATACAATTACACTCCTACTTCCTTAGAGGCAGCAGAATGTCAGAATGAAACTTGGTTTAATTGTCATAGTCTCTCCCAGGCGTCTCGGGGAACTACAGAGGTGGTATTTCCTGCCGAAACAAATCTCAGGTCCTTCATGGAAAAACGCATAAAGAATAAAACATCCTGATACACGTGGAAACCTTATTCGTTTAAAGAAACAACCTCTGTGATTTGAAATGTACACACTACCATTGAACCAAGAGGACATATACATGCTCATGTAAGACACAGTTTACGTTCCAAATTATATTTCCTTTTGGGCACTCTTTCCGTGGTTTTAACAAACTGAATTTTAACTCTGTTTCATAGTATTGGTGTTACTGTAGCCTCCTCTGAGACCTTAGGGTGGAATAAAAATGCAAATAAATAAATATCTTGAAATGCTCCCATCTAGCCTTTATACAAGATGCTTATTTCCTGTACCCTGTAACTTAGGCTGCATTCAGGTGGGATGAACAGAGCACTGTTATTGTGCTGATACGGTGGGGTCGCCTCATGGGTTGTAGGCAACCCACAGCCCCCCTTTTTCACCCCTCCAAAGTGCTTTTAACTGTTGCTGGAAAACCCAGCACTGGTAGCAGGTTTTCTGGCTTTAGCACTTTTAAGGGACCCACTTACCTTTCTGGACGGAGCAGTGATTGGAGCTCCATCCAGGGCATGTGCATAGAGGCTGAAATAGGCAACCACACAAGCACAAAGATGATGGTGCATTCTTTCATCCGGGAATTTGATGGCAGATTTAATTGCCCAGATTAGAGATAGGCACGAATGGGTTTTTTTTTGCATTTGATCCGTATCCATACATATCCAATACATATCCGGTAACATATCCGCTCTGAAAAGGCCAAATCTGCCCTGAATCCACTTCGAATCTGCTCTCAGATCATGTTGATTGAACGCATTCTGGATCCACTGCAGATGTGACGGACACAGCCACTTTCCTACCTCCCCATTTCACAAACGTTCCGAAGCATTTGTACAAACGCGAATGTCAATGTACGAATGTTGTAACACTCAGTTCTTATACGAATGTCTGAGTTTGTCCGAATTTGTACGAATATTGAATGTTACAGATACTCGTGCACATCCCTAATGCAGATTACACATCACCAAAATGTACAAAGACAGTGCTCCGGGCAGTGCTGTATAGAAAAGAAGCAACAATACCAGGTGAGCAGTACCCCACATTATTGCTTCCTATTGCTATATCGGGCTGCCATCTGGAGGCAGCCTTACATTTTATTCTCCCTGGATCAAGAGGTTTCTGAGCATCAATCCCCACTCCTATAGTTCCAAAATCCCTGCATGCAAATCCTATCTCTGTAAGACCCATGCCTTCTTTGAACTCTGGCACCTCTGCCTGTAAATAGTGAACATTCATACGTGTTTTTCTCTGTTAAAACTATAGTGAATTTTCAAGTTTTGGTGGTTTCAAATCTGAGCAGCATCTGATGAACCAAGATCCATTTTTAATAAAATTTTTGGTCAAAAGCCAGGAAAGCAAGATATGATTTCACGCTCACCCGCTCCTTTACTTTCTAACTGTGTAATGTTGGTCAGCTACAGACCCCTCTTCGCCAGTGGCCATGATGGCTGTGGCTGGTGAGAGATCTAGTCTAATATCTATGAGTAACACCTTGGCTGGCCTGAGCCAGAGCATGCAGGATTCTATATAGTGCTGGTTCCTATATAGAACTGCAGCCCGAAGTGTTCTAAAATTAGGACCACATGATATGATAATATAAAAATCATGTTGTATGGGTAAGAAAATGATTAATTCCTTAGAATACATTAGACTTGCATAATGTATAAAAGTTGATTCATACTATGGGTTGCCAATCAGGCTCATAAAAAAGAACCTTGCTTTGAAATACAAGGAACAACGAAGGCTCAAATCTTAGCTCTGTCTTTAAACCACAAAGGCTGTTTTCATACCTAAAGTTTTAATCCAGCTTCAGTCCACTTTCAGAATGACAGAACACATCTATAAAGTAACAAATTGTTTTCCCTCAGCATGATCCAGCTCAGCAAAACCATGGGGGTGAGGAATGACTAGTCACCATGCTGATGTTTTCTCTTACTCTGAAAGTGGACTGAAACTGGATTAAAACTTAGGTGTGAACACAGCCACTTTAGAGGTGGTAACTGCTACATGCTAGTGTTGCCATCCTATTTTTAATCTACATTAAAAGTCAGAAAATACACCAGCTGCCACACTTTACCACCTCTAAGCCACTTGTGATTTTTTATTTTATTTTTAATGTGTGTTGATATACAGCTAGAATCTGCTTGTGCTTTCCTTCTGTCCCCATCTAGGTACCAGAACACATAGCCTTCAAAAGGCAGTTTTGCTGTCTTTCTGTTGTTGTTTTGCTTTGCTACAAGATGCCAGTTTTGCTTCTTCTTTTTTTTTTAATTGTGATTCAAATGATATTCATGGCTAGGGAATTTGGAAACAGATGTTAAAGCCTAGAGAAGATTAATTACTTCTACTACAGATGCTACCAGCCCCCTGAAGACACAGGACTAAAGAAAGAGGCACTCAAGAGCTATTTGGGGAGCATCCGGGATTTTTTACCTTTGTTCTGATTATTCTCCACTGCCCCATCTTGCTGCTTCCCTACAACAGAAGAAGGGAATGACAAACACAGGACGCTTGAGAACAGACAACACAGAACCAGCACGGCACACACACTATGGAGAAAGTGGGTGTTGACAAACACGTCCCGTCCCCCGTCCCCCGTCCCCCCGGTCCCCCGTCCCCTCCTGCCTCAAGGGAAGTCCCTGGGCTCTGGAAGGACAAGTTCAGGTTACAGAGCTGAGAGGAAACAGACCAGTTCTAGGAGGTTTCAGTTTTGAACCAGCTGGCAGCTCAGAGGATAAAGATGGATACTTCATCAACTATGGAAGCACAATACGTTGTGCAGGGCAAGTTTAGGGCTAATATTAATACACATGGTTGTGACATCTATGCACTGGCTCAGGTGGGAATGAGAGAGAAAGGACCTAAGGGAGGCCCCAGAAGGGAAGGGAGGCTCCTACTAAAGTTGGTGGTTAATGCTTTCCTGGTCAGTGCCGAACCACCCACTGAAACTTTTGTGTCAATAAAATTTGTTCTGAAAGGTATCTGTTGATATGAAATGTAGCATTTTAAGGCTTCCCCTTTAAAGAAGAGCTGTGGCATCCCTCTTGCTCCAAGCATAAGGCAGCAGAATGTGCACGGAGGACGCAGAGTCTAAGATTCACAAAGCCGGATTGACTAGGTCAGGTACAAATGAATATGGAGAACGCTCTGAATGTATGCTTTTGTGTGTAAATGAGCTGGGGGAGGGGAACAGCACCGTTTGTACATAAGAACTCTGCCTTTGGGGAATTCCATAAAGCTTTCTCACAAAGGACCTTTAGAAGGATCATTTTAAAAACTTATTTATTCTGATGTTTATGCTGTTTCTGCACTTATCCTATTTGATCTGGATCAAGGAATCTGTCCCATGTGTTGACAGATCATTCCCTGGACTGGGATAAGACCATTCTCATTTGGACAATTGAAATGGCCAAGTCCCCCCAACCCCCAGTTTGTACCAGCTTCAGTGCCAGCACCAAAGACTCTCAAGGCCAGGAGCAAAGGGTCTGGGCTATGGAGCTCCCAAGGGCCCATTTCACTGGCATAACAAGCTGTGCTGCCAAAATTGGTCCCCCGTGGTAAACAAAATGACAGAGACACCACCCATATGCCCCCTAGTTCAGTTTATTACCACTTAATATGCCAGTCTACTAATGTACCAGATTAAGGTTGCATCCAGATGTTGGTTACTTATTCCATTATATTTGGATATTTATGGAATAAAGCATGCTTTATTCTGGAATATCCAAATACAGCGGAATAAGTAATTGACATCTGGATACAGTTTAGGTGGCTATTTTGGGTTATCTAGTTTGCTTTCTTCTGGATTATACTCCACTCAGTGTGGATGGAGAGTACTAGGAAAGGGTGAGCCCTCCTTTATACTGGACCAATAGTGCAGAAGGGAGGATTTAGTTACCTTCCTGTACCTGAACTAAGGTAAGTGTGGAAACACCCTTATGCTGCATATTCTTTGGGGCTACAACAAAGATTTGAGTTAGGGAATCTTTGATGCGGTGGTTACCTGGGGAGAAGTGGGCAAGAGCTAGGATAAGAGGGGAACCTTGGTACATGACAACCTATTGCCAGGCACATGACAACTGGTGCCAGGCTTGGCTGCTGTTGCCAACTAGCTACTGTTTTCTGTTTAGAAGTCAACCCAGGGGCTCAAAAAGGCAATGATATCTCAGGTCCTTTCTGCATTTGCCATTAGTGTGGACAAGAAGGGGTCTACAGGTCTCCCTTCTGCATGCTGGTACAATTTCAGGGAGGCCCCTCTCTGTCCTAGTATGCTTCATCCACACAAGACAGACTATAGACTGGGCTAGGGTGCCCAAAATTGCTGGTCTGGTGTACTGTTAGACCTTGAGGTGTTTCTGTACTCATTTTGCTCAGAGCTGTTTAACTCTTCTGTTGTAGCCTGTCTTGGATCAAGCACAGCAGCTTCTCTCCATATTGCAAGAGATGCTGGAGGTGCTGTCCATTTCAGACCAACACTGATAGGTCTGTGGAGGCACCATAGCTGTTCTGGAACACAGAAGCGACTCTTCGCCCAAGGCTCCATCCATCACTGCCAGAGATCAGCCTAGACCTCATGACTCATATATCATGTCTAATACCCAAGGATGGGGCTGAACAGCACAGTCTTCAGAGGTTGTGAGCCTACCTCTGTATCTGGGTTTTGAAAATGATTTTTGAAGCTTGCATAAGCTTTGAAGATGGGGCTGCAGCAGGTGCAGAAGCACCAAAGGTTGATCTGGAGCAAGGTGTCTTGGGATAGTTGTAGACCTCTTCAAATCTGGAATAGGGACCCCTAGGGAAAGTTCTGGACCAGTGTATCACTAATCTCATGTATATAAAGTGTACCAGGAAGCTATGTGTTGAAGGTGATTGCAGAAACAGGGTCAGTCTTGTCAGGCTATTTCAGAATCAGCTATTTCAATCTTGCCTTTTTTCCTATCTGCCAGATTTTGTCCAAGATCCACATATTACATGCTGCTTGGCTCTGCTGATTCCATTCTCCCAGATGCTAGTGGTTGTTGTCAGTTTTTATGCAACCATTATGAAGGACTTTCACTTTTTAAAATGATCGTGGCTTATCAGTGGTAGCTTATCAATGGACAAACAGGTAAATCAATTAGAAAGGAGAAACTTTTGGTGCTACAGCACTGCAGCCAGAGTTAAATCTGTCCCTCTGCTAGGAATGCCCTTATGTGGACCTCTGGATGGGTTACTATCATTGTGGGTCAAGCTATTGAAGTAATATGTGCATGTGGGAGAAAGCAGAGAGATGGAGAGGAGTGCCTAGAAATGTGCGTGGTATGAATGTAACATAAATGTGGGCAGGATGCTTTTGACTATATGTTGTTGGGGTCTGCTGGAGGACAGGACACCACCATATTGCCCTGGTTGTGGTCATTCCCAGGGGCTTTCTCTGGCCACTGTAGAGATCAAGGGGTGTTTTTCCACTGTCACTAGAAGTACCCATTAAGTACCCATTAATGGATGCAAAAATGCCATTAAGTACCCATTAATGGGTACTTAATGGGTACTTCTAGTGACAGTGGAAAAACACCCAAGGACACAGGAACTTTGTTCTGGGCCATCAGGATTATTTCTGGAGGGGCAATGTGTAAACAGATGACTTATAGGGGGAATGATATGTTCATTGGGAGGCCTTGCACATACCCCCTTTGATCTCAGATTCAGAAGCCTCCTCCTTGGCATCTGGGGGAAATGCCAAAAGGAAGCAACCATGGCACAGGGGAGATTGGGTGCATGGAAAAGGTGGGAGGAGCAGAGAGGTAAAATGTGATAGGGATCAGGGAAGAAAAAAGAAATGACATTAATAAGATAACGTAGAGAGTCACTCCTTGTGAGCTGACATGTTGTTGAAAAGTGAGAGGCAACTGGTCCTTGAGCGAAAGCACCCTAGCATATTCTGTGCACCCTGGAAAGCATAGCAGCTATTACACTACTGATCAATAAACAATTAGTATTTCCAATAATATCCATAGATCTCATTAGTAGGGTTTGGTTGCAGTGATTCATACCAATGGCCCATGGATGTGAAATCAATTGGTGACCTCTGTAAGCAACAGAAGCAAATAATACTGAATAAGCATTAGCAGTTTTCATTCAAAACTAAGATATTGAATGGGAGTCGGTCAAGTATAGTCTGCTGACAACTGGGAAGCAATCAGTTACTTCTTCAGTACTGACCATGGAAACTTTCAAGGACTTGCTGTCATGCAGCCAGATATTTTGAGTGACAGTGACCATCAGCCGCCATCCAGGAATTTGAGTGGGACTTGTCCCAAACATCTGGAGTGCACCATATGGACAAATGGTGATATATGTACTTTGGATAGCAGTTATTAACATCAGTTCTAAGACCAGATTTAACAACAACCCCTGGTTCTTTGTCACAGTGATAGTTAATCACTATGGCTGCATTCAGAAGTCAATGTCTGGATGCAGTCTACGACTGTATTTGCATTAATGCTTGAGGATTTTGCAGCACTTACTACTCCAAAGAGCACAAGATGGTACATACTATTCTCCATCCCTCCATTTCACGATAACCCTGTGGGAGAACTTTTGTGGCCAAGTAGAGATTTCAACCCAAGGACCCGTGTGTTCTAGTTTATCACTCTAGCTACTATATCAGCTCTCTTTCTGTAAGCTGGGTGCAAATCTCTGGCACCATCTACGTGCAAATTTTGTAGAAAGCTTTTGCTTCTCCCTCAAAGATCCTGTTCCTCTGTGATTTAGTGTTAATGGTATTAGGCACAAATACAGTCTAGATTCATGGGAATCAAAATAAAAAAAAAAGCCCCCCCAAGTCCATAAGGTGCATCCAAATGAAATGGGTGGAGAATCCTAGGTCACCTGGAGGTCAAGGCAGGCAAATAGGAGCATTCCAGATGTGTCCATTCCTGCCCCTAAGGACCTAGAAAGGGCATGCCAAAAGGAGGATTGGAAAACCCACTGCTGGCATGTCTCTTTGGGGAAACACCCCCAGGCTTGTATCTGGCAGACGGCACTGGTCCACAGATGCCTTGGAATGAAGGGACTGTGCATGCCCTATGTGGCCTGTGGCTAGACAGCCTCAAAGAGGCCACCCAGATACAAGGCTGGCTTTTTTAAAGTGAGCACCCCATTTACTGTTTTATGAAATTGCTACAGATAACTTTGCTAAGACACAGGGCTGTTTGCCCAGCACCCCAAAATCTCCCAGTCTGCTCTTCATTTCACTTAGAAGTCACAAAAAACCTAGTTGTGCTCAGGCACTCTAGATAAGAAGTCTAGATAACAGTCCCTGGTATAACTCTCTCCATATCTTTTTCTGTGACTTCCTTGGAAGTGGGGGCTGTCAAATTCCCTGGACACTGTGGGTTGCAGGTAAGTAAGAGCTCATCTCATTCATTCCCTTCCATTATCAGAACCTGTTTATAGTACTGAATTTGTGCCACTGACCACACATTCTCCAGGATTTTTCAGCAGAAGCTAAACCTGAACAGGTCTGGGCAGGTCAAAGTCCAGTGAGGTAGTTAATTTAGATATCAGATGCTGGGAAGGCTGGAGAGCAGAGAGAAGGTGATGGAGGACAAAGATGAATATGCCACCAGGGCTGCATTCACACCTATGGTTTAATCCAGCTTCAGTCCACTTTCGGAGCTGAGAGAACACATCAGCAAAGTGAGAAGTTTTTTTTCTTTGACATCACCCAACTCAAAAAGTTAGATAATGTGGAAAGAAAATGACTAGTCAGTTTGCTGATGTGTTTTCTCTCCATGAAGATGGACTGGGGCCGAATTAAACCTTACATGTGAACACAACCCTACTCTTCTCTGCACCTCCAGAGCTCACTTGCTGCCCTCAGAAGTGGTGGAAGTTCTTGTCTGTTCCCAATGTAGACTAAAGTGTTTCCAAATGGTTTCGGTATGCAAAATTGCAAGGTGGGCAGACACTGTGTGAATTTCATTGGTTTGTGTGTCCTTTGCCTCAACTAATGATAAGTGTATGGTCTTATCATAAAGATTATTAGCCTGCTTTGGAAAGATTTTATTTTTGGATACCATGAGTTTCACTTGTTAAGCTGTTCCAAAAAGAACAGAGTCATGAAAGTTTAAAATTACGTGAGAGGGTTTAAACCATGATTTCAGTTTCAGCAAGAGGAAATGCATGAAAATGAGAAATGTATAAAGCACGAAGACAGAAGTTGGAGCTAAAGAACAGCCACAAAAGCACTTGAGATGCAAATCCAGAGTTGGAGTTTGCATACAGAAAATGTACTGTATTTAGGTATACCTCTACCCCACGCCTCCCAAAGGTTACTTGAAACAGCTTTCAGAATACAGCATAAATTAATTAAATTAAATTAAATAAATAAAAATGAAAACAATATGTCCACAAGTAAAATGTTAATTTTGGTCAAATAAGCACAAATTTCTTTTGAAAAACAAACAGAACAGAAAAATTGGTGTGAAATTAGGAGGGGGGGGGAAATCCTAGGTTTAAAACAGGAAATGTGGTTATAGCTGGTAT
>MTQE01001795.1:2803030-2817043 GCA_014337955.1 Aspidoscelis marmoratus
GGGGGGGAAATCCTAGGTTTAAAACAGGAAATGTGGTTATAGCTGGTATAAAAAGATAAAATAAGGGAAGGTATTCCATAGACAGGTGTTGCCACTTAGAAAATGCATTATTGCCAATGTATTTTACAGATAGAAGCATGCAAAGAGAGGCTTCACACAAGCAAGAAGAAGAGTTGGGTTTTCTACCACGCTGTTCTTGCCCATTTAAGGGAACTTAAAGAGGCTAAACATTGCCCCAGGGCCTAGTTCTCTAAATGGTAGGGGGCACTAGATAAGTGGGCAAACACAAGAATCAGACATCAACATCCATTTGGCCCAACATCTGTGCTGAGGGTGCTTGGTTGGTTTAGCAGAGCCTTGCCTCATCAGCTCTTTAATGGAAGAGAACCTTTATGCTTTCTCAGTCCCCAGGACAGGAAGAGGTTCACTACTGCCTTACAGCTAATTGTTGGAACGGAAGGTTGTATGATGCCAGAATGAGATGGAAACCCTTTCCATCCTACTCTCCATATACAGCCTCACAATGATCAGGTGTTCAGCAGCAGGGAGCCTTTCACCAGGGGACCCATCATTTGCTATTCTCCACCTACCCCTTACTGCTATTGTCTTGGTTGGCCAAACCAGGATCAAATGTGACCCATTGCCTGGTTGGTTCAGTTCAAATCCAAACCAGCTAAACAGGGATGACTTGAGCCAAACCAAATGGAATATCTCCACACTCTATATGCTCTCCATTAAGCTTTGGAAAACTTTTCTCCTCAGCCCCCCACCCCTACCCCAGCTGCTGGGAGACTGTACTCAAGACAAGTTTCTGTAATTATGTTTTGCTTGTAGGTTTCAAAATTCAACTGTCTGGCCACTGTGTGAACAGATCGCTGGCCCACGTAGGTCCCTAGTCCAACTTGGCAGGACATTTCTTATATTCTTATGTTAAGGAGGAGGAGGAGAGTTTACTTTTCTTCCCTGTTTTTCTCACCCATTTAAGGGGACTCAAAGCGGCTGACAAAGCTTTCTGTTCTTCTCCCCACAATAGTCACCCTGTGAGGTAGGTGTGGCTGTGAGAGCTCAGAAGTGAACGGTAACTAACTCAAGGTCAACCAGCTGGCTTCATGGAGGAGTGCGGAATTGAACCCGGTGACTTCCAGTTAAGACTCCGAGTAGCCACAAAAACAAACTGGCTCACTGTGCACATACTATCAGACATTTATCAACCTGAAAAAGTTCTCTTTTCACCCACGGATTCCTTTTCGGAGCTCAGAAATTGAACTAGTCCATTCATTTTGGAGTTCTTTAAAAATATACTTGGTTATAGCATAAACAAAGTAGGTACAATTTTTTTAAAAATGTATCTGGTGTCCTAGGAGGACAGAAGTAAAAATAAGCAAACTGGAACAAGCCAAGAATAGGACCCAAGTTATAATGCTGAAGGTTCATTCATACAATGTGTCTTTTGCACGAAAGTGGTAGATTTTACCTAAGCTTCATTATTCTGCAAAGATTACACAATGTGGATTACACTTTGTCAAGCACTGCTTGCACCCCATATTGCAAGACTGGTTCAGCTCATATTCTTGAGCTGGAATGGCACAGTACGAATGAACCCCAGGTCAATGCAGCTTAACTATGCTTCTGGATGAAGTTTCATTTATACTTAGCTTATACTATTATTGCTCCGACTTTAGTCAATCCACTAGCTGTGATCACCAGGTGCTGTGTGCATACAGAGCATGGGAGCAGCCCACAGCGGTATATCATCACTGGATAGTGTTTTCCTCTAAATCTGGAAATTTTCTAACCACAACCACCACCATCCACCCTCTCGTCAGTTTTCAAAGGGCAAGTGATACATTTATTGTGAGACTTAACCAAGGCCCTTTCTGCACTGGGCCTTATTCTAGATTATATCTCAGAATAGGGACCTGCCACCTTTATGCTAGTCCAGACTATGGCAGGCCCTATCACTGTGGCAGGTTGTGACAGGCAAACAGCCACACTGTATTCAAGGCTAGTTCCCACCCTGAGGACCCTGAAGGGATGTGCTGAGGGAAGAGCAGGGAATACCAGTCCTGACACACTTCTTCACAAAATACATCCCTCGGCTGATGGCTGGCATATAGGTCTGGCCATGAAGCTAGAGTTATGTCTCCACATCTTGCCCTGTGGCCAAGAAGGGCTACTCTGAGGGAATGGCTTCTGAGTGGCTTCTTTATAGTCACCCAGAGAAAACACTACACTTTCAGTTAACTTTTCAGCCCTCACCACTAGTGTCCTTATGAAGGTGAAGATTCCCTTAGTACGGCCATTACAGAAACCTTCTTTCAAAAGTGTCAACAAATGACATGACATTCATATGTATTTGTACGAATATTCGATACATATCAGATACGAATGAATACGTATCTGATACGTATCCGATACAAACAAATATGTATCTGATATGAATGAATGCATATCCGAGACATATCTGTAACATATCTGTGCTCTGAAAACATGAAATCTGACGACTCCACTTTTAATCTGCTGTTGATCTATGTCAAAGGCAATCTGGATCCATTGCGGATGTGACTGGCACTCTGTTTTTCCACACCCCCAATCTAACGAATGTCCGAACTATTCGCAAGAATGTTAGTATTCAGACATTGTAACATTCGACTCCTGTATGAATGTCTAAATTCGTATGAATTTGTTAAGAATAATGAATGTTACGAATATTCATGCACAGCCCTACTTCGAATAGTGTTTGGGTTAATAAACTAAAGCACTGACCCTAATTGTCATCCTATATAAACTGACTGTGATGGTCAGTCATTGATGGTATCACTTTATTTCAGGGAAAAAAAGAATATATATTTCCCCTTTCTTCCAAGAAGCCCAAAGAGAGCAAAAGACTGACAGATGAAGCTTTCCATCCAAGTGCTGTCCAGACACTGACCAATTCAGCTCCCGTAAGGTTAACCTGTCACTTGCTTTCAGACTACGCCCTGGGAGAAAGGTGTGTTAAAAAGATACAGAGAAGTATGGAATTCTGAGCAACTGATTTGAAATGGCACCATTTCTCCGGAGTCAAGGACAAAGCAATGATTCTGCATTTGAGCAGATGAGCTCAATGGTAGCTTTTGGCTGGCACAAAAGCCTTTGGCTTTTGACCAATACAGTACAATGAGTCAGCTGTCGGACTGTCAAAATGACACAGATGAATTCTTATTAATAAATGATTGTTACTAGCAATGAATTAATTGATGATGAAATTCCTCTGACTCAGTGACTGATTTAGGCCAGTATCCCCGGACTGCAATTTCATGGGTAGGAATACTTATGGGTTTATTGACAAAGAATGCATTAATGATAGTTCAAGTGTTTAGAATGCTGCTGTGAATATATATTTTTAATGGCATCAGTTCCTTGAATTAATACAGAATTATGTTGGATGTTATTTGCAACAATGGAAGGAGTTTGGGAGGAGGGAAAAGGGCTAAGGCTTTAAGATTTCATCTTAAAAGGGTTCTTTTCCTCTTGGAAAATTGGTTCCTTTATGTGCCAAGAGGGAGTGAGTGGAGTTGCTATAGTTTTTCTGCTGTTTATGTGGGCTGAAGTGGTTAATGACTTGAACTCTTCTGCACAGAAGACCCAGCAGTGAAGAGACAAATGCCAGAGGGTTTGAGTCATGACCAGTCTCTTTTATGAATCAGACACCAAAACTGTTAAGCCATAATTCAGCAAGCTGAGTCAAACTTCAGCAATTATCAGCCAAAGGTTCCAAGTCAAATGCAATTACACTTTAGAGATTCCCTTGACTGCATGGAAGTCACTGATCCACACGCCACCAAAAGAATATTTTAAGTGCTCTAATCACACGTGCCGTTCCCTTGGAATTGGCACCCTCCATCCCTGCCCCAGGAGCCATGCTTTTTTTCTGGTAGAGATGCTCGTGCATTTTACCCTTCTAGCTCACCTACAGTAAATGCTCCTGCAGCTGTATGAGAATTATGCAGGAATATGCAGGTCCTCTATAGTATGGATAAAAGAGAATCTAAAGGGCACTAGGATCTGGTACTTGGTGGGAAGGTAGGAGGAGACGGTTTTGCTTCCAGAGAATGAAGTTACTTCCAACTCGCCAGATGCAATCTGGGCATCAGCTGTGGTCACACCTAAGGTTTAGTACAGCTTCAGAGTGAGAGAGCACATCAGCAAAGTGCCCAGTAATTTTCTTTCCACATCACCTATCTCAAAGGTGAATTTTCTGAGTCACTTAACACTGAAAGAAAACAGCTTGTCACTTTGCTGATGTATTCTCTCTCACTCTGAAAGTGGAATGGAGCTGGATTAAACCTTAAGTGTGACCACAGCCTTGGTCTTGAGAGTAAAGTGAAGACTACAGTTCAGGAAGCAGGTGGGCAGATTGGCTGAGCAAGTGTGAACGGCAGGTAAAGAGGGCAGAGAAGCTGAGGAGCAGCTTTCAGTGCCAAGGAAGAGAAGCAAGAGACGGCGGGAAGCACGGATTGACATGGCTGCAAATTACTATTTCACAGGAACGGAAATTACACAAAGGGTCAAGACTCTGCAAAAGGCAAGATCCAGTTAACAAAGGGGAAAATAAAGATAGAAAAAAGCCACTAAGGCTAGTAGCCTCATGTGAGGTGTTGGTTTCAAGGCTGGATCCTGCTCCAAGCATAACCCAGAGCCTGAATTTGCTGCCACCAACATTTTTGACCTAAGTGAGAATCATCCTCCAAACAACAAATGATCCTGCTATGCAGTCAGTATCCACAGCACACTGTAAGCCCGGTAATCAATGCAGCTAAGTGCATACTTAGGTCAAATTGAATTTAGGAAAACACGGTACAAGATAATTATTAAAAAAAGAAGAAAATGTTGGATAAAGAATGCCGAAAGCTTGAAAAAAGAGCATTGCTTGTATTAACTAAGAACAGCCAGGTGATGCTGAACACGAGCACGTGTGGATGATTTTGAAGAACACAAAGGCAATCCATACAAGTGAAGCCCCGTTGTGTCCTGCTCATGACTGCGTGGACTGAACCAACACAGTCATGTACAGACTGCTGATATTACAGACAAAAGCTGGCCAGAGATGGACCTGAGAGAGAGAAATGACCACATCATCTTTGCATAGGCACATAAGATGGCTGGTGCGAGCATGAAGACAAACATGTTTCACATAGCTGCAGATGCACAAGGAATAGCTTACCTTGGCCAGAGGAAAGACCTTACCTTTCTTATCTTTCTTTTCCTCCTCCTCCCCACCAGCACCCAGCAATGTGAAGATAATCCCAGTCTGTGAGTTGACTCCAACAGCTGTGACAACCATCCGCCCAGAGCCTTCCATGACATGGGTGCCTGGGAAACCAAAGGAAGAGCCAGCAGGAGGTCAGATGGAAGTATCATTTCTGCTAATTAGAAACCAAGCCAGGAGCAAAAAGGTTAGATCACTTGGTATTATCACATGATCCTGCAGCCCAGCGGTTATCAAACCATGTTCTGGGCAACCATGTACTTTATTGGAAGCTTATTAATTCCATTATGCACACACACACACACACAATTTTGTGAGGTAGATGAGGTTGATATCCAGTGACTGGCCTCCAGTAAACAGATTGGGTTTTGAACTCTGATATCTCAGATGCCAATCCAATGCTCTAGCAATTACCCCACACTGGGACCACACTAGTGCAACTTTTGTCTTCAGGGTTCTTTGATATGACATCCACCAATGGGAAGCTTTTCTGAAAGACAATACTTTAACTTTTCTGATCTACCTCTGCCATTTAACAACCATAGAAAAGCATTAGGTTATCTTTCAGGTATTGTATATCCCTGAAGCATCTGTGAAGCCAAAGGGTTCTCATCAGCAAGACCATTTAGTATCTTCCTCTTTTTTAAAAAAGTGAGAAATATCTCCTGCTATTACTATATGTATTTGCTTGTAACCATATTTTATATCACATGCTGCTGTTCCAAGGAGTTGGACTGTGAGCAATCCTATCAGAAGAAAGAACCTAGTTTTGTATGACAGAATAGCACCAGTTTGGATACAGAGGAATGAGCTAGCTCAGTTTTGGAGGATAAAGCTGCTGTTGTGTTAGAGCCAACAAGAGTATGCAGCTGCTTGCGTGTCCCAATATTTTTTCCATAGAATGTAGCCATATCAGTATGAGAAAGGTCTTCTTGAAGTTTAGGTACTTGAGAACAACTGTCCTCCTCAAGATCAAGAAGACAGTGTCCAAATCCACCCATAGCCTTTCTGGCTTTCCTGAGGCACACCCTCACTGAGATATCCCTCACCTGATAGTAACATGGGATCCTTATCCACTGATTTACGCACATGATCTGACTCCCCTGTCAAGGAGCTTTCGTCAATCTTAAGATCATTCCCTTGGATAAGTATCCCATCAGCAGGAAGGAGGTCACCTGAAAAAAGAGAAACAGGTCAAAGCAACAGATTCACAGGTCCCATCCACACTGGTGCCTAAGGGGCCTCCCTTGGGGTAACAAAAAGATGGGGCAGAAAAATGTCTCTGGCCTCCAACCAAAGAGTCCTTACCATATGCTTGTTGAAGCTACTTTGAGGTTGCTTTAGTCAGGGGCATTTGCCTCTTCTCTCCCATGTGGTTGCACACAGAAGGGCAGGAATCATTGAATCGTATAGTTGGAAGGGACCTCCAGGGTTACTGAGTCCAACCACCTCCTCAATGCAGGATTCATTAAACCATCCCAGACAGACAACTGTTTATTACCTCCTTGTGGTAACCTATTCCATCGATTGATTGCCTTTGCTGTCTGAAGGTTTTTTTCTAGTATCTAATCTGCACCTACTCCCTTGTAGTTTCGTCCCATTTTTGTCCTTCCTTCAGACTAAGGGGCTGAAACTGAACTGCTGCCAGGGACGTGAAATGGTGGGGCACTCTGGGTCCCTGTCCAGTCCCTGTGCTCAATTCTGATGGGGATTTTTGCCGCCGCAAGTGGGTTTCCGCTGCAATGATCGCTCCCCTTGAAGATTCACCAAAGTGGAAAGCTGTTTCTGCTACCACCTGCCCCACTACAGTTTTTATAATTGCACCGCCATACACATCTGCAAGAAAACATCACACACAAAGGCACATTCTTAGCAACTGTCCCACAGCTATAACTTAATATGCATTTGACAGCACAAGCATCCTTCACCTTACAAAGACAGGGCAGTTCCAAATAAAATCCCTAAGGTTTACTTCACTGTCATCTAGCCTCTTTTCCAAGCAGCCATGTCTCCAGCAAGCATACATTCAATCAATAAAGCCCAGGCAATTAACCATCACTGTCCTTTGTCCCTTACCATATTTGATTTGAGCAATGTCCCCTACAACTAGTTCAGCCACAGGAATTTGGACCTGTTGCCCATTGCGGATGACAGTAAATTTCTGCTCCTGCTCTATGCGACTCTGCAGACCTCGAAATTGCTTCTCCTTGCTCCAGTCATTGAAGGCTGTGACCAACACCACACAGATCACAGAGAGCAGAATGGCAGCGCCTTCTATCCAGCCAGCTTCTGACTCGCCTTCATCCTCTGCACCAGCCGCCACATTCCCACAGACTGGGAAACAAATGGAAAAGAAGGTGTTTAGGGGGGCTCGTGAAATGAAGTCTACATTACAGAGTGAGAAACAGAGTCTTCCAGGTGCTCCTGGGCTACAACTCCCACCACCCTTGGGTCTTTCTGCACTTACCTCCTATGTCCACTTCCAGTAGGTCTGGAACAAAGTGATCTGTTCCAAGGCTGGGATGGATTGCTCTGGGCTAGAACAATGTCATCTGTATGGTGACAGCTATTCCAGCCCAGCTCTCACAAGCTTTAGAGCCAGCCTCCATGAGCTCTGACAGCTAGGAATTAAAGTTCTTGGTCTCAGAGTCTCCGTGGGACCCATTTCGGCAAGGCAATAAGGCACGGTACTGAAATGGATTCTCCTGTAAATTGGAATATGGAGACTGGATGGACGCTGCATTCCACTGTGATCCAGAGTAGGCCCCACTAGTACACCAGTTGACCAGATCAGAGCCTCTTGATCTGGATCACGCTCCATCTTATGCAGACAGCATACACATAGTGGGTGGGGCCTCTCACATTCTGCACTAACATGCAGAAAGACGTCCTTAATGTATTTACTGGCGCAGAACACCAACAAGTGCAGAAAGGTTCATTATTTTCTGGCCATGATCTTAACACAGAAATCTCTAGCTTTTGTGGATTTGAAAAAATACAGTATTGTGAGTATAAATGCTTACCAAAGGGTATGGAAAGACCATATACAATCAGCTCAAGTTTAATATTATAGTTTGGTTCCCACAAACCACCGTGTAGTGCAAAACAAGTAACACAAGAGGCCAAATTCATTATTGAAACTTTCCAGGACTGCATTAGACCAAGGAAGTCATACTTTGACAACTGTGTCAAAGCAAAATTGCATCATACAATAAACAACTGTGAGCCAGATCAAACGTGGAATGCTTTGCTCCGTATCCCAGCTAGTATTGGAAAGAGAAGTAGTGAAGAGAAGCAGGCAATATATTTAAACTTTGCATAGAGGCCAAAGGGTAAAGAATAACCACCAAAAAGCAGAAAATCAATTCTTCAAACATACATTTTGTTTCCACGAGTTGAAGTCTTCTCGAAGATTTAATAAAAAAGCAAATTTCAAAATGCACTGTCCGAAGGAGAACAGCAAAGTGAACAGTAATGTATTTGATTTGCTTTCTGAAAATATGAGAGGCTCTATTTCTCTTTGGGAGTCTCCGGACATCTCTGGGAAACTTTGGCTCTTTAAACGAAAACAGGAGTTTCCCCATAGTGGCTCAAAAGATTATTTATTTGTTAGGCACATGGAATGTTATGTTTGATTTGTTATTCATGATTTAAAAAAAAATAGGGCTTTTTTCAGAGGCTACCAGATTCCCTCAGCCCATGTTGACACACCACTGGATCCTGTTGATGCTTCCTTCCCCCCTACCTCTTCTGTATCCTCAAAATTATGGGAACTTGTAGACTTTCTTAAAAACATAGTTTTTGGAGGTAGGGCTGGGAGAGGCCTCATGTGATGCAGTGCCAATCTGCCAACGCTACATTATTCTGCAGTTTTAAGCACCTTGTCATCTGCTGGCTGGCTCAAGGTTGTAGAGATTGAGATAATTTCCTCAAGTAACTACCTTGATTACATTGATTGGGGGACATATGGGCTGTATCAAGATTAGTGGAATAAAATCCGCTGTTATAGAAAAAAGTGCAGCTTACCTGCTGCGAAGCCACGGCACGCTGTCCAGGCTCCAGCAGTCTCCCTGTAGCTTTCCCAGAGAAAGCTGTAATACTTCTGATACTTCCGTAGCATGAGGCACGAGTCACGTGGGATGGGGCAGCCAATGGGAGCTGAGAACTGGCAGGAAACTTCGAATTTACCTGATACTGTGGAGTTACTCATTGTTCCGCAGTAGGTCAATTCAAAGTAGTGGTGGCATAATGCATGGCTGCTATGCAGTATTGGGTGTTAGGTGTGACACCCACACCATGACTGCGCAATGGAATGTGCAGTATTTGCAAGTCTGGACACAGCCATTCTGGCAGTGGTCAAATGATTGGACATGAAAAGCCTGTTGAAACTCACCAATTGGAAAGCCACTAACTACAGCTAAATTTTCCCTGTGGAGAAAAAAGGGACATGAAAATCTCCTAGTTCAGGTGGTTTTCTGAACAGGTACGGCTCATTCAAGTTTCTACAGATATTAAAGCACTGGTTTCAAAGTATTTATCACAGAATCATAGAATTGTAAAGTTGGAAGAGACCTCGAGGGTCATGGAGTCTAACCTCCTGCTCAATGTAGGATTTCCTAAACCATTCCAGACAGATGTAGGTCCAGCCTCTGACTGAAGACCTCCAGTGAGGGAGAACGCGCTACCTCCCATGGCATCCTATTCCATGGACTGATTGCCCACACCAACTGGAAGTTTTTTTTATATAATGTATTGACTCCCTTGAAGTTTTATACCATTGTTTATAGTCTTCCCATCTTGTGTAAGTGAGAATAGGGGCAATCCCTCTGCACTGTGACAGCCTTTCATATACTTGAAGACCATTTGGCATGATGCCTCTTTTTTGTTTTTCACAAAATCACCTATCTGTATTTACTTTGTAATATATTTTACAATACTGTATGGCTTGTAATTTAGTTACATCGTTTTTATTATTAATTTATTGTCCTTTAGTTAACATCTAATTATTATGCTCATATAATGAGCTTTCAGCTGAATCTTCATTTTAAACATTAAGTTTCATTTCTATAGCCTCATGGTCCTCCTGGAACGTTCTCACTTTTTGGGAATCAGTATGTATAGATATGGCTTGAAGGATGAATGAATCAGCAGTATTATACAGACAAATGGATCAGTTGGCATGAAGTTATGAAGTTCATGGTAAAAGCTAAAGGGGATCCTTGTAGAAGTAATTGTCTGGGTTAATTTAATTGATATTCTAAGAAGGCAGATTGATCTTCTATCTATGGCAGATAATAGTGGAGCTTGGATGGAATCTGTATGAAGTCTAGTAAAACCAGCAACCTGTTTCCTGAGTCCCATGGTGAACCACATGAACTTGGAGCACCAATCCTATGTCTCTGAGTAATACATAGAATTGCTATTTGGCAGCTTTTCTTTTCTTTTTCTTTCTTTTTTCTTTTTGCTGAAAAGGGGATCTCTGCACATTGGGATGCCATCAAAATGGCAGATGCAGTTTGATGTGAACAAGTGTAAAATGAAGTATAATGGAGCTAAGATCCTGACTGCTCATATACACTAATACAACTGGAGCTGACTGTGATTGATCAGGAAAGAGAACTTGGAGTAATGGTTCACAGTTAAATGAAAGGGCCAATAGCATGCTGTGGTTAAAAAAAGAATGGCACTGAAGAGATAGATGCTATTATTATATTGGCCTTATATGAATCAATGGTTCAACCACATCCGGAATGCTGTGTACTGTTTTGGTTGCCGCATCTCAAAAAGGATATCGCAGCATTGGAGATGGCTCAGATGAGGGTAATTAATATGATCATGGGCTGGAGGAGGTGCCCTATGGGGAAGGAATTGCAACATCTGGGGCCTTTTGGTCTAGAAAAGAGAGGAGTGAAAAGATAAATGATAGAGTTAAATAATATTATGCATGGTGTGGACAAAGGTTTTCTCCCTATTAGAGCCAGAGGTCATTTGATGAAGCTGAATCCTGGATGAATGTGGACAGATAAAATCATTTCTCCCTTCCACACCTTCCACAATGTGTAGTTGAACTTTGGAATTTGCTCCCATGAGATGGAGTGCTGGCTACCAGTTTGGATGGTTTCCAAAAAAGTTTGGAACAATTAATCAAAGTCAATGTTATTGGTGGCTTTTGGCCCTGCAGCTGCACCATTTGTAGGTTGTGTTGTGAGTTTCAGCTTGTGTCTGTCTATCATGGGGAAATCTTTCTGTCCAGCATCAAGTTTCCTTTTCCTTTCATCACAGTGCCAGAACATTGGTCCAGCCAGATGGGAGAAAATGACAGCTGTCAGTGAATTTCTGGTGGAGCTGATATTTGGTTTCTCATTAACAATGTGAAGCAAAAGAAAGAGCTGGAATAGTAGTAGTTATCAGAAGGAGGATGAGGAGAAAAAGAAGAGTTGGTTTTTATATCCCTCTTTTCTCATCCTTAAAGCAGCTGACAAACCTTTTGTTCTTCTCCTACAACTGACATCCTGTGTGGTAAGTGGGGCTGAAAAAGCTCAGAAAGACAGCTGTTACTAGCCCAAAGTCACCTAGCTGACTTCATGCAGGAGCATAGACTTGAACTGGGAGACTTCTAATAAGAGTCCAGCGCACTAACCACAAGACCAAACTGTAGTAGTTCGTCCTCCCTCATCATCTGTCTCGTTCCACTGAAAGGTCATGAATGTTGAGGGTGGAAAATACTAGAAGGCACCTTGACAAACATCCCTCCAGATCTTCAGTTGAAGCTCTTGACCAGATATACAGTCATCCTTTACCAATACTATAAGTGTAGTTTGCAGGCTTTTGATTTGGAAAGCTGTGAATAAAATGTACTACTCACCACACAAACACACACACACTAACTAATGTTATTTTTTGGTGGTGGTAGGGAAGGTTCAGGTTTTTTTTTTTATTCCTGATGCCATGAATATAAAATTCATGAAGTCCCACAAATATTTGCACAGTTCAGTGGGAGCTGACATTCATTACAGCCAGTGAGGTAGAGGGCGAGGCAGATAAAAAGAAGCGGTATCAGAAATCGGAATTGGGGGTGCTAATGGTAGGTGTCCAACAATATATTCCTAGGGTGGAAAATTCACTTAAACACACACAAAGGTTGAACCAAGGGAAAGTCAGTCTTGAACTGAAACATTTATGGAAAAGAAAGGAGCTATCTGGTGGAGTGAGGTGCTGACCATTTGCCCCTCAGGAACTAGCTACCCCTGGCTGTAATAGCATCTTCCAAATGTTGTTGAACTCTGTGTCAGTCCCAACAAAAACCAACACAAGATGGTGGCTGTAAAGCTGGATGAGAACCTAGGACTTCCTTGATTTGAATCTAAGGAAAGTTCACAGGGTTACCATGGGTCACTCTCTTTCTGAAGCATGTCCTATCCTCCTGGTTTAACATACCTCACAAAACATCTGTGAGGATAAAATGTGGGTGGCCACAAATAAGCATGTCCTGTGAATAGGGCTGATGGGGACTGGAGTCCAACGAAATTTGGAGGACACTTGCTCCTATGGGATGCTCATGTTAAAGCTGTATTAGAGACAAGTTGTACATAAAAAAAGTAGCAAGATTCTGATCTTCTAGTAGAGGGAGCTTCATTTAGCTATGGAGGTAGGTAATGCCTGCTTCTATGAGTAATGAACCTCACCTTCACTTTCTTCACCAGGTGGAGCATAAAAAGACAGGCCAAGGGAGATGATGGCGGCAATTTCAAGAATGATCAACGTCACATCCTGGAGGGCTTCCCATACTAACTGCAAGAAGGTCTTGGGCTTCTTTGGGGGGATGAAGTTCTGTCCATAGATTTGCCGTCTCTTTTCTAGGTCTGCTGCATTGTCCGAGAGCCCTAAGAACAGAAAACAAGATCATGAGAGGCAATAAAAGCTGCTGTGTTATAACAAGCTGGTTTACAGAGAGCTGATTTCTGGATGTCTATCAAAATATTCCAAGAAGTATATTGTATATAAAATGAAAATGCATCAAGGAAAAATGTGTTAAAAATAAACATATAAGAGAAGAAGTCAAAATAAAGGATTTTTTAGTTATTATTTGAATTATACACGGACTATTGCCATTATACATATATAACTAACTGTTCATAAAGCCAATTGGAAGCAAAATACAAAACATAAGCTTTTGTGACAGTTCATACAGTTAAATAAAATTAATTAAATGCAGTTTGTATTTGAATTTACAAGGTTGCTACTAATCCTGAACATAGTTATCAAGTCACAGGAATATATTCCAATAGGTGGTTAATTACTTTGTACAGATGGCCAACTTGTTCCCTCCTCTTTTTTTCTCCTCTGCTAGAACAACTTTATGTGGGGATGGAAACCAACATTTGTTCAGTTTGGCATTGATCCTAAGGAGGTGTTCAGACTAGCTTAAAGGGCCATCCTCTGGGAGAGTTGGGGTTCTGAACATCAAACAGTTTATTCTTGCATGGCCCTTACCATGGGGAAAATCATGGAAAAGTCATCCCTTCCTAAGAGGGAAATTCATGAAATTAAACAGTGATTCTTCCAGTTTGGTCTAGTGGTTAGGGAGACGGACTCTTATCTGGGAATACCAGGTGTGATTCCACACTCCCCACAAAGCCAGCTGGGTGACCTTGGGCTAGTCACAGTTCTCCACTGAGCTCTCACAGCACCACCCACCTCACAGGGTGTTCTGTGTTCTGTTGTGGGGAGAATAGAAAGCTTTGTCAGCAACTTTGAGTCCC
>MTQE01001795.1:2817165-2831323 GCA_014337955.1 Aspidoscelis marmoratus
TCCCCTTAAATGGGTGAGAAAAGCAGGGTAGAAAAGCCCTCTTCTTCTTCCTCCTTTCAGCGCCATTGGGAGGGGACAATATAGGGATCTGTAAGCACAGGAACAAATGCTGTTGGCCAGTGACCAACCAGAGGCCTGGAAAATCAATCAAGTGGCAGCCAATCAGTACTGAGATACCCTTGTTAGGGGTCACTGCTAGGTTTCAAAGCAAAGGAATTGGGCATGAATGTCAATACTTGTTTTTGTTTTCTACTTCAGCAAGGTCACATTATCTAAAAGGGGCAGCTGAAAAAAGCCCTGTATGGTCAAACACCCTGTATGGAAAATTAATTTAATAAAATTTCCTGCTTTTTTTTTTTTTTTTGCCTGAAAAGTAATAAATTCATTTGCAGTAAGTTTCCCAAGTTTGCATAAGCAGGATTTGAGCATCCCAGACTACTGCTACTTCCAGTTTCTAGCTATCATAAACTTGGCAGCCATATTTGTAGAATACAAGAGGTCCTTTTGTACTATGTCGTTATTGGCATGTCTGTAACTTTGTTCCAAGTACACCTCCAGGGAAAATGTGAACTTTATCTTTAGAATTCTATTAGCTTCTCTATAAATCTCCTATAAATTCTGGAAAACCATACTAGTAAAGTGAAGAGACTGTTTTAAGTATTTTAGAAAAAAAATCAGAGGGGTATGATAGTAAACCTTTAGATGGCACGTCTGCAATCGTGAGCTTAAAGAACCTTTGAGTTCCCATGCCAGTTTCTTTTTTTTTAATATTTAATTTTTTTCAATTACACAACAAACATTAACACTTATACAGTTGCAAACATTGCAGAATAAGCAAAGCAAAGTAACAAAACAAGAATACTTTTTTGTGGAAGTAACTCTATTGAAAGAACAGTGATTGCAGACTGTGGTTCCAGAAGGATGAGGAAAATGTAGAATTAGGTCTCAGTCTTTGCTCTTTCCAGTCCCATGCCAGTTTCTAACATTCTCTCTCTTCCTTTCTTTGGTCAGGCTAGAATATCTTTCCGCAGTATTCTATTTTCTTCCTGCCACAATTTAGTGCCAAAGTGGAAATGGGCCCTTACATTAACTATTTTCGATCCAACACTAAATCGGCCCCTTTAAGTTGCCTCGCTGCCTCCATCACTCTAGTCAGCGGAGGTGAATGATATTTCCTTTGTCAATATGGGCTCTTCAACAGCATCACAGAGCCGTTTCAAGTGGTGTTTTGTGCCACTGTGCACATCCTTCATATTTCCAGCATGATTCCTCCCTGAACTCCAATATGTGATAGTGTTTTCTTCCTCATTTTAAAGAAGAGATCTATCAATTCACACTTAGGAGCCATTAAACGAGGAAAAGGTGCATTTTAGTCAGCCTACCGAGTGAGTGGTTTAAAAAAATATACCCAGGGATGAGCCTTCAGAGCTGTTTAAGGTCTTTCTTCTCAAGCATCTTTAAAGTAGCCTGAAAATGACTTTTCTAGAAGGATTTGTTTGGCTCCCTGTGTGTTAGGTCACCTTCAAGCAGCAGCAGAATAACAACCTGTTAGCAAGGGATAACACAGGATATTGATCCCTTGCCATTACCCCTTGCTAGCTAGACAGCACTGCAGCTGGCACAGTCTTTGCACTTTTAAGTAATGCAGGCATTCAGATGTCTGGATTGTCTAGATTTGCTTCCACACTTGCTTTGGCTTCCACACATGCGCGCTGGATGGAGCTACGATGGCATCTCTGTCCAGAAAGTAAGTGGCCGTTCCAAAATGTTCTATTGCTGGGAAACTCGCAATCGGTGCTGGTTTTCCAGCAACAGTAAAAGTAAAAAGTAAAACAGTAAAAAGTGCTTTTTAGAAGGGGGAAAGTGGGACCTATGACACGTGAACTAACCTCACCATTTCAGTGTCATAACTGAGGTCCTTGAGGTCCAGACTGCTAGAGGTTCAGCAGTCTGTAGCAATCTGGTTTTGAAAAATGTGCTCATATGTGAATGCAAAGTCCTTACCATAAACTACCAGAAAGTTGTGATGTTTGCTATTAAACCTATCATATGTAAATGGAAGCTAAACATGGCCCCAGTCAAACAAGAGGCTTTTTGCATGCAACTTCCCTGGGACACGGACAGAGGCCAGCGTTCACATTGTGAATGCTGTCCCTGTCCCCAAATGAATTGAAATTTATCCTGCAGCAGGGTAAGTGCAAACACTGCTGCCTGGGCTGCAGCATTGACCACAGGTGGCCAGCCGTTGCTAGAGCAACTGAGCAATGTGGCATGCGACTGCACAGCCACAACTGCAGCCCCCTGCCCCCCTGCAGCCTTGCATGGAAGTAAATGTGAAGGCTGTGTTTCAGGATGTACTAGGAGCTGCATTGGTGCTCCTAGTATAGCCGTTAATGCCACTCCTAGTACAGCTGTGGAGCAGTTTTTACTTCTCCACAGCTATTGAAGATAGTGACAGTCATGCATATTTGGAGCCACTCCAAGATGGAAGTGTTTTCATGGTATGCAGATGATCCATTCTGTAGTGTCCCTGGCTGTCCCCAAGGACCAAGTGCCAAAAGGCCCCACGTTATATAATATAAACCTTGGGGTACAGATTTTCAGGCAAGGGGTAGTTGGAAACAAGATATTGCTTATATGGGTACGAATGCCCAGAGGTCTTTCTTTTCTTTTCTTACTACTGGAGAGAAATTTATCCTAGCTGCCACTAAAGTCTTTTGGTCCAGCTCCTATATGAAGTTCAGATTTTTCTGCACAACAACTTGAGCTTACTTGATAAGAGTCTACCCTAAGTCGATGACTACATTCATTTTTTTTCTGTGACTTCCAGCAAAATCCATGTGTTCAGCAGAGTTCCTTAAAACCTTCTTCGCTCCTTCCTGTGCATTTACTGGCAAGCTGCAGCACAACTCAGGTTTACTCAGCTTGAGTGAGCCCTACATTTGGCTGCATATGTTTAACTTTTGATTAAAGTCGCTTTTCCCTCCAACAGGGTTTGTTCTTCAGGTTCTTCAGGGGGAAAAATCTATCACTGGGAAGCTCATGTCCCATGGCCTTATTCTTGAATATTTATTTTCTCTTGGTTATGATAAAACTTTACTCATAGTTAAACAACATGTTTATCATAGGGAGCATCAGATTGATATAAGTACATAGACTTTCTGCTCCTCATGAACCAGTTCATGAAGTTATTTTTGTAAGCAAATTTTACTGGCCTATAGAAGATTGTTTAGCTCAGGGGTTTTTAACCAGTATGTCTGTGTGCCTGAATGGAAAAAAAAAAATCAACTTATCTTTACTTTCTCTGACTTCTAACTGAAATCCAGCATCTCCTTCACTTATGAACACATGCAATAAATTATAGTACCGTATTCATTTTATATCACATTACAGTTGTATATCTCAAAAAACGCTAAAGAAGAAAAAGAAGAGCTGGCTTTTCCACCCTGCTTTTCTCACCCATTTAAGGGACTCAAAGCGGCTGACAAAGCTTTCCATTCTACACCCAACAGACACCCTGTGAGGTAGGTGGGGGCTGTGATAGCTCAGAGGAGAGCTGTGACTACCCTAAGGTCACTCAGCTGCCTTCATGGAGGACTGCAGAGTCAAACCCAGTACTACCAGATAAGAGTCCAGCTCCCTAACCACTAGACCAAACTGATTTACAGACATGCTGATCTTGAGTGCCATAAAACTATCCGCCAGCAGAGGGGTTCGTGGAACAAAAAAGGTTAAGAACCCCTGCTTTGGCTCAAATGGATGACTTATCCTCTGAATTTATGGAAGCCAAATTTAATAAAACGTATTATTCTAACTGGTTATGTCTGCACGGGTGTGGTGATGTTCAAACAATTAATCATATCCTTATTTATTGTTCTTTTTATCACGATTTATGTTTAGGACTTCTCACTCGTATTACCAATAAGTTCTCCACAAATGCTTATCTTATCGACTGCCTGTATTGTATGTATTTTATTTTACTGGTCTAAGACCACAACAAATTAATTGACTGCCAGAATAGAGGACTAGGAGGAAGCCTATGCTCTGCTTATGGGTATGCCAGGAGAGAGATGATTCTGCATGGCACAGGTCTTGAGAGATAAACAACAACAAAAAGGTTTTCATCAGAAATGTGTGCAGGAAAGGTGACAACTGAGGCATACTGCTGTCCTAAGCACTAGCCAGTAAAGGTGATTTTGGTCTACAATGCACCCCTCCAAAGCTGAATCAAGGCACCCCCATCAACATTCTATCTGACATTGAGCACAAATGCAGGAAATGAATCTGTACCCTCTTGAAAGACAGATCCTTTCAGTGCTGACCTTTAGTTAGATTCCAGAAGAGGACTACAGTTCTTCTTTCAGTAGGCCCTGCCCATCACTGGTGCAATCAATCTGCATAGGATGCAGCATAATTTAAATCAAGGGGCCCTTGATCTTGATCACTGGAAGATTTCAATATTGAGGTCTACCAGCAGACCAGTGCAGCCACATGGTGGGAGTGGAGGAACCGGGGCACTTTTAAAGCCATCTGCTGGGACTCGAGAGCAGAAGGTTTGTCCTTGTCTCTGCTTGAGATGCCCATGAGCATTTGGTGGGCCGCTGTGTGCAACAGGATGCAGGACTGGATGGGCTGTGGCCTGATCCAGCAAGGCTTCTCTTATGTTCTTATGTAGTCTAAAATGTGGAGGAATGCAGAAGGAACACCTCTATGTTCAGGACTACTCAGGGGTGGGTGGGTGGGGGTGCTATTTTGGCAAAGCACCAAAGCACACCACTGAAATGGGTTCCTTGGGGAATTCAAGGCTTGTTTCTACTCCTTTGGAATCTATTTGAAGCTCATGTGAGCTTCAGGGCCACTTTTGGGGCTGGTCTGGACCATCACCATCATTTCTGGATTGACATTCATATCAAAGCAATGCATGCTGACTGAGGTCACCAAATGACAGCGTATGGCTTCTCTTGCTTTCCCTTCTCAATATGTAGGACAGACAGACCCTGGTTTATACATTCAAAGATACAACTATAATATTAGCAGATCCATTGCAAGATTAAAACATTTTATGCAGGCATTCTAAAGTTAAGAAGACAGCTGTGGTCATTTAAATTACACAGAACAGAGGTATGGAAAGTTCCCTTGCTCCCAGGAACACCTGTATTGCTATTTTCATCCATTAAATCTGGAGAGGGTATCTACCCAGGCCACGCTCTTGAAACTAACAGTAATGCCAAAGAATTGTTACGCAGCAAAACCAGCCCCTGAACAGCTGTTCCTCTATATGAATTTCAAAGGATTAACACCTGTGGTGAAGGAGAAGGCCTTCACCCCAAGCCCGGATCCCATGGTTTTTGTGAGATAAAAGGACCCTAGGGTGGCACAGCAGTTGGCCTCTTTCATTTGCTCACCTTTACTTAGCCTGGGACTCTGGGTAGGAGGACTTTGTTAAATATTAAAAATGTCAGATGCTTGGGCAGCCAGCAGGAATTCTAACTCAGGGACTGTTGTCAGATGTTATCCCCAGCTGGCCACAGGAGAGACTGACCAGCAAATCACTGCACAGCTAGACTTTTCACTGGAAGAACTCAGGGCCTTAGAATGTCCCACCACCCCCTTGTTCCAATTAACAAAAACAATTGGTAATCAGTGTTCAGCAGCAGAAGACAGAGCAAAGCACCAACCTTGTGAGGCTATTCAAGCATCTTGGCCATCTAGTCAAAATTATGGTTCAGCTCTGATTTTAAGTAATCAAAATTTTCTAAGCAACATTCGCATGGTCCCTGGAGATTGTGTCAGATGTATGCTGGGATTTGACAGTCTACATGGATAGCCATGTCCTGGTTATTGGTTTGATATTCTGTTGACAGTTGTTGTTAGGGGCTATTATAAGAACCCAAGAGGAGCTCTGCTGGATCAGGCCATAGCCCATCTAGTCCAGCACCCTGTCTCACACAGTAACCCACCAATTGCTTCTTGGCATCTCAAGCAGAAGGCAAAATCTTCACCTGTTCTCAAATCTCTGCAAATGGCCTTAAGAGGCATCCTGACTGCCTCCCCAATCTGGAGGCAGTACCTAGGCATCCAGTCTAGTAGCTAATTGATACACCCGTCCTCCATGAATTTATCTAATCCTTTCTTAAAGCTATCTTGACTGGTTGCTGTCACCACTTCTTCTGGCAGTAAATTCCACAGACCAATGACCTGCTGAATGAAAAAATACTTCCCCCTTGTCAGTTCTACTTTGTCAGGGGGTAACGGGGTGTCCCCCCTGTGGTGATAAATCTCCACCGCATTGCATTGCAGAGTCGCGCCTTGGTTCGTGCTGGAAACACATCTACACATTTTCTCCTTTACTCTCTCTTGACATACTTTTCCTTCCCCTCAGCCTCACAGAGTGTCCTCTCGTTCTACTGTTGTGCAATAGAGAAAATAATTTTCCTTGATCCACCTTTTTCACATCATTCATGATTTTATAAACGTCAATCAAGCCAACTTTTAAACATCATCTTTAAAGGCTGCATCCAATCTCAGAGGAAAGTGTTCCAGCCCTCCAATCATTCTGCTTGTCCTTTTCTCCTCCCTTCCTAGTTCCATAATACCAGAACTGAACACCAAATGTGGTCTCACTATAGATTTATAAAGTGGCCCTATTAGTCAGGGTTGAATACATCCCACAGTTTTCCTGGGAGACACAGAGAAGGTTTACTGTTTCCTTCTGGGAAAGTGGGAGGAATCAAACCTCTTTGCTCTCCAGATAGATGTTCTGTCACTGAACTGTGACCAGTCTCATTTTGATTCACAGAGAGAAATCCTGTTTGAACACACCATTGCTCTTTAACTGTTTGCTCTCTGATAGGATTCTTGCAAAGCAACCCATTTCCCATGCAATTCTTAGCAGGACATTTATGTAGCTATGTCAAGTGTTCAAAGCGCTTAACATATATTGTCTTACAATACCCTGGAATATAGTCCAATAGTAATATTTCTTTATTATTTGAATTCATAGTGTGCCTTTCACCCTAGAGTCCCATGGTTGGTAAAAGAAACTCATCAGTAATCAGTCAATAATATCTAATAATAGAAGCTTCTGTCGTCTTTCCTCCCCCCCCCCCCACTCCACAAAGGCAGGTTTAGAAAATGTTCTCCAATAACAACAAGCTCTAAGATAATAAAAGGAAAAAAATCATGGGTAGCAAAGGCTGTAAATAAATGTAATGTGTCCTCTAGACGGCAGCCCGATATAGCGCTAGGAAGCTGTAATGTGTTCCCCGCTAGTTTTGCTTCATGCTTAGCCAGTGATGGCCACAGTGCTGTCTTTGAGTATTTTTGTGATGCATAATCCAGGCAACTCAGTTGCTTTCAAAGCCCTAGATGTGCACAGCACCATCTCTGTGCATGCATGTTTGGCTGTTTCAGTCTCCACATATGTGTGTTGGATAGAGCTGCAAAAAAAAAAAAGCGTTGCTGTTAGAAAACCCGCAACCAGTGTCGGATATTCCGACAATAGCTCAAAGCACCTTTTAGGGCAAAAAGTGGGGGTGGGTTGCCTATGATACATAAGGCGACCCCACCATAGCAGCACGGTAATGGTACTGTATTTGCCCTGTCTGGATGGTCTTAAGCTGCCCGGATGAAACTGTGCCAAAGACCCACCCAGAGATGCCCTGGAAGTAAACGTCTGGCTCATTCACTCCCTTCTCATTCCTGAGACGGCAGCCAGGAAGCAGGCAGAGATTAATTTGAGGGGATGCAGTGGGGACGGGAAGCAAGGGGATCCTCTACCTATTTTCCTGACCTCTCACTTCTTAGCTTTTCCTCAGCTGGAAGAAAGCAGCTTAACGCAGTTGTTAACAAGACTGTGGGTGAGATGGGAGGCAGAGTGAAGCTGACAGAAGAGGGAGAGCTTATGGCATGAGTTAGTAAACGTGAAAAAGGCAACCCCCATCTAACATTTCTCCCTTCAGCTCATCACATAAAGGCACATGTGCCTCAGAGTCTTCCTTTGCAATTTCCCAGACTGCACGACAGTCACTGCATTTTGGGCTGCCTGTTTCTCCCCTCCCACCGGCCTCTTCCCAGTCTCGCTCCCTCAGAGTTCCCCATCCCTCTCCCTTGCTCCACACACCTTGGCCTGCCCAGCTGCAGTCTCCTGCTGCCCCCTCACTTGTCTGGTGTCCCCTCCCTTCCCCTCTCTGCTTGAAGGGAGAGAAGCCTGCAGACAGCCAGGTCTGGCTGCCGCTGCCGCAACCTCAAGGACAATTCAAGGATAAAGCAGCAAAGGCAGGGATGGAGGCAGGCAGCTGGACTAAGTCTGCTCTGAATCTTCCGGCAGCTTCCAGGGACTCGGGAATTACAGCCTCCCCACCACTGGAAAGGAAAGAGCCTTCCATGATGCAACCTGATGCCCACCTGAGCACAGCAATTTCCCTCCCCCTTTTAGGAACAGGCAGGATAAACTGGGTTATGGACTTAACAGGACAACAGCCTCAGCCAATGGATTCTCCTAACCCCAGAAGAAATGCCCAATGAACTGGAAATCCCACCCCTTAATTCCATGTGCACTAGAGCAGCGGTTCTCAACCTGTGGGTCGCGACCCCTTTGGGGGTCGAACTACCCTTTCATAGGGGTCGCGATGAGTCTCCTGACTTCCTGCCCCATCCTCACCCAAGCTGCCCTGCCCCTGTGGTTGGGAGTCTCCACAGCATGAGGAACTGCATTAAGGGGTCATGGCATTAGGAAGGTTGAGAACCACTGCCCTAGAGTCAGGGAGGCAATGGGAGGGGTTCTGTGTGTGACCCTAGGGCTGCCCAAAACTGTGCTTCACTTTGCCTCATGCTGGCTGTCAAGACACACCTGTGGGCTGAGCACTGGCAAGGGATGATCTGGAAGAAGCATCTTTTATGAACCACTGTCATCCAGCTGAACAGAGCTGGATCATTTGGAGGTTGTTGTGACAGAACAAGGGGTGCTTGTTGGAACTTCCTGTGACATGTTTGCACTCTGGATTTAGCTCAGTTCACCCACAATTTCTGAATCAAGGTTCACTGCTGCCAAATTTCATGAAGGGCTTCCTGGGCTGGCTGGGTAGCTTTCTCCCTCTCCCTTTAGAAAAAAGGTTCTAGATATTTTTTTAAAAATAAATCTTCTACACTGGTGAGACAGAATATCCGTTATCTAATATATAACAAATGTATTCCAAACGCTGCTTCTAACACAATTTCTATGGGATGATGTAGCCACACAGGGAGGTAACTGTGTCCAGAGCCAGTCAGCCCTTGGACTGCTGCAGTGAAGATCTTAGAGTGCTGCAGTAGAAAGGGCAGCAGTGTTAAGCTAAGACCAGACAATATGGCCAAGGAGGCTCCTCCCAAACCGTGCCACAGCCTGGAATCAGTTGCTGAGGCTCATTCCAGTATTGCTCAGGTAAAACAATGAGGAGAAAGAAGTACTAGGCACAAGGTGGCAAATCCACCATGGACCTCAAAGGTTCTTGAACTACTGGGCTTAGACAGGAAGGCAGTGCTCTGGCTGTGGTCTCAACAACTAAGTTTTAATCCAGCTTCAGTCCATCTTCAGAGTGAGAGCACACATCAGCAAAGTGACCAGTGATTTTCTTTCCATATTATCTACCCCAAAGGTGAATTTTCTGATGTGTTCTCTCACTCTGAAAGTGGACTGAAGCTGGACTAAACCTTAAGTGTGCCACAGCTTCTGGCATTACTAGGAACAAGACTCCCTGACCTTAAATGAAGAGTAGGGAGATCTTTTCCGGTCTGGGAACTGTCCTTCTGGGAAGCTCATCATAGCAATGGGTTCAGATAATCCATGTATACCTTTTCTTGTAACACTCACAAACACATATTTAAACTTAAACACACATATAGGCTGCCTCCAGACAGTGGAGAGATCTAGGAGATGATAATGAGGGAAATCCTTCCTGTGTGATTACTGCCTTCTAGGTAGACAGTGTGCTGTCTTTGTGCATTTTAACTGATGCATGCATCCAGGCATTTGGGTGTCTGGAATGCCCAGATGTGCTCATCATCACCTTTGCACTGGCCTCCATGCATGCAGGATGGATGGATAGAGCAATCATGGTAGCTCTGTGCACTGTTATTGGAAAACCGTCAACTAGTGCTGGGTTTTCCAGCAATAATCTTTAGGACATCTTTGGAGGGAAAAGCAGAAGTATGGTGGGTTTGCCTCGGATACACAAGACAACCCCACCATAGCAGTGCCGTAATGGCGCTATACTACCCCTTCCCATCTGGACAGAGCCATATACTTCCTATGCTTGTGCCTCACCTTTTACACATGTGGGATGAGTATATTCTCACGTGACTGATTACTTATCCAGACACTGATCACACCAAGATCTGCTTCCTTTTTACTAGGCAGAGGTCTCCTGCAGCTTTGCCAGTCTAAGGTCCTTCAGCCATTTTGGTCCTCAATTTCCCTCAGCCCAGAAAATGATTAGGGTTGATGGGAGTTAGAATTCAAAGACGTGGAGGTCAGGTTGCCACACTCCCATTCATTTAGTAATTCACAGATACATTTCCACTCACCTGTACCCGGGCATTTATTTATTCTTGTCCCAGAATGGCTTAAATGGGAAAAGCACCAGTCTCCCATTCAATCTATGATCCTACCAAGGCAATAGGGATATGCCCCATGTATGGATTCTTTCTAACTGGCAGGTGACCTGATTTGAACAAAGTTCAATGCCGTCTTCAGCAGCGGCTAACCCAATGACTATGGAATGGTACTAAAATTAGAAAACAGACAGGAATGTGGGAAGCTGTCATTGGATGGCTGAGGCAAGCCACTGGTTTTGCTGATAGCTCAGTCCTATTCACACTAGGGGTGACTAAAATGCTGCCCTTTGGATATTACTGAACTCCAGGGTCCATCAATTCTGATCAGCAAAGATAATGTTTCTGAAGATGAGATTTGCAATTCAGGAATATCTGCTAAGGCATCAGCCCTGATCTACTCTGACGTGGAACTGCTCTGATGCATTCTAAATCCTGCCTTAAGATTCTAGAGATTGAATACTGAAAGTCCTGCACGCAAACAGCATGTTTCACCTTACCCTATGGCTCTTCCAAAAATATAAGACCCTTTTAATTAAATCAGTATTTCTGAGTTTTGTGAAATGACTCCTTCCACCTTCTAAAAGAAAGAACTGAATCTCAGTGCTTCTCTTTCATGTTTAAGCTCTAGGAAACTCGTCAACAGAGAGTGATTCCTTGTTAATCCTACACTTGGAACATAAAGAACTTAAGAGAAGCCCTACTGAATCAGGCCACAGCTCGTCTAGTCCAGCATTTTGCCTCACACAGTGGTCCACCAACAGCTTCTGGGCAGTCACAAGCAGAAGACAAAGGCAAAACCTTCACGTGCTCTCAACTCCTTGCAAACAGCCTTTAGAAGCACCCTGGAGATAGTACCTAGGCATCAATTCTAGTAGCCATTGATACACCCATCCTCCATGTGTCTAACTCCTTCTTAAAGCTGTCCAGGCTGGTTTCTATCACCACTTTTTCTGATAGTAAATTCTACAGACTTACAACCCTCTAGGTGAAAAAATACTCCCCTTGTCGGTCTTAACTTTCCTGCTTGTTAGCTTCCTAGGCTGTGTTCACACCTAAATTTTAATCCAGCTGCAATCCAATTTGAAAGCGACCATATCAGCAAAATGACTAATCATTTTCTTTTCACATTATTTAACCCAAATGTCGATTTTTCTGAGTCAGATAATGCCAGAAGGAAACAGCTTGACACTTTGCTGGTGTATTTTCTAATTCTGAAAGTGGAAAAGTATCTAGCTGAAGAGTTGGTATATAGAATCACAGCTGAAATTTCTTGGCCAAGAACCCAAGCTGGGGATACCAGAGTACAAACTTTCTTCACCAAGTCCTGAGAACAGGAAAAGTTGACCAGTCTTTCCTTATGCTTCTGGAACTACATGGATAGATTACTTGTGTAGTTCCAATGAAAAAAAAGGGGGGAGGGGCTTAAATGCTAGTCTGAAAGTATGGCTACCTCCTGGATGTGTTTAAAAATTCAACAAGTGATTGCATAGAATCCTGGATAGATAGGAAGGCTCAACTATGCCTCACTGCTCTGCTGGTTCTTAATTCACTGTGCCAGATCAAGATAAGTGCAGGGAGAAAGCAATCCTTTCTGGAAAAAGCCAGTTACTTCCCTGGTTCAGGCTGCCATTTGGGTAGTCGATGTCAGCACAGCACCAGCTTGATAAGCTATCTTTACACCCATAAAGGGCAACTGTTGTTGTTAGGTACCACTGAGTTGTGGTCAACTTATGGTTGACTGCATGGGTACCTCCATGTCTTCTTGACAGAAATACAAGAGTGGTTTCCCATTGTCTACTTCTGGGTAAAGCCTGGGGATCGAACCAGCAACCCTCTGTTTTCCAGGCAGTTTGCTCTACCACTGAGCTCCAGCCACTCCCATAAAGGGCAATAAGTGGCTTTAAAAGGTGCAAAGCCCTGCCATGGGACCAGGGCAGCCTGACAGTCTTCTGAAGGATACAACAGGGAAATGCAGTGTGTTTAAAAACACACACAGGCATTGCTCTTCATTGTTTAGGGCTCCTTAGTTTGTGAAACATTGTGTGAAACAGAACAGGGAATGAACTATTGTCTGTTCAACCATGAGGATGTCCTGTTTGTCTTTCTGGTCATGCTATTGTAAAGAAGAAAGCCCCCATTTGGCGGATCAGAGTCTAGAGTTCTCTTCCCAGAAACTCCTGCTATAAGCTTCCTGCTGAACCTCAGAACATGATGACCTCCTTCATATCTTTCTTCCCTTATCCCAGAGCCAGAATATAAGGCAAAGCAAAAAGAAGTCATCGCTTTCATATGAATGATTAAAGGCACAGGGCATGTCCCCATGCATGCTTTGGTCCAAATCGAAATCAGGTTTGGCAAGGAGTGTCCCCATGCATTTTAGATTTGGTCCGATTTCCACAGACCAAATTGCCCAAACCAGGACCAAATTTGGTACTGGAAAAAACAGGTCTGGGCACGGTTTTGGGGTTTGGCATGCATTGCTTTGCAAGCTGAGGCTGCGCATGGGGAGAGTCTTAGGCTATTTGGGAAGGAGACTGGCGCTCGCGTCATTGGGAAGTGGGGGTTGCCTGTACTTGCCGTTCTTGCCCTGTGCACTGGAGATTGCAACCGCTGAGATTTTTTAGGAGTAAATCATGTTAAAGCCGAAACGATGAGGGGGTCAAATGGCCGTTGCTGCCCCACGAGACTCTTTTATACAAGTTTTCCACTCCCCATTTCCCAATCACCAAGGCAGGCAGGATAATGGCTTGATTTTTCTCCCTTTTCCACAGCAAATATTCCACCCCTGTTTCCCAGTCACCAAGGCAGGCATGATAATGGCTTGATTTTTCTCCCTTTTAAGCTTGCCGGTGTTCTTGCAGTTCCCAGGTGGAGCGGAGATGTGCAAAACTGCTCAACCACTCAAGTGCCAGCAAACCTCATAGCAGTTTTGTTTTTTAAAAAATTATTTATACCGTGTTGTCTTGGCTTCTGTCCGGCATTTGCGAATGGCGGCACGGAAGTGGGGAGACCGTCAATCTGGTTCCAATGAGGAGAAAGGGGGCAGAGAGGAGATGGCACTGCTCCCCCGTGCCTGGACTTGGCGCAATTTGCATGGGGATGACTGTATCCGCACCCAGCCCGCACCCAGCACACATTACCAGGAATGGCATGGGGACGGGTAACATTCGATCTTGTTCCCACACCTGGTCCAATGAGAGCCCAATCAGACCCAAATGGCTTGCATGGGTACGTGGCCAAAGTGGATCAAATGGGAAAGCATAAAGTAATAGCTCTCCAGGTAAAGTGTCTTCTTTCTTAGGTTCTTGGAAAAGAAGCTGATGTATTCAACAACAACAGAAGATCATTAAGCAGTAGATCAAGCTACCTACAGGCAGAGTGGGTCACAGTGGTATCTGGTGAAATGGATGGCTTGTCCAGTGTATCTTTGGGATTTCTGTGTTTGTTTATGCATGCCTGTCTCTTTTTTTCCTGACTTATGCCTCACCTCACTGGCCAGCCCCTAGTGGGCTATCATTTCATTTTAATCTGTATCTATTTGAATTTGTATCCTGTTTTAATTTGT
>MTQE01001795.1:2835107-2890197 GCA_014337955.1 Aspidoscelis marmoratus
AAAAAAAAAAAAAAAAAAAAAAATCCAAACACAGAACTTCTTTTCTGGCAGATGTTATTTAGAAGATAGTGGTAATTCAGTTATGGGCATGCATGCATAGAGTGGATTACTTAGACCCATTCTGGTTTGGCTTTAGGCTTGGCTGGAAAGTTTAGAAGCTGGAACTACTGTAAAGTCCCAACTAGGGATGTGCATGAAGGGGGGGGGGGTTGCATTCAATTTGTAACAAATCAAATGTAAGAAAATTAGTATTTGTTCAAATAGATCCCTTTCAAATGTGGTAGGATTCTATTCAATACGAATGTATTTGTACAAATTCATACAAATATCTGATAGAAATGCATGCATATCTGATATGTGTCCTATACGAATGCATACGTATCCCATACATATCCCGTAACATATCCGCTCTGAAAGCATCAAATCGACCCTGAATCCACTTTGAATCCACTCTCAAACCAAGTCGAACTCACTCTGGATCCGTTGCAGATGTGACTGGCACAGCTGCCTTCCCACCTCCTCCTTTCACAAATTTTGCAAAACATCGAACAAATGTTCTGAAACATTAATATTTGTATGAATGTCAATGCATGAATATTGTAATATTCGATTCGTATAAAAATGTCCAAATTCCTACAAATTCATATGCATAATGAATGTTACGAATATTCATGCACATCCCTAGTCCCAACTAGTGTGACAGTGGGAGTTTCCATCAGGACCCATATTACACTCGTTCTTAAAGAACCCTGAGTTTCTGAATCCAACTCAGGGCAATAATGTTGGCACTTAAAGCCATATACAATATGGGCTCCAAATATCCAGAAGGCCTTCTCCCTTGTAGGCCAGCCTGATAATTAAGGTCTTCTGAGCAGGCTCTACTCATGGCTCTTTAGGAGCTTATGGAATGGACTCAGGAGAACCATTACAGTTTCTCCCCACAGAAATATACAGGTGCCAGTCTTAAGCTGCTTTTGATGCCCAGTAAGAATATAATTTGGTATTCAATTTCTGAAGATATTTTCGGGCATATTTTAGGTGGAGGGAATAAAGTGCCACTGCTATGGTGGGGTTGCCTTATGTATCATGGGTAACCCCACTATAGCCCCACTTTTCCACTCCTAAAAAGTGCTTTGTTATTACTGCAACAACACTTTTTAGGCTGTCCACTTACCTTTTGGACAGACAAAGCCACCATTGTAGCTCCATCCAGTGGGCATGTGTGAAGGCCTAAACAGGCAATCATGCATGCATGAAAGTGATGGCACATACATCTAGGCATGCTGATGCCCGGGTCCCTTGAAGCACATGTAATTTAGAATGTGCGAAGACAGTTCCAGCCATGGTGCCATCTAGCTAGCAAGGCATAATGGCAGGGGATCAATATCCCACCTTATCCTTTGCTAGCAGATTATTTGGTGGCTGTCTGGAGGCTGCCCATAAATTATCTAATTAAGCAAATAAACAGCAAGTCTTTATTAATTTAACTTCCAAAGGCTAGAATAAATGTGGGAGACATAGAGACACCTCTGCTGAAATACTGTGGGTTCAACCTGCACCACTGAATCCTGCTCCATTTTATATTTGTGAGAGGCCTAAAGTAACAGCTTCCACATACCCACTGGGATTCCTTGGCTAAATAGCAGGGTTTTTTTCCTTAACTCACCCAAATCTTAAAATTCTTTTAATTCATTGCATCACTTGAAATGTTTTTTATCATTGTTTTTAATATTTGCCATTGCAGACTGTTTCAGGATTTCGATGTGGAACCATACAGAAAAGTTTTAAATGAATAATAAACTTGGCAGGAGACTATGGGATATCCAGATACAAAATATGGAGTCTTGCAACTTCTTGCTTGACTGTCTCTCTCTCTATCCTATAGGGGGAGGAAGGAGGGCTAAATGTTTTGGCAGTGGTGGAACAGGAGGTATTTCCTGCACCCAAAAAATCTAAACATGTGTCCAGACAGCATGGGAAAATGCCGGTACTTTAAAATTTCCTCCAAAATGGGGTGGGGTGTTACACTAGCATAGGCTCCTTCAGGACACTGCCAGGCTGAACTTTCTGGAGCTGATTGTGCCTTAACCCATTTCTTTTGCAATGAGTCCCATGCCCAGGTTGCTCCCAGAAGTTGGATCTGGTTCTGTGCTGAGAGAGCCCCATCAGATCTCCGACTGTCCAGCAACATGCCAACTGTGCAAATCCTGAATGTTGAGAGTGACGAGCTCTCTAAGGAAAATAAGGCAGAGACATCGTCTAGCCGACAAAGGTTTGTTTAGTCAGAATTATGGTTTCCCCAGCAGTAATGCGTGGCTGTAAGAGTAAGACTATAAGGGAGACTAAGCGGAAAAGAATTGAGACTTTCAAATTGGGCTGGTGGTGAAGACATTTAAGAGTCTTGAACTACAGGAAGATCAAATCAATCAGTGCTGAAGACAATCAAGCCTGACTGTTCACCGGACGGACAAATACTGGAGCTCAAATACTTTGGCCAGAAAAGGAGAAGACAGGACTCACTGGAACAGAACCTGATGCTGGGAAAGACTGAAGGCAAAGGGAGAGGGGGATGGCAGAAGATGCGATGGCTAGATAGTGTCATGGAAACAACAAACAAGAACCCGAGTAGACTTTGGGAAACAGAAGACAACAGAAGGGCCTGGTGTGGGGTTCTGAAAAGTCAGACATGACTGAACAATAAAGGAAAATAGGCAGGGAGGAAGTGGGAAATGTTAGCATTGCGACTAAAAGGAAACCATAAGGTGCATCTTATCAGCAGGCACTTCCCACCCACAGGACAGCTTTAATTTGCTCTTTCGGAGTACAATGGTACTCCAATTTGCCTTTTCTGATGACGGTGACATCAAGGGTGCTTAAAGGTGACTTCAGAAGAGTGGCTTTTGCAGCACTTCTGCCATTTTGGATCTTCCTTCACCTACACCTCGACCAAATGTCTTGGCCAAAGCATACAAAATAAACCATTTGACCTGCATAGTGAGTTCGAGATAGCTGAGTCTTGAATGATAGAACTTATCATGCAATCTCATTCAGGATTATATTTCAGAAATGGTGAGTCACTGAGGGGGAAAAAAGTACTTTTCCATGTGACTAATGGTAACAGTTTTCAAAGGAAAGTATCTCTCAAGGTGCATCTTAGGCACAAATGGTTCAACAGGTTACCTGGTCCCAAAGATTTAAAATTGGAGAGTTAGGCATGAAGACTTTGTCTTCAAGTACAGGGATAACCTATGCAAATAAAGTAATATAGCATGCAAGAGAATCCTTCTGTAAATTAACTAAGTACACAATACACTGTTTTACACTAAAACTATCCACAAAATAAGAACATATTTCATTGTGTTTGCTGTTCAGCAATCTCACACTTGCTTAAAAAAGAAAAAAAAATACGCTACATAAAAAACTGCCCGGTAAGACTTCATTTTGCACCAGTTATTCAAATATCTTGAGCGGTCCTTAAAGGAAATCCTTGAATGAAGCATATTAAGTACGGAAGCCACAGATGGCAATGTAATCCAGATAGAATCACAGATGGTATATCAACCAAAGCAGGCCAAAAGCACTCTTGGCTACAACCACAACCCACCTACTGGCCTCTTTCAGTGAATATTGCATCCAAATGGCAAACATGGTCCTTTAAAGCATGCAACACCTCAGATACCAGCTGAACCTCTCCACACAGACACTCCAGCTCCTATAAACTGGATTAGCCCAACAGTCCTTTAGTCCATCAATCTGTTCTCCCTGGGTATATCTGCATCTGCACTGGACTGCTAGATCAGACCAGCATCCTACAAGGAACACAAGGACTGATCCACTGAGACTGGGCCTCCTGTGGAACACCATGTGAATGTGGGAGGTGTTGGAGAGGCTTATGGGGCACAGCTGGCACTGTAGTGTACTCGTCTCTGAAGCATTTCCCAGTGGTGGAGTGGATCAGTTGCTAGTGTGTGGATGGAAGCAAGGAGCTGGATGCAAGGAGCCTGGCACCATTTCCCCTGGCTCTCAAAAAGTCAGTGTTTCTGGTTACTTAGCTAAACAGCCCCTGCAGGCAACTTCAAAGGCTGGAAACTTTTGTTTCCAGTCTCCTCAGTGATCCAGAATGGGCCATGGAACTGGGAACAGTCATTGGCTCAGGCTGCCTTTCTGATGTTGGACAAGATCGCTTGATCCACACTTCCTGGTCCCCAAATTCATTTTTGCACCTACAACATGATAAGCAATAATTTTTTTTATTAGTATTGTTTGATCTGGAAGATCTTGAACATTTAGTAAGTACAGTCCTTTATATCAAAACAAAGCACATTATCTGAAGGAGAGAAGAGCTTTCCAGGGTCCTGAAACAGAGACAGCAGTTCAAAGCTGCCTATTTCTGATGCACAGGGATTTGCACAGATGTATACCAGGAATCTCACAAATCCACTATTTTCAGTGTCCCTTGCTTGTGTGAAAGTGGTAGGATGTTTCAGAACAGCAGCAAAATCCCAGTGCATCTCTTCCAATAATATCTTGAAGTTTGTGGCTTGTCGGGATTCAACCCCCTGCAACTATGCAGGCAAATGCTTGACCTATTTTCAAGCCGTATATTTATGCTCTGCTCATTGGCTTCTCTGTGCAACTGGTTGCCACTGTGAGAATAGGATGCTGGACTAGATAGGCGACAGGTCTTATTCAGTAGGACATTTCTTATGTTCTCATGTCTTGACATGTGCCCTCAAAATAATACCAAAAACTTGGAAAGTTGAAACTGACAGCTTGCATTGAAAGTTGCTTATCATGCACTTGACAATCAAAAGGAAAGGTCTGTATGCTGTTTTGCACATCTGGAACTGGTGGAATAAGAGTAAATGTGTCCAGGCCTTAGTGAAAAATGATGACATGAAACTTTCCTCTTCAATGTTATTCTTTCAAGTATTAATTGAATGGGAAAGGTGCAAAATGCATGGGTGATGTTGAAACATAACTTTTAATACTGTTTTACTAATTTTTCCTGTGTTTTATTATATTCTACCTGCATTTTTACATTGTTTTATTGCATACTGTTGGATATGCTTCTTATTTTGGTCTGTCAGCTAATCAATAACTGGAGTATACTGGAGAAGGTTCTCAGGGGAAATTCAAACATGCGGCTTCCATTCTAAATATATTTTACCTTTCAGTCCTTCTAACTGCACAAACCGGATTTGATCTGTCATCACTCATAAACCTGACATCTCTGAAGGCTCAAGCTTTGTTTTCATTAGGCCTTGACAAAACATTGTCATCATAGTTTAGCAAGAACCACCCGGAACACAGAAAGAATCAGACTGACCTCTCTGCACATTTTGTATGAGAAGAACCATTGGGATGGCACCTCTATTCAGAGGCAGCTGTAAAGCATTGAGGAGGAGAAAAAGAAGTTGGCTTTTCTACCCTGCTTTTCTCGCCCATTTAAGGGGACTCAAGGCAGCTGACAAGCCTTCTGTTCTCCTCCCCACAACTGAACACCCCGTGAGGTGGGTGGGGCTGTGAGAGCTCAGAAAAGAGCTGTGACTAGCCCAAGGTCACCCAGCTGGCTTTGTGAAGGAGAATGGAAATAAACCCAGTATTCTCAGGTAAGGATCTGCCTCCCTAACCAATAGACCAATCCCCCTTAAACAGTGCTGTGTTTGAGGATCTGAAGTTCCTGACATCTTGCATGAAGTGATTCAACAGTAACATGAAAGAGAAGCTTCCCCACCCCCACTCTTTCATGGCCATGCTAGAATTGTTCTCAACTCTGTGGCACTCACAACCTTTACCCCAGTGCTCAAGAACTGTGCAACTACTTATAAAGACACATGGTATAAAGACTTGCCTCTGCCGATCCTATCTGAAAATAATCAAAATCAGGCCTGGACAATTCTTGGATTTAAAACGATTTAAAACTAAATGCCGCCTGTTGTATGAGACTAGAAGGTCCTGTGCCTGATCAATAAAGAGAAGAAAACTGGGGGGAACCATCTTTTGGGAAACCTAGCCCAGCCAGCCCATCTCACCCTGGCTGAACTCAACAGAGATCTTTTGCTTTAAGTCATAATCTGGAGGAAACCTAATATAGCTCCTTCCAAAAATACATGCAGGCAACCTCTTCTGCATGATTACTCAGTCATATAAAAGTAGGTTTCTTTACATTCCATGCCGTTTTGATATAGACAGCAGGAGCAGACAGTTAGATAAGGCTGGTTACCTATGCTTTTCACATGGGTCTTCACTCATGACTGAAAGAGTGAATGAAAAGAACCCACACCAGAGTCTTGTGATTTTTTTCTTATATTTATCCCATTTGGTTGCAGGGTCCATTTGTTTCAGTTTGAGGCGATATGACACTGGGGAGAGATCTTTAGCCAACTTGGGGCAAAAGCCTGATGCTGGAGACCCTTCCCTTTTCTCATCCTGTTTAGGACTGTCAATGGGGCACTTAGACTGAGAAGGTGTGGCTTGCCTAAGATGGACTCAGTGAGCCATTGTGGCAGAGCACGGGCTCCCATGTTTTCATCCAGAACTCTTAAACACTGCACTATACAGTGCCAGATTCACAGATATGTGCATTTATGCATGTCAAAAACATCATCAGAAGTAATGCATTAAAAATGTTACATACAATATAGCTTAGTTGTGCCACTAGGAAACCCTGGATTGTTGGTATATATATTAAAGAGTAGGAGTTAATACTGTGATACTGTGGTAGCCTAGTTCTCTGATGTCACCCACTCCTGCGTTTCCCCTGAAACTTAACATAAAATAGATCCACAGATTCAAAGGCCACATCTGGAGCTGGATGAACGCTAGAGTTCCACAAATTAAAGGAACAATGCAGAGTCAAAGGACTGTGCTGGAAACAGAATTTTTAACCTCAAGAATCTGAAAATGGAGAGTCCTCGATTCTCTGAAAAATTTGTTGAAAGGGACCTGAGAAGAAGGTTGGATGGATAACATCTCTTAATGCCCGAGGATGGAGGTTGTTTATTCCCATGCTATTGCTCATTGATCTTTTGCGCTATTTCCGGAAGGAGGTACATAAGGAAGGAGGTATATAAGTGCTGCATAATAAAAGAAAGCATTAAAATCTCCTTCATTTATACCAAAGGGAGAAATCAGGCCTTCCCAGTAAGGAATCAGGGATTCTGGGCACAGAAGTTTGGTTATTTTAGCACACAGCCCTAGTTATTCTTCCACTTGAATCTTGTCCTTTCCCTTGCGTCTCTTGGTCGAGCTGACTGAATGGAAATTTGAATCTTTATACAATGTCATGTGCAGCTGCCTAGCAACCGGGCAATTCCTTAACCACTTCCAGATCAGCCCAAGTGGGTGGGAGGGCCTCCTGCTGTTGCTAAGAAACCTCACAAGGCATCCCCCCTAGTTACTTCTTCTTGGAAAAATAATAAATTGAAAAGGAACAATAGTTAGAGACAGAAAAATAGCAATTGCTTGTTGACATGTATGCAAATTTCCTCATACACTAGTACTGAGAGAAAGGTCGGTATGCCAGTTACCCAGAATCTGCTAAATGAACAACTATCCTCCAAGAAGCTAGTAGTGAGTAAGGATGTCCTAGGAAGGCCAATGAGTTTTTAGAAATGCATCTCTTCACTTGTTAAGTCTCCCAGTGGAGTCGACTTCGCCGGGAGCATTTTGAGGATTAAGACAGCTACCTATAAATCAAAGCATATTATGCTCAATGCTAGGCAATCTTAAGCTGGAAGAAGAGTTGGCTTTTCTAACCTGCTTTCCTCACCCATTTAAGGGGACTCAAAGTGGCTGACAAAGCTTTCTATTCTTCTACCCACACCAGAAACCCTGTGATGTGGGTGGGGCTGTGAGGGTTCAGAAGAGATGTGACTCACCAGAGGTCACCCAGCTGGCTTCATGGAGAAGGGCAGAATCAAGCCCAGTATTCCCAGACAAGAGTCAGGCTCCTTAACCACTAGAGCAAACCAGCATGTTATTCTACAAGGGGTTCTTCTAAAAACAGTAAATCAAAATGCAACAATTTGCTTCTTTTTAATGAAACTCAAACTGTTTCACGTTATGGGACATTAAAAAAGGGCACCTCAAGATGCATCTGGCCCTTGAGCTGCAGGATTTACAGCACCAGAGTGCCTGGCGTAAGTGGCCCCAAATGGAAACTCCTCTCCTACTGGATGCGCATTGATAGGCTTTTTATGGTCGCCAATTGATGCTTGAGGAAGGGTGTGTTTTTTTCATATGCTGCTCCCATTTTCTTCCTAACTATCCCAAGGAAGATAAATGGGGCTATGGAAAAGAACACTAGGGTGAGGACATATGGCAAAATGTATACAGTACTTCTAGGGCCATTACACAAACTAAGATGTAAGCAGCCTCATCATTAAAACTTTTCTGAATTTTCTGACAGTGTTCATTTACAGAAAGCAACATTTGAAAAAAAAAAGGATATAAATAAAAAATTTATAATAGTTACAACAATATTCAACCTGGGAAATTGCTTGCACAAATTAAATATTGGATAAAAAAGAGAAAGACCAAAATGTTTTAAATAAGCCCAGGGGAAGTAACAGTTGCTCATTGATGTTCCCTTCAATCCTTGCTCTTGGACATGTGAACAGGGATAACAGATATTATAGTTTAGGCTAGCAGTCTGCAAAGACCTGCGTGTTGGCTCTCTTTGTTCTCTTTGTATGGAGTTCAATTAAAATCTTTATTGCTTAAAAAGAAAAATAATTTCTTCCAGTCTATCCCATCTAAGTAGGATCTTTCTCTGCTTGAGATTCTCTGTAAAAACAAACAACACTCCTTCCTCTTATGGAATGCATTAACAGGAATTAGCTTAAGATCTATAACATCTGCATTGTCTATCTTCAATCTTGTACCCAAATACAACAGTAGGACTTGATCTGTTTTCTGCCAACATGAACACATCCCTTGCCACATTTTTTCAAATTTGCAAAAGGCACATTAACTCTGTAAACCTTATGTCTGCCTACATGTCTTCTCCATCTTTCCCCAAAATCTGCTAAAGACTTACTATAATCCTTTTTTGGATATCTTCTCCAGGCCGCCTAGACTGGGATGGTGGCAGACCTGTTTTAAGAGGAGGCACGTGGAAGGGTTTCCATTTTCCATTTCCATTTCCATTTTTATTTATATGCCGCCTTTCCAAACAAAATTTGCTCAAGGCGGTTCACAACAAATGGAAAAACAAAATACAATACAAATTCAATCATTATATCGAGGAGTACAGCAAATAAGAATAATTAAAAATACGTTACATGTTATAACAACTAATACAATATACTATAATAATAATAATTAGAGAAAAAACCTATAAACAGGTGGGGCAACTGGCTACTGAGTTTTTGTAGTCTTTGTAGCAGGTGGAAACGTTTGAGCGCTCTTTCGCCCTCCTCCCCACGTCCATGGTGGCGTTGGTGCATTGGAGCTTTGGGCTGGGTGCTGCCGGGTTTTTGTAGTCCTTGCAGCAGGTGGAAACGTTTGAGTGCTCTTTCTCCCTCCTCCTCTCGTCCATGGTGGCGTTCACACCACTCTGTTCCAGTTTAGCAAACTGTACATCTGAAATAGGTCCCTCTAGGGCTCTGAGGACAAGAACTTGGAACCTGGCTCCGAAGACTGAGTGATCTTTGAAGCCAGCATGGGAGCTGTCCAGGAGCAGCCTTCCAAGTATGGAAGATTTGTTCTGGGACTGTGGGGCCATTCTTGAGCTGGAACCACTCTAGGCTGTTCCAGTCCTTCAAGAGTACAGAAATGACTTCAGGGCCTTCCTTAGACAGTATCAGTATGCAGACAGTAGGCTCCTAGTAGGCTTGTGGATCTGGTATACTGGACAGAAAGGAAGCACACAAATATTCCAAACATTTGTAATATAATCGAATTCATTCAAATCTGGCCATTCAAATTCAAACTGAATGTCTATAAATTCAAATTTAAACATTCAAACGAATTTTGAATTTTTGAATCTATTCGTTCAAATTATTCAGACATTCCTATGTGTACGGATACGTACATGACGCGTACTTGCCTGTATGGATCTTTCCCGCATTTGTGCGGATCCATAAGGGACAAAAACTGGACGCATATGGGATAAATATGGGATGTGTACAGATGTGTACGGTTGCGTATGGGCACATACGAGCGCGGCCAACATCTGTATGTGCAAATTCAAATAAAACATTTGAATGAATAGATTTGAATTTACTCAATTTTAATGAAATGTGGATAAATTCAAATTTTAAAGATTCAAATAAAATTTTCAGATATTCTATTCAAATCAAACGAAATCCTGAAAACTGCATTTGTGCACACCCCTACTCAATAATGTAGAATCATCCTAAAATTCAAATGTTAGTTTAGGCAGGAATGAAGATTGCTGAATGGCTTGGTGTTAGTAAGATGTGATCTTCCTCTCCCTCTTTGCTAATGTAACCTGAAGCATGCATGGCTGACTAAAATACTGAAATCCACTCTGCAAAAATGTGATTTCCTACTAGTTTTACTTTAACTGCTAACATTTATTAATTCATTTTGTATACCAACTATATAAAGAGACCATGACATTTACAGCTATAAAATGAAATTTCTAAATGATCAAAAGTAATTTAAAAACAACTGCAAATAAAGTAGTTAACACCATCTCAGACCCAGAAATTAAAATCGATTTCAACTTGAAACTGATAATAAAAACGACGCAGCATTCTTGGTCCCTAGGTATTTCAGGGCATTTCAACAATATCCAGAAGACAAGGCCACAGCTTCCCTTTCAAGTAGTGTTCATCTTTCATTGGATTCTGTACTGATTACTGGAACTCACACTCTGAGACCCTTGGGCATAGGGCAGGATTGAAATACATCTTAATAAAATATTACAATTTGCTTTCATCCCCCAGCTCTGCAATTCTGTTAGATGCCCTATCTGCTTTCTTTCTTAAAAGTTAGCGGATGCTTGCTCTCTTTTCACTCTTGCAAGGTGTTTTGCTAATAATAGCGCAGTTCAAAGTTACAAGTATCTCAGTTAGAGAAAGCTTTGTCACCATGAGACAAAGGTCAGCTTTGTCATCTTCTGCCTCAGCAGTACAAGGTTTTTTTTTCTCAACTATAAATAAAAAGGAGTAGCCTAAGGCTATGGAACATCCAAGGCTGTTAGAACTCAACTAGGGAATCATCCACACTGCCATTTGGTGTGCTCCAAGGGGTGTGGCATCCAAATTCCCCTGCCCTCAGTGAAGCCAGCCCAGCCAGCCCCAAAGGAGGCCTATGCATAAGTAAGCTGTGTAAAACTACTCTTGGGGCCTTAACAAAATATTATCATCACAGTTCAGCAAGAACCACCCTGAACACAGCAAGAATCAGATTGCGCTCTCTGCACATTTCGTATAAGAACCATTGGAATGGCACCTCTGTTCAGAGGCAGCTGTAAAGCACTGTGAAGGAGGAGGAGGAGGAGAAAAAGGAGAAGAGTTGGTTTTTCTATCCTGCTTTTCTCACCCATTTAAGGGGATTCAAAATGGCTGATAAACCTTCTCCCCCAAACAGAAGACCCTGTGAGGTAGGTGGAGCTGTGAGAGCTCAGAAGAAAGCTGTGACTAGCCCAAGGCCACCCAGCTGGCTTTGTGGAGGAGTGCATAATCAAACCCGGTTTTCCTAGATAAGAGTCTGGCTCCTTAACCAGTAGACCAAACTGCCAATGTTGCTCCCATCTCCATGAAGGCTGTGGTCACACCTTCATTTTAAACTTTCTTCACTCCATCTTCATTTCTATCCATTTTATTTGTGGAGTTTCTATCCAGGAAAGTCCAAATAGAGGGTGGAAAGTTCACAGATAATATGGACAGAAATGAAAAGGTGTGAGTGGTCAGACATGAAGATGCACTGAAAATGAAGGTGTGACCGTGGGTCAAGATGTACAGAGGTGGAGGAAATGGCTCAATGGGTGTGATTTCTGCCCAGATTCACTCTAGCCAAGACTCCAAATGGCTGACTTCCTGCTGTATTCACCTGGAGAGGACCTGGGTGGAGCAAAGCTCCACTTTCAGCAATAATTTTGGATCCACAGTGGAGCAAATGGTGTCTGCCTGCCCAGTAATTTGCTCCAACAGCATGTCCCACCCTTGCCCTCCCCTCCCCTCCCCAGCCCAGCCACTGCCTCTACAGCTGCCTGGGGGTGCAAGTTAGGTCATTTGAGACCAAAACGCCCAGTGAGGTCAGGAGCTCGTGGCCTTTCCTCATGTGCCTTCTTATTTCATGACCAACTCTCATTTTTATTGACAGAAGGGTAGTTAGGGATATGCACAAATATTTGTAACATTTGATATTCGTATGAATTTGTATGAATTCGGACATTCACATACAAATAGAATGTTACAACATTTGTATACTGACATCTGTATTCGTATGAATTTTTCAGAACCTTCCTACGAATGCTTCAGAACATTCGTGACCTGGGGACTGGGAATGCGGCTGTGGCAGCCACATTTGCAACGGATCCAGAGTGTGTTTGACATAAATTGAGAGTGAATTCAAAGTGGATTCAGGGCGGATTTGATGCTTTCAGAGTGGATATGTCAAGGCATATGTATCGGATATGTATGCATACTGGATATTCATATGAATACCTTCATATCAAATAGAATCCTACCACATTTGAAGGGGATCTATTCAAACGAATACAAATTTTCTTACATTTGATTCGATGCGAATTGAAAAGAAAAGAATATGAAAAGAAAACCTTGCTGAAATCTGGTCAATACCATATATAGTTGAGCTGCAGAGATTAAAAGTAACCAGGTTACAAAACAACTGATTTTTCACCTGTACGAATGAGGGCTTACTGTTTTCTGAAACATATAAAAGAACAATCCAGAAATGACTCAGAGGTACAGATCATGACCTTCTGAATTCCTCTCCTCATGCAAAACAACTGTGGAAAACTGCAATCTTTGATTGCAATGTGACAGAATAGAAGCAGCCTGAGCGAGGAGGGAGTAAGTTAGACCAGGAGAGCACCCAATCAGAAGGAGCAATCAACAAGAGCAAGTGTAAAAGGCTATCACAGAAGGAAGATGTGTTCTAGTTCTTGTGATAGTTCTAGTGTGAACTGCACAACACCCGGAAAGGGTGAGGGCAAGTTTAGAACCGGGTTCTTAGCCTGTGAGGAGAGGCAGGGAAGGATCCTGAAAATAACTGTAGGGTTAGGCAGAGAAAGAGTTAATGTTGAAACGAACTGATTGTTATTGCTATCTAATTCCAAGTGTAAACCAATAAAGAAGTATTCATGTGTTTTAAAAGAGATTGGACTGTTGTCAGTGTGCACAATGGCAGTAGGGAAGCTCATGGAAAAGGGACTCTGTTCCTTTAAAAAGTAAAAGTTACTGAAAGCCTGCCTCAACTGGCAGCAGCAGGAATCTCTCAGTCACTTGATAGCTGAGAAATGGAGGAAGAAGTGAACATCGTAGCTGGGAGCTGACTATCGACACCAATAAATAAATGAGGTTGTGAGCAGTGGGTGTTGGGCTGAGGGCGATTAACTCCTGGCTAGACATCCCAGTCCCCCTGCTTTGAAGCACAAAGAATTCTAAGGACATGTTGCCATTCAATACTCAATGGAAGGTACTAATTTCATTGTTCAGAGCAAGGTTTCTGCTGAAAAGTCCATTTTGCTGGATCTTTCAAAATCTACTGCTTCGAGTTCCACAAGATAAGGGGCGATACTCGAGATGGCCAGGGGATTTTCACAGGCCCCAAGAAAAGCACTGCTATGATGTAAGTTTTGCAATTTTCCTTAAGGACCAGAAACCTTTGCTTTACATTTTCCAGACAGATACACAGGCTGAAACGGCAAGTTTCTTTTTAAAATACCTGCACACACCCCACCCCTGCCACTGCCAAAGCTGCTGTATAGCCTTGGAGATTCCTAGGTTGCTCTACTAAGGACTGTTTGCATGCTATGTATCCACTCATTCATTACAATTTTCAACACCGTATACTATACTCAACACCTTCTAAAGAAATAAACCAAAAGGTTTATCAGACAAACAATAATACTGGTCACCCAGCTGTGAAACACTTATCTCAAAAAGCTTTGTCTGGCACCTACTTTATTGCCTTTCACCAGGAGACAATCTCCCCACCCACCCATTTTCCCAGACTTTTAAGATGGAATTTTAATTCAATTGTTTTGTGCTGCTTTTATGGTTTTATGCCCTTCTTCTCTCTGTGTCTGTGTCTCTCAAACACAAATGCACAATTTAGCTTTATGTCACCTGCCCTCAGGATGTTACCAAAGGGTTGCATAGAAGTATTATAAATAAACCAATACACCTCATTTTCAGACCATTTTCACTACTTCAGCTGTGCGAAGGGCCATGTGAAGCAGTGTGTGCTTCAAACATCACGGGTCAACTCCTAGTGAGTGCAAAACAAAACTATGCAGTGTTCTTGACAACAGAACAGAACTGGTTCATCACTGCCTTTTCTGTGCATATTTCCCTTATTCCCATTTCATCCCAAACAATACTCGGTAATTCCAAGCAGTCTCCCAAAAACACAAACGGTGCCCAAGTCTGCCTTGTTTTTGAGATTAGGCAAGTGAGGGGTTATATAAATACTGGTATTTTGCATGCCATAACACAGTGCTATTTCTTAGTAATATAATTTCCTAATACAGTACTGTGAGAATCTTGGTAACTCCTAGATATTACGTGAACAGGCTTGAGGCCTTTATATCATTCCTTTTCTTCCTAGGAGCAAAAACCTGCATGGTAGCTAAGCGATTCTCCTCCGCTTGCCTGCTTTCTTCTGTCAATCAGAGTGGCTCTTTAGGCACTGCCAAAAAAGAGGTAAAATCTCTCATACGTAAATATGAAAGCAGCCATAAACATTCATATAATCAGCATATGCAAATTTATACATATAGGTGGCCATTTAAACTATTCCAAGAACTAGAAATGTACTAAACATTCCCAGACAACTTTATGGCTTTCCCTGCTTTCCTACATTAGAGTTCTCTATTTAAGCTGGACTGAAATGTTCCTCAAACAGAGGATGCCTGACAGGCTTTTGAGATAGATGGATGTCCTCAGCAAAGGAGAACAACATTCTGTTCATAGTGGTCCGTATATTACTAAACTTTTGTGCAACATCACTCCTACATAGCATGGCCTTATTTGAATGTCTGCTGTTCCTTCCCATAGTCCATCTCAAACATGGGAGTTCAAGCTGCAGCCCATCAGAAGTTGTAGGAAAACCCTCATGGCCACCTCCATGGACTTTCTAATACTGTAGTCCTACAATATCTGGCAGGCTGTCATTTGAGCACCCAAGTATGAAGACCCTGAAGTTTGGAGTCCATGGCAGCACCATCAACCAACTACTATTCCTGCATCTCCCATGGTTATAATCTACTTCCATCCTGTTGCTGTTAGGCACCATCAAGTGAAACCGACTCCTGGTAGCTCTAGGGACATATCTATCCATGAAGATTTATTTGTGAAGATACAGAAGTGGTTTGCCATTCCTTTCTTTTAGAGGGAGATGCCAGAGATCTAACCAGAGATCTTCAGGCAGTTGTTCTACCATTGAGCTGGAGGCATTCCTGCTCATGATAATACTTCTTTAACACAACTTTGGAAATGGTGTTGCTGGTTTGATCTTATGGTTAGAGTGTCAGATTCTTACCTGGAGGTCTCCCAGTTTGATTCTGCACTCCTACAGGAAGCCAGCTGGTTGACCTTGGGCTAGTCTCAGCTTTCTTTCTGAGCTCTCATAGCCCCACCTACCTAACAGAGTGTCTGTTGTGGGTTTGTCAGCCAAGTTTGAGTCCCTTCAAGGGTGAGAAAAGGAGGGTGTAAAGGCCAACTCTTCCTCTTCTTATGGACTAGCATAGCTACCTTTACTTTTTTATTTCATCAGCAGCAGCTCCCATGGCTACAAAAAGCCTGAGGCAGGTAAAGGTGGACCCAGGATCACTGGTTAAATGGACTCCAGCTGGGGAATGAAGGGGGAGCACTTGGTAAGCCAGTTCCTGCTGGGGGCCTTATGTTCTGCCATCACTGTAGTCCCACAGTGTCCTTGCCATAATTAACTGCAGCCAGCAGGAAATTCCGCTCATCTGTTTCTGTCAGTTCTATTTGCTTGGCCACCTTCTCAGAAGCTTGTAACAATAATTATGCAAAGGAGGAAAACCTCAAGAATCAAGCAGGGGCTGAAGGACTCCCAAGGGTGTGCGTGTGCGAGTCGAAATAGGGAAATAGCTTTCCAAAAGCAACAAAACATAGCAGGCATATGATTGGGGTCCCACCATGCTGGACTTTCACAGCGGGGCCCTCCTGGCAATAAGACAACCTTCTAGTGAGATAAGGTGAGGCTCATATTTCAGGTGGTGAAGCAAAGGTGAACGTATTTGTTCAGTGTCTTTCTATTCCTCCTCTTTCTCTTCTAAAGGTCCTTCCAGACAGCAGCTAATTATTATGTGAAATAGCAATACTCGAGAAGCAAGCACTTCCAGAATAATTGCTATTTGGCCAAATGGCTTGACAACAATGTGGGGCAAATGAAAGGACTTATGTGGTCTGGATGCTTGCTCCTGGAAGGTTGCTGGCATGATCACTGCCCCACGCGCTTGCATAGTTGCCATTGTGACTCCAATCTGGCCCCATACATGCACACTGGCCATTTCCAAAAAGGTGGATCATGGGAACTATTGTCCAGACAACTCAAGTCCTTTCACTTAAAAAAAAATGGTTTGGGAGTTAATTATCCCACAATAATGTTATTGCAAGATATCACCCCACTGTCTCAGAGCTATGTTGGGTTTGCCACGGACACATGTGGCTATCTGTAATAGCCCAGGGATAATTCTGGGTTTTACACCTCATCTCCAGGCAGCCAAAGGGACTCGAGCTGGCATGTGTGGTACCCCCTGCTTCATTATGATCTGAGATAGGTTGGAAAACCATGAACTGGCCCATGACTGTGCAGTGAGTTCTACAGCTGAATGAGGAACTGAACATGCTGTTATAGATAGCTACCTATTTATGCCTTTATATGCTGCCAGTAGTCCAAGGAACTTAAGGGGGCAAACATTTCTCTCTCTTCATTTCATCCTCACAACAGTACTGTGCAGAAGGTTAGGCGGAGAAACTGGAAATAGTCCAAAAACAACCGATGAATTTTCATGGCTGAATGGAGATTGAACTTTAGTCTCCCAGATTCTAGACTGACACTGCAGCCATTATAGTGTAGCCTAGCAGGGCTGTGCAAACTGTACGTAAGAACGTAAGAGGAGCCACAGCCCATCTAGTCCAGCATTCTGTCACACACAGTGGCCCACCAATGACTTCTGGGCATCGCAAGCAGATGACAAGGATGAAACCTTCATCTGCTCTCAAATCCCAGCAAATGGCCTTCAGAGGCATCCTGCCTGTCTCCTCAGCCTGGAAGATGTATCAAGGCATCCATTCTAGCAGCCACTGATATTTGGGCTTCCAGAAGCTGCAAGGCTGCAAACTCTTATCATCCTTACTACAATCCAGTGTACAGAAGGCCACAGATTCTCCACCTAGTTGTATCAGACGTAGTAAGCTGCAGGAGTCACTGGTTTGCCACACACTCCATATTAACCCAACTGGGCAAGTAATCATGAAATATGTAGGACTGACTAATCACCACCAACTCATGCACTCCTTTGCCAGCCATGAGTACCCATCGCTGTACTGCACAATAGCTACACAATGCTGACAGTGCTTCTCTTTGCCTCTGTTTTTTGATACCTGCCAATAAGGTTGCAGACCTTCCTCCTCCTCCTCCTCCTCTTCCTCCTCCTCGCCACTCAACAGCAGTTGCCAAGTCCTGCCTTCATCTATTATGCTGGTAGCTTTTAAAGCTTTTTAAAAGCTGGCCGAGCTTTGTAGCTTTAAAAGCAAAAACGTTCATTAAACTTGCCAGATTGACATTCCGCGTGCCATAGAGGTTGGCAGATAAAGTAAAAGCGTGCGCAGGAAACCCTCTGGAACATTGCGCCCCATACCAATTAGAGAGAGTGGGACAGGATGCTATTTGGAATTTTGGCCTCGAGTCCCAAAATGTCCTGGCCTAGCCCTGCAATCCAGTTACTGAGGTGAAGCTGGAAGCAAGGAACAATGAAGAAGAAGAAAAAGAAGAGGTGGCATTTCTACCCGCTTTTCTCACCCTTTAAGGGGACTCAAAGTAGCTGTCAAGCCTACTGTTCTTCTCCCCACAACAGGCACCCTGCGAGGTCCGTGAGGCTGTGAGAGCTCTGAAAGAGAGCTGTGGCCAGCCCAAGGTCACTCAGGTGGCTTCATGGAGGAGTGTGGAATTAAACCCTGTGACTACAAGATACAAGTCCAGCACTCTAACCACAAATCAAAACTGGCACTATATAATCTGTGGCGCTGGTGCAATTTTAAGCATGTGAAACAAGGATCCATTCCAGCTTGCCCTACAAACACAGGATGGAGCACACTGTAGTTCCTTTAGAAACCAGGTGATGTTCTTGACTTCCTTTGCAGCATTGCCCTGGCACCCAGTTAAGCTGCCACTGCCCTGTTCAGAGGCATAGCTGCCACTTTCTGCACTTACTTGTTAACCTGGATCTAGGAGCTGCTAAGAACACATCATCTGAATGGGACTAGTGTAGATCTGGATCAGAACTGTGCTCACTAACCCAGATCAGTGGTCTACATACGTGCTAGCATTCTCTGATCTGAATCAAGGAAGGGACATCCACATGTAGAATATAGTGTTGAGTGATATGTGTGGTCGCAACATGACTGCGAAGACACCTTTGCATCCCCTCTACAGCAACAGATGCATTGACAGCTATGGCGTCTTTGCAGTACTTGTGAAGACTCCTTCCTCACCCTCCTGCTACTAGGATGTGATGTTGGATTGATGGGGGACATGACCAGTTGCATCAGTTATTGGAGGTGCTGAGGGTCAACTGCATCACGGTATGGGTGAGTCATATGTGGTAGTTCACATCCACTGATGTGGAAAGGGTTTAGGCACCTGCATTGTATCACTCTTTGGCACACATTTGCCATTCCAAGGCCCACTCAATGCTCATGCCTCTAACTGTGGTTGATCCAGATCTAGCTAATCTGGATTCACTAATATGGATTAACAGAAGGTGAGTGCAGAAAGGGTCAGTGCTATACTTATAACACAGTTTAGGTTGGAGACAGAAACCACTGGGCTCAACTGGAAGCCGTTATTGCCATTGCGCATCCACTATAATCCTTTGGAGTTTCTTAATTTTATTGTTCCAAACCATGGCTGCTGTGGCCTATTCATTCACCCCTACCCTTCTGTAGGCACACAAACAATAACAGGAGTGAGGAGATGAGGCTGAACCATCCATTGGCCTTGAAGGTACGCCCTCACTGGTTGGTTCCATAGAGCGAGCTGAGAGGGAGAAGTCAAACTGGGACACAACTTTGGCATATGGCACTTGGTGCACAGGGAGAAAACCGCTCCTGGATGAGGATGGTGTTTCTTAGCACTGATTAAATAAAAGTTTTCCCTCAGCAGTGTTCTGCCAGTGTCCAGAAATGGCACCAGAAGTCAACCATTTCCAGAGCATGACTAAATATTGTCAGGTTCTAGAGTGGGTCATAATCTGCTCCTGCCATCGCCTTCTTTCTGCATGGCGGTGATAGGAATAAACCTGATCTGCATTCTATTTATGAAGCAGTTTTTCTCTCTTCATGATTCCACCCCTGTGGGTGCAGTAGGCTCCAGCAATCTGATGTCACTGCACACAAAAAGAGTGCGTGATGGTCTTTGACATGAAGTGATGTGCCGTCTCTGCACACCCTGTGTCCTACTGGCGCAGTCCAACTGTGAGGATCATCCAAAAACACAGTGAAAAGAAGTGGGCTGGCTGAAATGGCTTTGCCCAATTGCCCAGCAAAACTAGGAAAAGGCACCAATTGGATGCTGCATGTATGCTGGGCCACACTGGAATGAAATGTTTTGTCACACTACCAAGGGAAGGCTTTCCAAATGCATTTCTCTTTGGCACACATTTATGAAAGGCACGGGGTATCCATAAGAAACACAAATACTCCTGAACAGATTCTGGTTGTATCCCTACCCAGACCAAAGTCCTTCACAGTAGTCTTCTGTCTTTTTCCAAGGATTTTTTATTGGTAAGGGGAGCAAAAGTCAAAGATGCCCCCTGCCAATGCAAAATCCAATGAGAACAAAGCATGTAAGGAAAGAGCACAAACAATGTTTTACTTTCAGGACTTAGTAAAAAAAATCAGAGCTGAAATTTCCCTGGAGAAAATTTAACCACAGTTAGCAGTATATCACAGCCAACAAATATCAGAGAAAATTTCCTTCCTTCCTTCCTTCCTTCCTTCCTTCCTTCCTTCCTTCCTTCCAGTTCCAGTAGAGCTAGAAATGTGTGACATAACTGCACAAAATAGATCATGGAATCATTTGGGAAGCAGCATTATCTACTGGATATTTCTCCAGCAAGGCCTCCCCTGCCAGATGCGTTAAGTTCAAACATTTTGAATCAGTGTTATCCAGAAAAACAGATACAACTCGTGCAGAAAGAATTCTCCAGACAGCTTGTGGCATCGTGTTTCCCAGAGCAAAACACCTGACTTCCCACAGCAAGGTGAGCAGAACTCTATTGAGGGAAGCTGCTGGTTGTCAGGTCCTTCTGCAGCTCTGCAATTGATTGTGCAGTTAGGGTGAGGGGGCGTGCTGGGATGCAAAAGAAAGAGTAGACTGCAGAGCTTGGTCTATTACCAGGTGAGGTAGGAGGGCTTCCTGGCTGCTGGGAGCTAAGGGTAGAGGTAAGGGACTGTAACATACAGCATTAGATAAACATCCAGGGAGGTAGGAATCCAGGCTGTTGTTCCCTCTTGCTTCTTTTTCCATGGAAGCAAAGAGAAACCTGCCACAGGGATAATGAACTGCAATCATATCATCTTTGGACGAAGCCTAGCTCTTCCACCCTGTAAATAACAAATGCATGAGTGGAGAGGAGTGAAGCAAAATGTAGTTTTGCTAAAGACTTAGGGGCAAGGCTGTTGTTATGGGGTGGCCCAAAGACCCCAGGATCTGGCTCTTTTGTATTCACTATCAATTTCAGGGTGAAAAACATAGTCGTTTTAGGAGGCACGCTGCAAAGGACAGTGCTTGTGAGATTTTGCTCATCCAGTGTTTGGTAGGAGGGATGAAAATCCATCTTTGAATATGAATTGGCACATGTGCAGATTTATATGCCGAGTCATTGAAGGTGCAGTCAAATTGTTTTTGACTGTTGGGCACTGGATGGACAGATCCAGAAAGCTTTCTTTGGCAACAATATGGAAGTGAATTGTCATTACCACCTCCTGAGTTATTGTTCGATTTCTTAGCAGCACCTTCAACACTTGGTGCTCCCCAGCAGTTTCCTATGCAAGCGATAGCCAGGCCCACTTCTGAGATCAGACAAGATTGGCAAAGGGCAGCCTGAATACCGATGCAGACATGCTGAATTGTTTTATGGGGTTCTGCCCCAAGTCTTTTCAGTGTCCGGCAGTGCTCCTGCCTGGGTGGGCTTAGCTAAATGGAAGAAGGGGTTTAAGATAAGTCATTGTCCTGTCAAATCCAGCATTGCCAGTACCTATTCTGATTTTGGGATGGAGGGGGGGTGGATTCCATCACTACTTGTGCAGGTGTCTAACCATTTGCCATTCTTGTGTGATATGCAAGTATGCCACAAGACGTAAGCTCTCATTACCTAATAATCCTGCAAAATCTATAGTTTCATCAACAGGCACAACAGTGTTCTCCAAATAGTCCTTATTTTCTGATAAACTATTCCTGTTTTGACTTTTGGAGAAATGTTGGGTCTCTAGACATTAGATCTGTGTATGAGGGCAGGGACATGCCTCTTGCTTCTGGGGACAGGCGTACAGATGCAGAAGGCCAACACACGGCTTCTTTTGTCCTACTTTTATCTTACATAAGAACAGAGGAACAGCCCTGCTGCATCAAGCCACACAACCCATCTAGTTCAGTATCCTGCCTCATACAAGAGGCCCTCCAATAGCTTCTGGGTATTTGCAAACAGAAGACGAGGCAAAACCTTCACCTGCGCTCAAATCCCTGCAAACGGTCTTTAGAGGCATCCTGAAGGAAATAGCTTAACATCCATTCTGATAGCCACTGATACACCTGCCCTCCATGAATGAATCTAACTCTTTCTTAAAGCTATCCAGTCTGGTTGCTGTCATCGCCTCTTAGTATTTCCACTTAACATTCGGGAACTGCAGCTATGTTACAGAAGCTGACCCAAAGTGGTAACTCTCTGGATTGAAGCATTTTCAAGTCTGCCTATTTCAAAAAGCAGGCGGGTGGGATCACTTGTGTGATCAAATGTAGACCTAGCAGACAAAGGGTATGTCCAGACTTACAGATACGGCACATTCTGATGCACAGTCAGGGCATGGGTGTCACATCTGATGCCTGATACCGCGTAGCAGTGGTGCATTATGCTGTCACTACTTTGAATCTACCCTCTGGTTGCTGGTGAGCCAGTTTGGTCCAGTGGTTAGGGAGCCGGACTCTTATCTGGGAATACCGGGTTTGATTCTGCCCAATGCCATGAAGCCAGTTGGCTGGCCCTGGGCTATTCACAGTTCTCTTCTGAGCTCTCACAGCCCCACCTACCTCACAGGGTGTCTGTTGTGGGGAGAAGAACAGAAAGCTTTGTCAGCCGCTTTGAGTCCCCTTAAATGGATGAGAAAAGCGGGGTAGAAAAGCCAAATCTTCTTCTCTGTGGAAAGATGAGCACTCGCTCCACAGTATTGGGTAAATTCGAATGTTCCCACCAGTCTGGTCAAGACGGCAAGAACAGTGACGGAAAGTGGAGCCTGCAGCTCAGCTCCCATTGGCTGCCTCCATGGAACTACAGTATCACAGCTGCTGAAGAGGAAGCTGCAGGAAGGCTGCTGGAGTCCGGACAATGTGGCGTGGCTTCACAACAGGTAAACTGTGCTTTTTTCTCTAACAGCAGATTTTATCCCACTAATCTGGATGCAGCGAAAGAAGAAAAGTTGAGATGTCTGCACCAGTGCCAGGAGTGAATTTGGCAGTGATCTTTCTGTTGAGAACAGGAATTTTGCACACAAATGTTTGTTTTCGTAAAGGCCCAATGACAAAACTCTTCCAGTTTATTTGTTTTACAGACCACAAAGTTAATTGCACCATATTTTGCTATTTCAACTGTGGTGCTGCGTTAGCTGCTTTGCCCTTTAAAATGTGGTTTCACTGTTAATTTTATTCTTACATTAGTACGGGCCTGCTATTTCAAATTAATATCCTGGAATTCTACATGTTAAACTACCTTGTGGGTTAGGAGTGGGAGGTGGCTTCATAAAAGAGCAGTTGGCAGGATCTAAACACAGACACAACATTCATTCCCAGTGGGCACAGTTGGCACATGGGCTCATTGAACTGTCAGGGCCGTGTGCACATTGACATCTTCTGCGATATTTTTGGACCCACTGCATCATGGGCACTTGGCACTGCTCCCACCTGCTCTAAGTGGTTTATGTGATACTCGTAGAACCTGCTTCCAGCCAGGATGATACTGCAACCAGAACACTGGAGTAGAAGCTAGGAATCCCTGAGTTCAAATATCCATATGGCTACAAGAACTCCTTGGGTGACACTGGGTCCATCTATGCTTCTCAACCTAATGAATTTCATGGGGTTCTCAGGAGGAGAAACCAGAGGAGAGATGAATCGTAAATGCCATCAATAAACATTTTGCTATATCACAAAGCAAAGCAATATGAATAATTCCAGAACTAAATGACAGGGCTGTTTTTACAGTTTGAGAGTCTTTTTTAACTCTGATATACACTAATTTTTGATACTGTTTTTATACATCTTTTTAAATGTTGTGAGCCGCCCAGAGACCCTCGGGTATGGGGCGGCATATAAATTGAAATATAAATAAAATAAATAAAATAAATAATATGCTCTAGATGTGCTGCCCCTGAAGACAGTTTGGAAGCTGCAGCTGGTGCAGAATGCAGCTGCTAGACTGCTGACCAGGACAACTGGCTGGACGCACCTCATGCTGGTCTTAAAAAGAGTTGCACTGGCTGCCAATTCACTACTGGGCCCAATTCAAGGTGCTAACTTTAACTTAAAAGCCCCTAAATGACTTGGGCCTCAAATATCTAAAGCAAAACCTTCTCCCATATTGACTCGCCCATGCCTTAAGATCCAGAGGCGAGACCTTTGGCAGTAAAGGGCGTGGGCACCTGGGAGAGGGCCCTCTCAGTGATGGCCCCTGGGCTATGCAATAGTCTACCCCTTGACACACTTCTTTGCCCTGGTCTTTGGTTAAACTGGGATACACTTTGGCCCTGTCCCCATGCAAGTTTGGTACGGTTCCGAGCGCGGGATCGGCACTGCCTGTCCCCATTGGGTTTGGATTTGGCCCGTGAAAAGCATGCCTACCCCTCCCAAACCGCGCCAGAAGGATGCCACATTTGATACCTGAAAAAAGAAGTCTTGGCACGCTTTGGGGGACCAGTACACATTGCTCAGCGAGCTGGGAATGCACATGGGGACACTAGTGGACTAACGGGGAGGAGATTTGCACTCACGTCATTGGGAGATGGGGTGTACTTGCTGTCCCTGCCCTGTTCATTGAAGATCATGGCTGCTGACTTTTTAAAATGCTGATTGCAAAGGCAGGCTGGAGAACGGCTTGCTTTTTAAATTTTCTGCCATTTCCATAGAGGTAATTCCAACCCTGTTTCAAGAATGCCAAGGCAGGCTGCATAATGGCTTGATTTCTGTTCCATTTGCAACCCCCAGATTCCCCAATCTGCAAGGCGATCACGAATAAAGGCTTGATTTTCAGTTTCCGGCCATTCTCGTGGTCCGCGGTGGAGTGGAGGTGTGCACAAGTGCTCAAGCACCTACTGCCGTTAAACCTCGTAGCAGCTTTCGACATTTTAATTTTTTTAAAAAAGTTCTTTTTATGAATGAAGCTGTATTTTAACTCGTTTACATGCTTCCCACCCCAGTCCTGGCTGTCCGTGCTGCTAAGGGAGGGGGGTGATGCGGCACAGCGGTGGGCTGACGACAATCTGGCTGCCAATGAGGAGAGAGGTGGTGGAGAGGAGGGGCGCTGCTCCACCCTACCAGGGTTCGGCACGGTTCTCAGGGGATGCCTCCATCCATGCCCAACCCGTACCTGTCCCACATCGCCAGGAATCTCATGGGGACACCCGAAATGCGTTCCTGGTCCCGTGCCCAGCCCATGTGTGCCCAAACAGCACCCAAAGCAGGCCAGATGGCCAGCTTGGGGATGCAGCCTTTCTGTCCTCACTTTCAGACACTGCTATTGTTTTAATATATGCTATTATTGTTTTAATGTTTGATTTTAAATGCTGTTACCTGCCCTGTGACCTTCTGGCATAGGGCAAGATGATAATAATGATAATAAGAATAAGAATAAGAATATTGTGGTTAGGTCAGCTGGCAATTCCAGGATCTTCCAAATACAATGTATATATTCAGCTGAGTTTAGGACCTATGGCCACTTTGTTCCTCCCCTTCCGTGCTAGAAACCACCGCTTGCTATCCTCGGTCAAGGGAAGTAGGGGAACAGCAGAGATCTTTTAGTTCTAGACCACATATTGGAGACCTGGGAATGTCCACTGAGAGAACTGCTCCCGTGCAATGAGAAATAAATTACTGCAACTGCACAAAAAATTATAAGTGTGGGGCATGATGAAGATCAAGTCTACCATTGTATGTGCAGGGACAAACTGAGCACTGGGGTGTTCAGAAGATGCACATGCTCCTCCATTGCACCACTGAAATGGGACCCCCAGGGACTCTTTTCAGAGCCCTTGGAGTACAGTTTTGGAGCTAGTGTGGAGGCTGGGGTGGAACAGTACTGCCATGCCGATGGTGCTGCACCCAGACAGAGCCGTGATCCAGATCATGAAAGGTACGAGCAGAAAGGCCTTCTCTATGATTTTATTCCATAAGCCTGTCATTTTATGATTGACCATTGCAGCCAGATTCCTACATCATGGATGCAACTGTGTAATTCAGACTCACCTGTCTGGGAGTGAGCCCATTAAGCACAGTGAGGCTTAATTCTGAATAGGATTGCAATGACAATCAATTCCACTGCAGAAAAGCAGCCGAGTTACTCCACCTCTGAAATATGCAGACTGTCCATCAACATGCTTGCATAAGAGGGGAGGAGGAGGGGGACAAAGGGAGAAGAAACATAGGAAGAGTCCTGCTGGATCAGACAAATAAGTAGTGCATCATCCTATTTTTACAGTGGTTAGCCAAATGCATATGGGAGCCCCATAAATACAGCTCTTCACACTTATATCCACCAGCACTTTGTCCTCCATGGCAGAGCACCTCTTAACAGTGCGGGCAGTACTCTAATCCTACCAGGTGACTGGGAAGCCGGACCATCAGTGTGAGAGGCTGAGCAGCCACCTCTTAGACCCTGCTCTTGCAATCTGTCTGCAGCCTGCTGGACTCCAATTTTCACCACCCAGAGTTTTGGCACCAGTAGGACAGCCGGCTGAAGGGGTTTGGTGCTTCTTGGCAGAACTGGGCCCTGCAAGCCAGCTCTTCCAAAGCCAACCCCTGGCCACAGTAATTCCAGTTGCTGGGGCCATATACAAGGACTGCTTGTAGTACCAGCCACCCTTAATTTTCACGAGGATGCCATTCTTTTGCCATTGAAGGACAACCTAGTAGGGATGTGCACAAATGCTTTTTTTGTATTTGATTTGTATAGAATCGAATGCAAGAAAATTTGTATTCATTTGAATAGATCCCCTTTGAATGTGATAGGATTCATATTCTATATGAATACTGAATTCCATATGAATCCCATACAAATGTATACAAATCCCATACAAATCCCATACAAAACTTCATATGAATGTATCAAAACATTCAATTTGAATTTGAACATCAACCTTTGAATGTCCCAACATTTGATTAGAATGGCTGAATTCAGCCAAATTCATATGAATTTCGAATGTTAAGAATATTCATGCACAACCTACCTCACAGAATCCAAAACAGCTTTCTTAATTCTTTTGGCATTTCAACCAAAATTGTCTTTCCTCAGATGTTTGCTCATTTCCTCATCCAAACAGAATACAGATACAGGGATTGGGCATTACATATACCTTGAGAATTTGGATGCAGAACCAACTAATAAAGCTAGCAATACACAATAAGCTAGCAATTACTTCTTAAAGACCGGAACACAGACCTGCCTGTTATGAAAACCTCTCAACTGAAATGCATTGGGCACATCACCCGGTTATTATAAAGGAGGCTGGTATATATATCTCAGCACCTTGAACTTTGTACTCTTTTTGACAGGACTGCCTCCCCTCATCCCTCACTGTTGCCTGTGATGATTAGGGGTGATAGGAACTAGAATCAAAGATCTGGAGGGTTACAGAATTCCCAATTCAGTAGCACTTCAAAGACAGAGATTTTCCAGGTGGAAGAGGAAAGCAGGTATAACAGAAAGCTTTGGTTTCCTTGTCCAGCTCTAGCTGGTGAAAGCAGTGCTTTTTTATTCTAGTCTGGTTCTGTAGGTCTCCACTGTTCAGAAGATAACCAATACCTTTTAAGGTTAAGGAACTATGGGCTTGCTAAATCTGAAAGATACCAGCTTGAAGGAGGTAATCCTAAGCCAGGTGGAAGCATCTTGTCAATGTGGCTATTTTAAAAAGGTAAAGCATGGTTGGATTCTGTTCATACTCGGATGGGAGACCACAAGGAAATTCCAGGGCTTAAGCTGTATGCTAGATGGAGAAGTTAAAACCTGTCTTGAAAAGAAGCAATGGCAAAACCACTTCTATATAGCTGACTAGTAAACTACATGGAGGTGCCTAGCTAATCACCAAAAGTTGAACTCAACTCCAAAAATATTTATCTTTATTTACCCTAAAGGAAAACAAAAGCTGGTCACCTTTCTCCTAGACCAGGGAACAGAGCTTGGGCATTCTGGCTCCAACCCTGCATTCTCCAGGAGTTTTTTTTTTCTGACTGTTCTGCTCTGCTAACTCACCATCTCATAGACTTTCTCTCCCCTGGCTTACTATCAAAACTGGAACAGTGTGAGTGGAGGCTGCAGTGATGTTGCCTGTGAAATCTGGAACACAGCATAACAGCCCAAAAACTGCTACAAATGAAATATTAATTTGTTTGTCTTTCTCTCCAACCCACCCTGTTGCCACTTTTCTTTTCCCAAATGGGAGAAAATTCCTATAAAAATGAACGCAAGGAACCGCAGATGGCTATTTTTGTAGGCAGAGCTAAGTTAGTTTTGGTAAGCTCCAAACAGCTCTTGCAAGGTAGGCAAAAACAACTTTCTTAAAGATACCCAACGGTCACATCTGTCTGGTTCAAGCACAAAAAAGAGTCTGAAGCTCCTCCCTGTGCTTCTTGGAAATGGAAATCTGCCTTATGTCATTTATTGGAAAATATGGGGAACCAACCTTGTGGCATTTGAAGGACCCTCTTGCTTCCTTTTTAAAGTCCTGCTTTGACAATACCAAGGGCAGTTCTACACTGGCTGTTATACTAGACCAGAAAGTGGACTAGAAGCCTCTCTTCCGCACACTTCTGACCCTGCCTGGGACCTCCCTTAGACTGCACCAGTGTGCAGAACGGAGCCTTCTAGACCGTGGTCACACCTTTACTTTAAACCTTTTTCAGTCCATCTTCAGGTGTGACAGCTCACACCTTTTCATTTCTGTCCATTTCATTTGTGGACTTTCCTCTCAGAAAAGTCCAAATGCAAGGTGGAAAGTCCACAAATAAAACAGAAATGAAAAGATGTGGGAAGTCAGACCTGAAGATGGACTGAAGTTAGGTTTGAAGTGAAGGTGTGACCATGACCCTAATACCCCTGCTGGTCCTGTGTACCAGACAGGACAGAATTGTCCCAAATACTAGGATTCTATCAACAGCCACATTTTCAGAAATATTGGTCAATGAGCACCTGGTTTAATAAGATAACATGACTTCAGGACACACACCAGACTATCAATTTGGGTGGGCAAATCTGAGCTTTGCCATATATGCCAAATGTCTACTGCCAGCTAGCATCTTCCACTAGCAACTCCTGGTGAAGGGAGGAATATGTAACAAATAATCAAAGGAATATTGATTGGCAAAATGACTGTGTTGGTTTTTATTTAGGATATGATACATAAGCAGGGAAGAAACACCTCCATCCAATTCTGCCCTCCTCAGCCATTTGGCACCCCAGGCAGCCGCCTAAGTTGCCTACAGTGGACCTGCTCAGTGGTTCCATTAAACCCAATATTGCCTGACTGCTGCCAACCATCTTCTAGAGCGACAGAAATTGTCTTTCTCTGGACTGTTATCCCTCAGCTACCAAATGAGTAAAAAGCAAGTGGATCTAGTCCCATCCTGAAAATTAAAAGATTTGATTATTGCACCTTTTGGAAACTTAGAGCAAAGTGTCCAGACAGCATCGTAAACTCATGGAGAATTGCTGTATCTGTGGTTACTAGAATGGGTGCCTGGGCCATCTGCAGGGATTCAAGGGCAAGTGGAGGTTGCTGCCCAGAAGCAACTGGTGGGTCACTGTGTGAGGTGGGATGCTGAATTAGAGGGGCTAAATCGATCCAGCAGGGGCCCTTTTTTGTTCTTATCCATCTTTGTGGACTAGAAACCACTTTATCAGTAGCCTAAGGCCACTTCAATGCATTCTGTGCCATTCTGTCTTTCATATTTGGCAACAGCACTAGTGGTGCGTGCTTGGGTACTTTAGTTTTAAACTTCAGCTTTTAGTGCTCCTAACAGTGCAGAAGGGACAACGTCTATGGAGAAGGTAAGGGCAACTTGTTATGTCTTCTTTCCTAAAGTGCTAAAAGGAAACCAGCTATGGTGGCTTTAACAAGCCCTGCTTTCCAGAAGCTTGTGTGCATCAACTCACAGCGCAGCAAGAGAAGAGCCGGCAGCTAACCAATCTTTGCCTTTGCATTTTTAACAGCAGGTTGATCTACAGCAATTAGCAGGGAGGAGCTTTCTCTGCACAGCACAGAAAAGCATCCCCTCCTAATGGCCATAGATCAAAGGCACAGCAGTGAAGAGGGTTCTTACACTTTTGACAGGCAGGGAAGACAAGCCTAGGGCAATTTGAAACAGCAGAAAAAAGGGGGTGGTCAAGGGATCTATGGTGTGAGCGTATTCAGGAATGTTCTCCTTTTCAGCAGAGAAATCCAGTGATGGGTTCCTACATTCATTCCCTGTCTTCATTCAAGCAGTCCATGGTTAACTGACGCATTAAGCTGTCCTTTATTGAGTTGGGTGCTGGGTCCACCTAATGCAGAGCAGGGGTCTTAAGCAGCAGCCCTCCAGATGTTCCTGGACTACAAGTTCCAGCATTCCACTTCCTTTTGGGCTAGCACAGAATGATGGGAGTTTTATACTGCAAACATCTTGAGGGCAGCTTTTTACAACCCCTAATGCAAGAGCTGCTCTTAGAGCAGGGATACTAAACTGTGACCCCACATATGTTCCTAGAATACAACTCCCAGTATTCTACACATGCTGGGAGATATAGTTAAGGAACATCTGGGCCGCGTTCCCATTATAAGCTTATTTCAGTTTCAAAACGGTTTCAATCCTCGCAGTTCCCACGTCAGGTTGGCTTAACACACTTTCCACATGTTAAATCGGCCTAAAGCGTTGTAAATGTTAATCCTCATTTCAACAGGTCTCACTTCGGTTCGTGTGCTTGAAACGTTTTACATTTTTTTTACTCTGGGAACGGTACCGTGTTAAGGGATGAGAATGCGTGTTTAGGGTTTCCCTCCCCCAATACCTTGCTTCCAAAGATAGTGATTTTACTGTAAAAATCCACCCCTTAAAGCAGCCGCTACACTGTAGCAATCCAACCACTTCACATCTGATAACAATGTTGCAATTCTCTGCAATTTTGAAAGTTCTGACCTTTAAAAAAGGGAAAGGAAAGCAGCTGTAAGTTCTGTTTTTAAGGCTGTGGATGTGGATGTGAGCGGGCGAAGGGGGTTTGAGTTGCTGCTGCTGCTGTGTGCCCTGGGCAATGGGGAGAGGAGGGGAAAGAATCGCTGGCTGCCTGCTGCCATTTCTCCTCCATCCAGGCAAGCGGCAGCCACCCAGCCACTCAGCTAGGCTCCCTGAAGGGGTCGGTTATGGGTGGCGTGTTCATGGCAGGAGGAAGAGGGCAGGGCAGCCCCAAAAAGCGGCTTTTAAAAAGTCACGTAAGCCACCTACGATCCTCAGAATCCAGATTGAGTTGAAAGTAATGGGATCAGGCAAATTCACGTTTGTATCCGGCTCTATTATTTCGGTTTAGGGAAACCAAATTAAGCTTATAATGGGAACGTGGCCCTCGAGGGCTGCAATTTGAGGCTTCTGTCTAAGAGGCATCTTTTCTTTTCACTATGGAATTGCAAGCAAACACCCTGACTTCTCAACTTTTACTCAGCACATGTTGGTGGTAGTGGTGGGTGGAGGAGCACAAGGTACCTATATCTGCACATCACCTGTGCTGCGTCTCGACATTCTCAAGTGCAGACACAGCCAGATGATTACCTGTGACAAGCATCTTCCCCCTTTTCCAGTACTTGTTTTACCATCTTGTTGAGAAATTCTAGAGAATCAGAACCTTGCATACTGTTTTCGATCAATTTGGTTGTCTAAAAGTATTGCTCTAGGTTGATTTTTTGCTTTGGTTCCCACATCCCACACCTTTTCCTTAAATAACTCCCACCCCTGTTACTGGCATTCACCAGCTTGAGAACAATGGAAAGGCCCATTTTTTGCCCTGAATTGTGGGACTGCAGAATGTCCAGAGCATGCTTCACCACCATCACCTGTCTCTTGGGTAGCCTTTTCTTGCATCTACTGCACAATATCAAGCCGTCCATCCACCTGTTCTCCTGGAGAAAGGGAAATAGCAAGCCAAAATTCCCTCCTTCCTGCTGCAATGCGCACACATGTGAAAGAGGCCGTGGTCACACTCTAGCTTCTTGTCCATCTCAGGAACGGAGAGGGAAGCCAGGCCATTTTCAGTCTGGCATGGCCTGGGCACACCCACCTACCATGGTGTTGCCACCCCCACCCTCTGCTGCCCCTACATAGTAAAAGGGTAAGCACCAGCTGCTTTGGAGATGAGAGGAAAGCTCAGCATGATGGGACTGTTGCAGGAGGGCAAGGGGGCAGGGGTTGACTCAGCATTCCATGGTATGACTAAGCCAGAGAGAGTGTGCAGCTAGTGGTCAAGCGAAGGGCTTGGCTGTGATTTGCAATTGTACCCTACTTGGTCTTTAGTCCTTTCTGCAGTCTTCTCTCCTTTTCATTCACAGATCTCTTCCCTCCCTCCCTCACTATACCCGGAGGTCTCTGGGTGGGTAACAACATTTAAAATCAAACATTATTAAAACAATAACAGGATGTATTAAAACAATAGTATCTGCAAATGGGAAGACAAAGTGTATCCTCATTTAATCAAAGCCCAGGACAAAGAGGTGCATCTTCACTGCCTTCCAAAATGTGTACAATGAAGGTGATTTGATGCACCTCAAGGGGGAGACTATTCCACAGCCTAGAGGCTATCACTGAGAAGGCGCTCCCCCGGCTGCCCACCCCTTTTGCTGCTGAGGGTGGTGGGACAACCAGGAGGGCCTTCCCTCCAAATCTTAAGGCAAGGGCAGGTTGATATGGGAACCATCAGCCATACTCTGTCCTCTTAGTGTTTTTCAGTTGAGATAGTCCTCCCTGCATTGACTGATGCGGCCGTCTCTGTGTCTGGCCAAGAGAAATGGAAGGGGTGAAGGGAGAGGGGAGGTGACACAAGCATCTCTTCCCCATTTAGGTCATTACTCAGGTCTTGAGTGGTTCAAGCAGATGCTGGAAAGGGTGATGTGAACTCCAGGCCCAACTTCTAATGGAGCCATTAGCTGCTTGTTAGCCCAAGAGCAGATCTTTGGTAGAAGGCCAGAACAGTTTAATGCATTGACTCTGGTGCCCAAGAAAGGTTCCCCAAGTGTAAGGCAAGATGAGGGATCAAATTAGGGTGGGAGCCAAGCAGGCAGGCAGGGAAAGTGAAATGCCAAGCAAAACTCATTGATCTAACTCAGTGATTCTCAAACTGTGATCTTCTAGATGTTCCTTAACAACAACCCCCAACATTCAGTGCCAGGCCTGGGTGGTGTCATGGAATGCAGGGAGATGTTGGTCAGGTACATCTGGAGGACCTCAATTTACTACTACTGTTCTGACTCATTGGGAAGGTACTTTGGCTAAGGAATGCAGCAGCTGTAGACTGAAAAGGTTATTTTTTTAAAAAAAAATTCCAATGGACACACCTTCACTCTAAACCTTCTTCAGTCCATCTTCTGATCACAATGACCACACCTTTTCAGGTCTATCCTTTTTATCAGTGGACTTTCCAGGGTAGAAAGTTCACAAATAAAATGGATAGAAATGAATGAATGTTGCGATCAGAAGGTGTGATTCTTAAGATATCCCATTCTGTGTTCCAGTAAGAACTCAATACAGCCCTGTCTGCTCCACTAACGTCAGATACAATTCACATCTGTCTCCTTCATACTCAGAAGTGGTATTAGTCCCTCTTATATGTGGTGTTTAGGAAATAACTGTCATTTGCTATGTAGCTGAAACACTATTACCTGCAGAGAACAGGTATGGATCAAATCAAAAGGCTTGGAGAACTCAGACTTGTAGGAGCATTGTTTGTGAACAGCTGCCCAAAAACAAACTTCTCCAGGCTGCTTTCAACTAAGCGTAGAAAAATAACATTTAAAAAATTTAAATGTCAAATTAAAAAGGCAGCTCAATTTTAAGAGGCCATATCAAGTATAAACATCTGGGGGGGTGGAGATTTAATGACCTAAAAGGCCACAGAGCAATCTACTATGGTTCTCCAGATGATACAGGTCCCATAGCTCCTTGCCAAAAATAGACTATTACAGGCTTATGAGAGCTGGACTTCAACAGGCTTATGAGAGCTGGACTTCAATGTTGTGAGCCGCCCAGAGACCCTTGGGTATGGGGCGGCATATAAATGTAAATATAAATAAATAAATAAATAAACAGTGCCTCCAGGCCCACTAGGGATGTGCACAAATATTCAAAACATTTCAAATTTGATCGAATTTGGACATTCAAATTCGAACTGAATGTCTATAAATTTGATTTAAACATTCGAACCAATTTCAAATTTTCACATCTATTTGTTTGAATTATTTGAACATTCGTATGTATATGGATACGTACACAATGCCTACTTGCCCGTACGCATCTTTCCCGCATACGTACGCATTTGTACAGATCTGTACAGGTTGAAAATGTTGTCGACATTCGTATGTGCAAATTCGAATAAAAAATTCAAACAAATAGATTCAAATGTATTCGATTCAAACAGAATGTGAACACATTCAAATGTTAAAGATTCTAATCAGTTTGAATTTTTGGATATTCGATTTGAATCGAATCCCGAAAATTGCATTTGTGCACACCCGTAAGGGCCATGTTTAGTTAAGGTCCAAGGATGGATGGAACAGGAAACACAAGAAGGAAGGAGAAATGGAGAGGATGAACTGCATACTGCAGCCTTTTGTTAAATTAAGTTATGAAAAAAGAGGATGGCAGTCCTACAAATTTAAAAGCTATATTGAAGAGGGAATTTAGCAATGCTTGCTTACAGTAAATTCCTTTTTTGTAGGACTACTGAACAGCCAGGAGTCCTCTCCTTTTTTATATGTGAATCCTAATGAAAGGTTTCATTTGTACTGTATTCCAGATGCAAGAACAATTGTATTAAGGACATAAGAGCCCTGCTGGATCAAGCCATACAGCCCATCTAGTCCAGTATTCTGTTTCACACAGTGACTCACCAACTGCTTCTGAGCATCTCAAGCAGAAGACAAGGGCACAACTTTCACCTGCTCCTGAATTCCTGCAAATGGCCTTTAGAGGCATCCTGCCTGTTTCTCTAACCTGGAGGCAGAACCTAAGCATCAATTCCAGTAGCCACCTTTACACCTGTAGATATCTGGCTTTGGACAAGACAGAAATTGCTTGCATTCAGAAAGTAGTTCTTCATACTGTATATTCTTTGCCTGTGCCAGTTGTTCAATGAAGGCTGTTGATGAGTTGCCTTGTCTTGCCACAATTATATTTGTCCAACCTTGCACTGTCCAGATGTTTTGGACTACGGTTCCATCTTTCCTTGCTAACATGTGCATGTTGCTGGGACTAATGTAGACCAAGACATCTGTAAGGCATAAGATCAAGGAAAGCTATAAAAGAGGACTGCATAACACAACTGCCCTTATGGTCTTTTTCCAATAACACAGTTGAGTGCTATGTGTACACATGGGCAACAGAGTGAGCAACCAGAGGGCATCATTTGCCACATATAATTGGTCACATTGTGCTCTTGACCCATCTCAGAGAAGTGTCCTGCCAAAAGAGCCATAGGAAGGGCTCCAAGAACACATTTATAGCATGGTGTGCAATGTGAACAGCACACAGCCACAGTGGAGAGCAGATGGAAACCATCAAGAACACAGCATTGGGATAATAAAGTTTGGAAGGAATATAATTATCTGAATATCTAGCTTCTTTGAAAAACTACAATTTGTAAGTCCGAATCTTTGGATTCTGAAAAGAACAAACAAACCAGAAACCTAAGTCTGGGGAAGGGAAGGTGGGGATGCTTAAGCTGGGCTTTGCAGACAACCAACCAAGCACTGTTCAGACCCAAAAAGAAACAGGCTTGGAGAAGGGAGAACAAGTGGAAGGAAGGAAGGAAGGAAGGAAGGAAGGAAGGAAGGAAGGAAGGAAGGAAGGAAGGAAGGAAGGAAGGAAGGAAGGAAGGAGAAGGAGATGGCATGAGGGTTTTCTATCCAGGTGATGTGTGGTAGTATGGTGCAAAGATGCTAACAGGAAAAGGTAGTTGGACAACAGGAAATGCTGCCTTTTGATCTCCATGCAGGTATAGCCTAAGTGCAATCTGTTCAGAAATAGCTCCAATTGTTCCCTTCACTGCAAGCAAGGATAGGGTTGCAGCCCAAAGAGAGAGATTAGATTTAAGCCACCCATTTGTCCAGGAATCCTCCTGCTCCCTTATCCTTGAAAGTGGCAAGAGGAGGGACTAGTTGCTCCTGGTTAATGGGAAGGGAAAGGCAATCTTCACATGTCTCAAAGCACTGTCTTATTAGACATCCTAAGTCTGTTGCTGAGATTCAAGAATTGAAAAGAAATTCTAGAGAAGACCTCGGGTGTCAGTTAAGGCCTTTCAATAAAGTAAGTCTGTAGTCTGTGGCATTAAGCTAGAATCAAATCAAAGGATTCTCATCTGGGGAAAAGGCATGACACCATGGAGGCTCAAGTGGACATACTCCACTAAGAGGAGGTAATGGAAGCTTCACTGCAGATCAGAATCCATCTGGAACCTGAACTGGAGCCTATTCGCACTTGGCTTTATTCTGGAATATATCCTGGAATAGGGACTTGCTGCCCATATGCTAGTGCCGGCTTCAGCAGGCCCAAAGTGAGGTCTGCTAGAGTCTGCATTAGCATGTGGACCACAGACCCCTATCCTGAGATATACTCCAGAAAAAGGCCAAGTGCGAATAGGCCCCTGGTCTGGACACCCACTTGCCCGACCTCTCAGCACAATAATCCTCTTGAACCTCTACTGTTTTAATTCCCAAAGGGGATTTTTAAGCTGCTGCTGCTGCTAGGCTGAGAGGATACAAAAACTTCTGGAAAGAACAGGAATCTGAGGTAGCCAAGAGCTGGGCAAGTGGAATGTCTTCTAGAAGATATTCCTTACTGGATGTGTATTGGATGGATGAGACTTTTGAAGCAGGGGATCCTAGCTTGCTTCGTCACTGCAGGCCTGCCTCTGGGTACTTGGGCCTGGTTCTCCAAGCCTGCAGTGTCGGAAGAGCCAGATTCCTCCAAAGCCTGTGCTATTTTTACCCTTCGTTGCCAGGAGATGGAACTGCCTGTTTCCAGCTCTGCCATGTTCCCTAGCTTGGCACAAACCCATCACAGGGAATGAATATGCAGTGTGTGAGAGACTTGGGGCTGCAAATCACAACCCAGGGGTGCCACATACCTCAGAACTGTCTTGCTTGAGAAATTGACTGAGACAGACCCATCCTCAGCCAGCTTTCTGCTCTCAAAGGGAGCCAGTTGGTTTTTCTTCCACTCCCTTTTTGAAAGCTAAACAGGAAAGCAACTATCACAGTTTTCTGGTGTGGTACATTCTATAAGGTGAAGTGCCTGGCCTGGGTCCCCTACACAGACACCCCTACCGACCACAGACGAAAGAATAATGGAAGCTGCAGTTATAACAGATGAAGACTACATCAGCTATCCCTGTCATAGGAAGAAGAGTTGGCTTTTCTACCCCACTTTTCTCACCCATTTAAGGGGACTCAAGGTGGCTGACAAAGTTTTCTATTCTTCTGTCCACAACAGAACACCCTGTGAGGTGAGTGGGGCTATGAGAGCTCAGAAGAGAGCTGTGACTAGCCCAAGGTCACCCAGCTGGCTTCATGGAGGAGCGTGGAATCAAACCTGGTATTCCCAGATAAGAGTCCAGCTCCCTAACCACGAGATCAAAGTGGCTCTGCATTTCAAGAAATGTTTCCTTTTAGCTCTTCAACTGATTACTAGTTAATTCATTCTGTAAGCCCGAGTCTTAAGTATTTTGAGTAAGAGAGAAATTCCTTTTTGGTACAACCATATTTTTACGTTTCCCCATTATGTTCTGTTGACATGCACAAATGCTTCCTAATGTGGCTTTCTGAACTAAAAAAAATTAAAGGAAAAAAAATAAAAATCATAACTATGGTGTTTTATTCCTATCAGTAATGTTCCAGCCAGCTTTTTTATATGTTCTCCTCCACTGAGACATAACAGCTAACATATGGCCCTCCTAGGGTTGCCAAACTAGTAACTCCCAGAATCCTTTGCCATTGGTTGTGTTAGCTGGGGCTTTCTAGAGTTGTCCTTAAGTCCGTCACAGTTATCATGCTCTCCATTTTGAGAAAACTGCTCACAATATCCTGAATAGATTCACATCCAACAATATTTACAAGTTTTTTAAAAACATCTTGTTGTTGATGGTAGAGAAATGAAAAAAATGTAAGGCCTTCTGCTCTAATTCTAGCTGTGTCTGAATCCAGTAAAACAAAATTCTGCCAAAATCCCAAGTTGATAAAAATCCTAACTCACAATTCTCCTGCTAGCTCAGATTTGGAAATCAAAATACTCTTGCTCTGACTGGCAACAGCGAGCACAGGTAACAAAATCAATGAAAACAAAAGCTTGACTACTCCTTTTTCCAGCGCAACCAATGCTAAGCAAACAAACCTAGCGAAGCACTAGAGAGATTTGTTAGCAGAATGGTTCATCCAATTTCCTGAACAGGGCAGCACTCAAACAGAAACTAAAAGTTAAAGTTCGGTGCCACATCAACCTTTTTCTATGGTGGGTCACTGTGTCCTCCTCCTCCTCCTTTCACATTCTTGGCTGCACCTCGAGATGTTGTTACTTCTGTTAGCCCTGGCTAATGTCTGCAGAATTAATTTCTGCACAGTTATGCACACACTGGGTTCATTCATCAGAACGACCTACCATGTAAACGTCACTTTAATATACTAACTTTTTAAATGTATGTTGTCTGAGGTTTAAAAAGAAAAAAAACTTTCTGAAAAATTATACACTCTCAACTCAGCAGGCTAGCTTTTCAAAATTGTCACTGAGGGCGCATTCACACTTAGTCTATCTCAGGGACAGACATGGAAGCCAGGCCACTTCTGGGCTGGAATGACCTGGTCACACTCGTGATGCACCAGGTTAAGGTGTTTGTGGTGGCGGAGGGATACCTGAGGAAAGTAGAGAAGGTACTGAGGTGGTGGCAAGGGTACTTGGGTGTTGGTGGCAGCAGATATCAGCAGTGGCGACAGTGTGTTGGCTGCAGAGGCAGAGGGGTATCAGTGGCAAAGGTGGAACCTGTGGGGTACTGAGGGGCAGTGGGGGTACCTGGGCGCCACCACCAGTGGCTGGGTGTTAGCACTATTGGCAGCAAGCTCTTTGCTTGCCTGGCTCTGTTTCTGGCTGATATGGACCCAGTGCTACAATTACCCAATTTCTGGATAGTCCAATTCCTGGCAGAGAAATCCTTGGAAAAAACAGAAACACACTTTGGTTCCTGGGCTACAAGGACTCAAGTCAGCCCTTGTCCTCCTAAAATCTAATGTGTGATTTCAGCCTGAGTGATGATTTCTCCAACACATGCTTGTGAGGAAACCACCATTTCTTGGCCAATTCATATGTCACTCTTTGTGCAAAGTTTTCTAATCTGGCTATTTTGTTTGTCTCACACCTAACTACACAGGACTGTATTATGTTCTGCTCAAGAGTGTTGAAGGGTGGTATATAAATGAACCAAGTAAATAAACTGCTGAAACATTCATTTGTGTAGTTCCCCTTACTGCAAAACATCTGGCAAAAAAAATGGCGCCCAAGAACAGGAGTTTTTTTTCTGAAATGAAACCACTGACCAAAAGCCAGAGACGGAAATTTTGTCTTCTTTTGACAATGCAAATGCTGATACTATAGCACAAAACACCATGTTTGAAAAGGCAGACATAAAATGGGGTTAAAGGTACTAGAACTGTGATGTACACTTAAGACATGAAATCTATTGAGTTATTGTTGCTGTTGTGCATCACAGAGGCATGGTTGACCATATTGTCTACTTGTAGAGAAAGGCTGGGGATTGAACTGGCAACCCTCTGCTTCCCTAGCAATTTGTTCTATCACTGAGCTTCGGGAAATCAAAATAGTGCGCCCTCTCTCTGGGTAAAACAGTGAAAATATTCAGTTCACATGGAGACTTCAGTGATTGCCTTAACCTCTTTTCATCTGAATGATCCCACCTGAAAACTGGACCTAGAATGGTTTCAATACAAAGGACAGAGCAATCACACTTCAGAACTGTACATCTCATGGCATCTGTCAGAAGTCATTATACAAACGGGATAAAACATCTTCCCCTTGTTGTGGTTGCGGACTGCAGATATGTCTGTTGACCATACCATGGCCAGCTGTGAACTGATGCCTATTCAGGATTGGGGTCAGACTTTTTTGAAGTGACAGATGCAGTCCTTCAATGGATGAGGGGCATTAATATTGTTATATAGGGTACCTTTAACTTATGAACTCTTAACTTCCTATTGTAATTGGTGTAAGTCCATGTATTGCTGCCATATGATAAATAAATACTAAACAGATAAATTAATGAAGTCAACAGTTGCTAGGTAGCTCAGACAATCAGGTGTTTTACAAGATGCTAACTCAGAAACTGCTTTTGGTGTTCACACAGATATCTTTTTACGAGAGAAATATCAGATCCAAGTTAATGCTTTGCAACTTTCACAAAAGGAGGAATTCAGATTTGAGGCCTCAAGAGGGAGTAGGACAGCCAGAAAGTAAAGAGGGGTAGACTCTAAAGTGCAGCTTATATTACATGGGGTGTTTTTCCACTGTCACTAAAAGTACCCATTAAGTACCCATTAATGGGTACAAAAATGTCATTAAGTACCCATTAATGGGTACTTAATGGGTTTTTCTAGTGACAGTGGAAAAACACCCATGGTTCATCTGCTGGAATTCTTATCCCTGCATGACTATTAAAGGTGGAAGAACTGTCATCCTCTTGCTCATCTGGTCATCCTAGTTATGACCCACCCCCATAGTCAATTGGATAGCCAGCTGCCAAACAGATGGCACATTCTCCCCATGCAGATGGAAGAAGCAATGACACTTGCTTCATGTATTGTATACCATTTCATTTCCTTTTTATTTGTATACCACCTTTCCAAAAGAAAATGTGGTATACAACAAACAGAAAATATACAATACAAAATAATTATCAAAACATTATAATAAAAATACATTTTAAAAATCACACATCATACAAAACATTGTAAAATAAGCCAAACATACACACACTCACACTCTGAAGCAGCTAATGCCATGTGGAGTCCAGAGCAGCTGACCAAAAACCCCAGTCGCACAAATAATCACCTCCTTCCAGATGTCCCTGCCCAGCCAGGCTGGAAAGTCATCCAGAGGGCAGAGGGGTATGAAAATATTTGAAATCATAAAGACAAGTGAACAAACCATTTATGCAAAGTGTAATATTCCACACCAAGTCCCACATTTACACATGGGGTTTACAATTTCTCTAGGATGCGAAAAATACATTTTCAATGCAAGATCAGGAAAAGTAAATAGAGATTTTTTTCCTTTGTTTTTGTGCTTTACTGCAATATACCGTACCTTTCCTCTCAAAACACTCAATTTTGGCATGCTAGCACAGCAACGAAATTTGGTTTCCACTATTGTACCAGACCACCTTAAAATGGATAGTTGTAAGTGCAACTGCAGGCAATCCTGTCCATTGAGCAAAGTGAATCAAAACTTGTGCTTAGATACAGAACATGAATCATTTAAGATGGTGCTTCCCACAGGACCACCAGATTTCCTGAGTGCCGGCAAGTTCCCTGCAAACAGGTAAGAAAAGGGAGAAGGCTTTTATCTCCAATTCAGGCTAGACAAAAAGTCCTAAACGACAAAGACTTATTCGTCAAGTCAGGTCCACATGTCAATATGACAGCATATTATTGTGTTGCACCAACCCTCTGTTGACACCTGGTGTGAGCATGTACACCAATGAACTGTCATGAGCAGCTATTATGCTGCCTTTGAAGTAAAGTCTCTTTCTTTTCTTTTTTTTGCAAGTTTCACAATGAATTTTTGGCTGTCCAAACAACAGCCAGAAGTAGGTTGAGGTGAATGAATGCTGCTGCTGAAAGCCCTAAGAGCACACATCAAGGCAGGAAGGAGCGATCCTAGTTCTGCATCCCATTTAGGGGTCACATCACTTGTGTTTGGCAGCAGCCTCAGTTACAGTGTTGGGGTTCATCATGATCCTGCTGCGCATAAAGATCCTCTTCATTTTTCTACCACTAATTGTATAAGTGGGGTTGGTAGTCTTAGCCCACACTGTAGATTGGAGCAGAAATTATTCTACAGCACATGGAAAGAGGAAGTCCTCATGACCTTATCAGCTGCAGCAGGCTGCCAATCTGAAATGGTCATATCAGTGCACCACTTAGGCTGAACTCAAACTATCTCCCACTACCAAGTGGGAGATGCGTGAGCTTTTGTGGGAACAGTGGGGCACTGGCCACACAGTTGAGGTCCTACAGGAGCAAGAAGAAAGCTTTTGCAACCAGAACTCCACTTTCAGCAATGAAACAGTTGGTTGAAATAACTCCACAACACACTGTAACTGTGACCAGAAGTTCATCCCAGCTCCTTGGCAGTAACTGGTCAGGATTTCAGCCTCACAGTTCCTCCTTACCTCTCCATACATCCATATGTGGGTGAGGAAACAACATCATGGACAAGAATGACTTTGAAACAGCTTACTGGTAGGTCATCCCTGCCAGAGGTAACACAATAATTTGGACATCCTGTTCCCTAATCACCCAGAAGATCACCTAAAATAATTCTGTGGATGCAGCCAAAAAAATTCATGTCTTGAGGGATTCTCCAAGATACCACTGGCTGAGATACAGTGGTTTAAAAGACCAAACATCATATCAAGAGCCTTTTTTTAAAAAAAAAAAACTTTCTTTCTCTCTAGGTTTTTTGGCTGTTATTGTTCTGGACTTGCACAAATGACATTGGTACCTTTTGACAAATAATTCTATTCCACCACTGAGGAATTCCTGCTGATTACAGAAAGGCAAAAGCTTTTCAAATAAGAAGGCTTAATAGAGTTTACAAAACAACAAAAAGAACACACAGCAAAATGCTGCGTAGCAAAACTCTTATTAGCAACATTAGAGGCATTCTCATTAACAACTTTTGTTGCTTTTATTTGTTGTTGAATGTCTGAGAAATAAAAGTATTCAATCATGATTGTTTTTATTTAAATTGCAAATACTGCACATACACACACAGAGAGAGGTTTAAAAACCCAGACGGTCTGCATGAGAGGTTATTTGCAGCAACATCTTAAGGGAAAGTTAGGTAGTAGACCACCAGATATTACTATAGTGCATTTAGTTTCTTGCTCGCTAGCCCGGTCCAATGGAAGCTAGATTACAAGAAGAACCAGAGAGCAAAACCACTGTTTTAAGGATACCACTGAACTGGCTTCAGTCCTAGAACACCTTGCAGCACAAGGTAAGGTTCTGGGGATTCCACACTTGAATTTGCAGAACAGCAAGAAGCTTTGAGCCAACAACTTGGCCAATGCCAAATCCAATACTGCAGTCTGCAATGGATACTGGCCACAGGTGTATATGTTCTGCATTTCTGCCAGTCACCCAGGTCTACATCCACGATATCCTAGGTCTACCTTTTTTAAAAAACTTTCTGACTAAGCATCCAAATCTGCTATTACTTGCTCTAATAATCAAATGGTGAGATAATTTCCCTGCACTGATCTAGTTCTACCTGGTGCTACTGAAAAGATAAGGTTACCATGTGGACTCCAGGATGTTAAGTTTTCTTTGCAGAAATTCCTGCATGTGCAGCTTGCAACATCTGCCAAAATTCCCCCTTCTACACAACTCTTAAAAGATTTAGAAACTGATCTGGATTCCATATGGCAACTCTACAAACTGATCAACTCAATTTCTTCCCATTTCAAGTCGTCGTACCCTGAGCTGTTTAATGCAGTCTAAATAAGGCTTTTGACAGCTGGAGAACGGGGGAGTATTCTCTGCTCTCTTCATTCGTATTAGGGTTTGAAGCATACAATCATATGCCACTGAAAAAAGCTCTGCTAAACATTCTTTCACCCCACTCCAAAGCGCAACAACTGAAGAGCAACAGTGTTATTTAATACTGCCTTTTAATGGTTGCGCATAGATTTGAAGCTATTTGGCTTTCAATGCTGCTTCTAGTGTGGCAACATCCATTTGAAATAATTCTCAGCCAAGAGCCATTCTGTACTCTTTCTTCATCTGCTCCAGATTTTCCTTGTGGGGAGAAGGTCATCTGTAGTGAATGACTACCGGCCTTCATATTGATGCTTGCTATGTCCCACCTTCATCATGCTGCAGGTCAGGCTGTGTCTGGAAAGGCTGCTTCTCTGTTCCTCAGAATGCTGTCCTTGCCTCAGCAGTGAGAAAGAAGGCCCAATAAGAACATACCGTAAAGGAGCCCTGCTGGATTAGGCCACTGGATTAGTCGAGCATCTTGTCTCATCCAGTGGCCCACCAACTGCTTCTGGGCATTCTCAAGCAGAAGACAAAGGCAAAACCTTCACCTGTATTCAAATCCCCACAAAGGGCCTTTAGAAACATCTTGCCTGTGTCTGCAAAATGTTTTCTTGCACTAAGGAGCAAATAGGGATTGCTGTATCTTACAGATGACACTATTTTTATGGCATAGAAATTAGCTGTACTGAATACACCAGTGCTTGGAAAGCAGTAGTCTAAAGGTACAGCACCCAGGACACTTCCTCTAGAAGAAGAAGAATTGGCTTTTGTATACCACTTTTTTCACCCATTTAAGGGGACTCAAAGCGGCTGACAAAGCTTTCTATTCTTCTCCCCACAACAGAACACCCTGTGAGGTGGGTGGGGCTGTGAGAGCTCAGAAGGAGAACCGTAACTAGCCCAAGGTCACCCAGCTGGCTTTGTGGGGGAGTGTGGAATCAAACCTGGTATTCCCAGATAAGAGTCCGGCTCCCTAACCCACTAGACCAAACTATCATATGTTGAGTAGCTATGTAAAAGAGGGCATTTCAACAGGCATAGCATGCAGTGTAGGCATTTTCTTAAATTTAAAAGGCACTTCTTCTAGTAACGCTCAGCAAAACATGGGAGGTGGGACCCCTACATGCATACTGGGGCAGGTTTTCTTTTATCTTTTTTGATTGCCCTGAACTTATTTATTCATATTTCTATCCCACCCCATACCTGAAGGTCTCAGGGCAGGTTACAATATTATATTAATTGTAGACAGGTCCGCGCCTTCAGGCTTACATCTTCTGTGGATCAGAAGAGGATTTGGTGCCATCAGTACCTTGTCCCTCCCATTCTGTTCCTCTGCTTCCTACTTTTCCAGCTGTCCCTGAGCTTTCAAAATCTTGTTCTAACCATTCACTATAAGAGTTATTAAGTGGATGGTTAAAGTAAAACCAACAACTACTTGAAATGGATGACTGGAACATCTTGAACAGAACATAAGGGCAAAATTTTCATGCTTTACTTATCCTCAATGAGCAAGGAAAGCAATTTCCCAACATAAAAAACACTTTTCCAGAGTAAAAGTGTTTTACTACCAATTGGTTACATTTATATTGTCCAATGTAGGCCCTATTGTACAATAAGGCCCTAAAGGACTTGAGTCCCAAGTATCTAAAAGAATGCCTTCTCCCTTACCGACCTGCCCATGCCTTAAGATCTGGAAGTGAGGCCCTCCTGGTTGTCCCACTGCCTTCAGTAGTGAAACGGGTGGGCACCAGGGAGAGGGCCTTTTCGGTAATGGACCCCAGGTTATGGAATAGTCTCCCTCTCAAGGTGCATCTCGTCCCTTCTCTGTATATATTCAGGAAGGCAGTGAAGACTCACTTCTTTGCCCTGGCCTTTGGCTAATGTGATCATACTTTCTCCCTACTGCAGACTATTATTTTAATATTTAGGATATTGTTTTTAATATGTTGAATCTTTTAGTGTTTTTATGTATATTTCTGTTTTTAAGATATGGTGCTTTATAATCTGTTGTTTTAACAGTTGTTACCTGCCCTGAGCTCTTCGGGTGTACAACGGGATGGAAATAAATAAATGGCGTGCGAGGAGTCTAACACTGGAAGAGGCTTCCATCCACACTTACACTGAAACATGTTGCTAAGGATGACAGAAAGCTGCAACTTCTGCAGAGCTTGGCTTTTCTACCCACGAGCTCCCAGAGGCCAATAACAACTCTGAAAAACTAAACCTCTGCAAAAGAACAAATGTTGCCATCAGTCCAAATTCATATGGAGCATGTCTCCAGAATTCTAGCATTCTTTAAGAGAAAATGTCAATTGGAAATATAACCGCTAATGTTAAAAATCTCCTGCTGCCACCCTCCCTAAATCCAGGAATAAACATATATTGGATGACATGTTTAATCTTGGTAGTTATGCCTAACAGGTTTCACTGAATTCAATGTGGCTTGATTCAAAGAAAATCATAACATCAGGCTGTTAGAGCACTATAAATTTCTTTATTGCACTTTAAAGCAGTGTATTAATTTATCTACTGCACTGTTAAATTTCCGGCTTCCTTCCAACGTAATTGCTTTCTTGTCATTGCTTTCAAATTCACCAGTCACACAGATGAGAAAATATTGCACCTGTTTAAAAATGGCCTCTTCCAAAAGCCTACTGTATGTTATAAACATACAAAAACACAAAAAGCAGAAGAAAGGTTTGTCCAGATATGCTTTAAATGAGGACATATTGGCTTGAAGCCATGTCAGCCCATTGCCAGGGTACCCCTCTGAAAGTCTAGATTTAAATTAGTGTGGGAGCCTGCATTATCTTAAGAAGCTGGCAACTTGACAGTATATCTGGTACCTGGCCACACGCTGTGCCGCCACCGTGCCTTGTATTGGGCATCCGGGAATTTGCTGTGTGTGGGGAAATAACAGAAGAGAATGAGTTCTCACCTTCACATCCCACTTCTAATAAAATTTTTGTATCCTCAGAGTGGCATGTGAATGACCTTACCTGCAAATTATCTCCAAGCCATCACCAAGCTGCCTTAAAAGTGCCTGAAGAACATAAGAAAAACCCTGCTGGGTCAGGCCACAACCCATCTAGTTCACCATCCTGTATTACACAGTGGCCCACCAATTGCTTTTGGACATCTCAAGCAGAAGACAAAGGCAAAACCTCCAGGTGCTCACAGTTCCCTGCAAATGAACTTTAGGGGCATCCAGACTGTCTCTCCAACCTGGAAGTGACACCTAGGCATCAATTCTAGTAGCCAGTGATGCTCCATGAATTTGCTTAACCTTTTCTTCAAGCCATCTAGGTTGGCTGCTCTTACCACCTCTTCTGACAGGAAATTCCACTGACCACTGACTATCTGGGGCAGCTTCCAGACTGGCGGATTAACTCCACAGTTATATAAAAATACACAGCTTACTGGCTGCAAAGAAATGACTCCTTGTCCCCACTCCAAACAGAGGTCTGCAGCTTCCTCCTCGGCAGCTGTGAGACTTCTGTGGCATATGCGGTGAGATGCGCACCACATGGGAAGGGGCCGCCAATGGGAGCTGAGGTGCAGGCTCAGCTCTTGTTGACTGTTTCTCACTGTCCTGTTAGGTCAGCAGGAAACTTCAAATTTACCTTTTACTGTGGCGCGACTGTTGATCGTTCCTCAGTAGGTAAATTCTCGGTGGTGGTGGCATAATGCACCACCACTATGCAGGCCTGGGCATCAGGTACAACGTCTGTGCCTCAGCTGCGCATTCCATTGCGCAGCTTTCCTCAGTCGGGACATACCCAAAGTGAAAGAATACTTCCCCTTGCCGGTTCTAACTCTTCTGTCCACAAGTTTCATAGAATACCCCATGCTTCTAGTGTTGTAAGATAAAGAAAAAAGTCTCTATCCACCTTTTCCACACCATGCATGATTCTATCTACTTCTCCCCTCTTAAATGCCACTGTTCAAGGCTGAAGAGGCCTGGACATTACAGGGTGATTTTGTAAGGGAGTTAGACCTCTTCATCACTTTGATTACCCTTTTCTGTGCTTTTTCCAGTTCTACAATATCCCTTCTGAGGTGCATTTGAACATAATCTTTTAAGTACATGCACTTAGGAACAGGGTTCTGGCATCAGCCTTTTCAGAGACAGTAACTTCACAATGCAGCCTATTTTTGCTAGGGGAATGCTGCTAGAAGAACTGCTAAGCACACTACTTGACCTCCCAGAGGGAGAAATTCAAGCAGTCCAACCTGCATAGGTAGGCTGCATAAGCATGAGGAAATGCACTCTATACATGCTTTAAAATAGTTTTTGATAATAAATTATTTAAAGAAGTGTAACAGTTGTCACAGAAGATGTACCAGAACTTGTTAGTGCTACTGAAGCCCTGTCCCCAAGCAATTTAAAGCCCCCTAAAAATCTTCTTTTGCCTCTGAGCACCCCCATGCCAGGCTTTTCAACGAGCTTCCAGCGCTACAAAAGGAGGAAAATCCGCAACAAAAAAAGTGCACTTTAAAGAAGAGTTCCAGTGCTCTTTTTGGAACTCACAGGTTTTCCTGGCAGCATTTACCATGGGGTGCTCCGTGGCAAAAGGGGCGGGGATTGCTGCCTGCACACACAGCCATAAAACATTCACACATCTCCCAGAAGTGGAGCAGCTTCCCTTCCTTTCCCTTTCTAAAGCTCAGAACTTTCAAAGAGCCAGAATAGCGCAGAATTGCAACACTGTTGCAATTGTTATAAGGTGTGAAATGATGGATTGCTACAGTCACCGCTGCTCTACTGGGTGGATTTTGACAGTGATCTGTGAAAGTGTTGAGAGTGAATGAGCAAACGATTGAGCGGCCGATGGCTGCAGCTGCTGCCTTTGCCGGCACGGGAAGCCATTTCGGGGGGTGGAGATCTGGGAGATGAACAGAGAACCAATGGGTATTTTTCCTTTGAACTTGTCGGGGTTTCTTCCTGGTTGTGGCCGCGCAGAGTGCAGTCCCTCCCCATTCCTGCTGGCAACCTATCAACAAGAGAGGGGGCGGGGAGAAAAAGATGTGGGCAAGCAAAACATGCTTCCGTGGGGATGGAAGGTGCTTATTCCGGAATTGCACGGCACTTTTAAAGTCTGCTTGAATAGAATGACCGTAGAGGAAAACTAGAGAGGCAAATAAGTCGTTTGGAGATGCAGCCTGAGATATCAGATTTCCACCAGTGAGCAATCTAAGAATTAGCACAGAGATGCTATTTATTGTATTATGAAGCAATGTTCCGCTCTGGCCAAAATCCTACTATAAAGCAAATTATGTTCCACAAAGGTCCTCAACAAAGTTAACTATTCAGCCTATTTGAGGAATCCCTCTTAATAGCTGCCCAACCAGCAACTTCCCTGTAGATAGTATTGTGGGCAATCATTGCCAAGGTATGCAAATCATTAATAAGCATGGTACACTTATGTTTTAGTATGTCTAAAGTGATGTAGTAAATTCAGATATTAGAAAACCTGGAATTATTTTCCCATTTCTCATTTAGCTTAAGATATTCATGCACGCACACAGATATAGGGACACTACACAGACTCTAATTTGTAATATGTGAAAAGGCACTGTGTGGCACAAATATGAAAAAAGTGGGGAAAGCATAGGGAAGGTTCTCACCTTCAACAGAAAGCTAGTAAAGGATCTGTATCTTGGGTCCTAGAAGGTTTGTCAGGTTAAAAAAAGGCTCCTGACCTGCCACACATGTGGAAGAGAGAATTTCAGTGGCTGTTGTTCAACACGCTATCCATCTCTCTTAAAATTCCCTCCTCTGTTCAACATCTAAAGGAACAGGAAACCAGGTCTTCCACCTGGCCACTACAATTCTGCCAAATGGCTTTCTGTTGTGCTTTGCATCAAGTAACTGATCTAGACATTGCTTTCTCCTGCACTGTCCACATATTCCCAATCCTTGGAACATGGAAACATCAGAGAATGGTAAGGCATGTAATGTAAGTAGAGAGATCACAACATATCTCTTAGTCATGAGGCCAGCGCCTAATTATTTCCAGCTCCGCAAATGAAATGACAGATGTGCTCACAATCTTGGAACCAAAGTGCCAGCTGAATCATTCCATCTTCCTTCCCATTTCCTAATTCAAGCAGGTAGTTTCTTTTTTTCCCCAAGCACCATATGAGCATTTATTTATCAATTCATTCATTACTTGTCTTTATCTCTCCCTCCCCACTGTGTTAAATTTCTATAGGGATAGTGCCAGCCAATAAACAATGTGTATGTGCAACCTGTTATTATTTATTTATTCATTCAAATTTAAACTCTGCAGTATCACCTCAGGTATCCTTATAGAAGCAGCTCTTTTTCCCAACCTTATTACATCTCTTTTCACTTTAACCACCAGGGCAAAACATAGCTCTACATTATCCATATCAAATCATTTGATTGTTCATGACAGCTATAGCTCAGTGGCAGAGCAAACCATCCAGAAAGCATAAGATGGTTGGTTTGATCTCTATCTTCTCTCTGGAAGTAGGCAATGGCAAGCCACTTCTGAGCCAGTTTGGTCTAGAGATTAGGGAACTGGACTCTTATCTGGGAATACTGGGTTTGATTCTGCACTCCTCCAAGAAGCCAGCTGGGTGACCTTGGGCTACTCACGGCCCTCTTCTGAGCTCTCACAACCCTGCCCACCTCACAGGGTGTTCTGTTGTGGGGAGAAGAATAGAAAACTTTGTCAGCCGCTTTAATGTCCCCTTAAATGGGTGAGAAAAGTGGGGTAGAAAAGCCAACTCTTCTTCTTCTGCATCCCTGCCAAGAAAAAATGCATAGAGACAGCCAGGGAGGCGCCTGTGGAGTCAGCCACAACTTGGTGATACCCACTAACGACAACAATACTGACAGCAGAAAGATCTGGCTGGCAGGCTGGCCGGCTGGCTGGGTTAGGCCAACAAAATAAGCCACCAAACTTCCAGTGTAGTAGACTGATCCTTAGCAAGCATTAAGCAAGAAGGATGCAAAGTTCATTAGCTCTTACTAGTCTCTAGCCCTTCCAAAGCAGTATCCATAGTAATGGATAATAAAAAGAGGAGGAAACAGATTGTCAGGATTTATCTCTCAAATGTCAATCACAAATCTCCTTGGTGTGTATTCTGACGCAGTGCATCACAGTGACCCCTTTAAACAGAGACTGAAGACACAGGGAATAATGACACCACCACCACCATGGCCCCAAGGAGATTCCAACACAACTATACCAGTGACAACCTCAGGCAATGCCTGCCTTTCCCTAATCATCTCAGGCGTGTTTTTCCTAGGCAAAACTCTAGGCATATCTATGTGACTCACCCCTACTTCTTCTCCCAGCTTCCTTTTCAGGCTGCCAGCTTTTTGATCAACTTGCCTGCCCATGTACTCTGTTCCAGCCCATCAGATGGGATTTTTCAGCTCCAGATCAAGCTTCCAGTTAAACCAGTATCTAGACTGGCTCTTCTTCTGGATCCATTCTGGCACATCCTTTCCCCTCTGCTACCCAATCCGGTAGACCTTGCATGTCATCACCACTAACTCATTTGCATGTAATTATTTTCAAATAGCCTACTGATCATTTCAAAACATAATATTTTCATACTAACTAGGGAATAAAATTATAGAAAGAACATTGATTCTTATTTTAGAGGAGCCATTTAAGTTCACACAGTTGAACAGAGTTCAAACACTTTTTTTTTACATTCACTATCAGGCATCAATAAATCTAGCCCAGCTCATTCATTCACAGCTGAAACAAGTCAGCTCAGATCAATACGCTGCCTATCTATAATCAGATCATGTTACTGTGAAAGAGTGATGCAAATGGGAAAATAAATGGCTCCCTAAAATATGCACTGAAGAAATTACGATAACATTTAATCTTATATGGTACCACCAACTTACGAAGACAGTAGCAACATTTAGATTCTCTATGCAGGCTTTATCCACCTTTAGAATAACCCAAGAGAAATATTTCAATGAAGAACCAGTTGCATTGGAGCCATTAACCCCTAAGTCTCTGCAACAACTGGCTGGTATTGAGACACAGGTTTCATATGAAATGTGATCAGGGGAAGGCACATGCACAGCTACATTTTGAACACACTGAGACAATATCTTTTGCAGACAATAGGTCACAGATCACTTTGACCAAGACGGCATTAATTCTTTGCCTCACATCCAAACCCCTTGTAGTACCAAACCATAATAAAGCACAGAGGCAAGAAAAAAGTGCACCCACTATGCTCAAGCACCTATTGATTCAAACACACGTTTGCCAAGCCATGTACTATAGCAAAAATGGAGTGTCAGCTGCGATTTCATGGAAGCAAAAAGAAGCCACAAAATGTGGCGTGGCTGAACAATTCAGTTTCCCAGTTTTGATGTATGAAAAGCAAGTTTCTAGTCCTCACTGAAGCACAGCTATATTATGCTAAGGACCAAGCTTAGGCAGGTTTTTCACATGTCCCTCTGTCAAATCAGTGGAGATTTCACACAATCAGTGGAAGGAATTTCACACACTCTGGCTCTTCATATGACAAAATGGCTTATGTAATGACTTCTGAAGGTTTGGCCTAAATAAAACTAAAAATAAAGGAAACAGAACAGAATATGCATGTAAACAAAGAATAAGAAACCATTCTGAGCAGTTAGGGGGTAAAAATCTTTCAAGATTGGATCATGAGTACTCGTGCTGAACATTCTGAACTAACTACAGGGACCTAATACATTTGCATTGAAAAAGGGCCTGGCTACATTTAAGCTTTAATTTACCTTCCATTAACCTTCAGAGTGAGAGACACCATCAGCAAAGTGAGGAGCCCTTTTCCTTTTGCATGATCTCTCCCAAAGGTGGATTTTCTGGGTTAGATAGTATGGAAGGAAAATAGCCCATCACTTTGTCAACAAGTTCTCTTCAGTCCAGAAGATGATTTATGGACTGGGGTCACACCTTCACTTTAAAACCTCTTCAGTCTATTGTCAGATCTGACTGCTCACACCTTTTCAAATGTCTATTTTATTTGTGGACTTTCAGGGAAGTACAAATGGGAGACAGAAAGTCCACAAATAAAATGGATAGTAATGAAAAGGTGCCAGCAGTCAGACCTGGAGGTGGACTGAAGGTGGCACAGCCGAGAAGGATTAAAATGTAGGGGTAGGTAGCTAGGCCCACAGTGTAATACAGAAGAGGGAGTTGCTACCAGCTTATCCCCTAAGGAATTCCAACGGGCTGCCAAGAAAGTCATAGCAAGAGGGAAAGGAAAGGCATGCAATCTATTTTTCAACACATGCATGCCTGCATAGATCTTAAAAGTGTTGTCAAAGAGACCTACATTAAAAATCAGGGGTATGCATTCTGCATGCTATTTCCCCCCGCATTCCGTTGGCCCTGCAATGCCTTTAAAGGAGAACATCTACCACTGACTATGGCAACTGTCTTCCCAAAGGTAAGAGAATGAAATGATACAGATTGGAAGGGATAGTGAGTGCTAAGTGCAGAAAGGCCCTATGCTACCTGAATGGACACAGACATGAGTCTTGCCAAGCTAGGTGCCATCTTCAAATATTCACGTAGTTCCTAGGAAACCTAGGTAGAAGAACAACAGATAAGGAGAGCTATCCTAGAGAAAATGTTGCTGGTCAAATGAAGGTGCATCCAGAAAAGAGGACAGAATACTACAACTTTAATGGTCCTAAAGAAGATGGGTGTAGCTTGTCATGTAGGCAGCACCTGATGAAATGTTCTCTTCTATACAACCATAAAAGCCACAGAGTTCCTGTCTCCTACTCTACATGGTACCCTAAAGGTACAAAACATTTAAAAACAAAAGTCTTTTTTACCTAAACACAGTAATATCAGCTCATCCTTCCCAGTTTTTCTCTAGTACTTTCGAAGATTGATGCTCTGGTGGGGAGGAAGGCAAGGACGGCAGCTCAAATAAAGCAGTACTAGGGGTCAGAATAGGTAGTGATAATGCTGGCTGAGACACTGTTGGGTGAAAATTATAGTAAGATCCACATGAAAATTGATTTCACTGAATATAACGAGCACTTACAGATTAGCTAACTGATATGGAGTGTGTGAAGGGGAAAGGGAGAGCTATTAGGGTCTGTGTGTGCAGCACTGCCTCTTTAAGTGGGGGGAGGAAGGCCATCTGCTGGGACTCGAGAGCAGGAGAAGGTTTGTCCTTGTCTCTGCTTGAGATGCCCGTGAGCATTTGGTGGGCCACTGTGTGCGACAGGATGCTGGACTAGATGGGCTGTGGCCTGATCCAGCAAGGCTTCTCTTATGTTCTTATGTTCTTATGTAGGGTAGTGCCAAGTTTATGGATCAGCTGCCCCTGCAAATGAAATGCATGGAAACAGCATACCATATAATATAAAGCCAGGATAATTTGACTGACCACTCAGTATTCCACATTCTTAAGACTACTTCTGTTTATTAGCAGAAAGGGATCTCGGGGTTTTGGCGGACAGTTCAATGAAGGTGTCAACCCAGTACGCAGCAGCAGTGAAAAAAGCTAACTCAATGTTGGGAATAATTAGGAAGGGAATAGAAAATAAGTCAGCAAGTGTCATTTTGCCTCTTTATAAATCTATGGTGAGGCCACATTTGGAATATTGTGTACAATTCTGGTCACCATATCTCAAAAAGGATATTGTGGAACTGGAAAAGGTGCACAAAAGGGCAACCAGAATGATTAAGGGTCTGGAACACCTCCCTTACGAAACCAGGCTGCAACGTCTAGGCCTCTTCAGTATGGAGAGAGAGCATTTAAGAGGGGACATGCCTGAAGTATATACAATTATGCATGGTATAGAAAATGTGGATAGAGAAAATTTCTTTTCTCTATCACACAACACTAGAACCAGGGGGCACTCTATGAAACTGATGGGAAGGAGAGTCGGATCTGACAAGGGGAAGTATTTCTTCACCTAGAGGGTCATTGGTTTATGGAATTTGCTGCCAGAAGAGGTGGTAACAGCTACCAGTCTAGATGGCTTTAAGGTAGGATTAGACAAATTTATGGATGATGGATGTATCAACGGCTACAAAATGAATGCCTAGGTAAATCTTTCAGGCTGGGGGCGGGGGGCGGAAACAGGACGCTTCTAAGGCCATTTGCTGGGATTTGAGAGCAGGAAAAGG
>MTQE01001795.1:2908414-2940999 GCA_014337955.1 Aspidoscelis marmoratus
CCCCAAAGGGGTCCCGACCCCCAGGTTGAGAACCACTGATCTAGTGGCTAGCGAGCCAGGCTTTTATCTGGGAATACTGGGTTTGATTCCTGCCCTCCGTGAAGAAGCCAGTTGGATGACCTTGGGCTAGTCACAGCTCTCCTCTGAGCTCTCACAGCCCCACCTACCTCACAGGGTGTTGTGGGGAGAAGAATAGAAAGCTTTGTCAGTCGCTTTGAGTCCCCTTAAATGGGTGAGACAAGCAGAGTAGAAAAGCCAACTCTTCTTCTTCTTCTTTTCAATCAAAAAGGCAAGAAATACACAACACTCACACATGCCTTGAGGATAAAACAAAGTCCACAAATAAGATGGGTGGAAATTAAAAGGAGTGAGCATTGCACTCAGAAGATGCACTGGAGAAAGTTTAAACAGAAGGTATGGCCATGACCTAAGTAATAAAGCCCAGCGCCAGCTGTCTAGAAACACACACAAAATCTGACTTGTTTGAGATCCTGTAATGTGGAAGAATATTCTGAGGAAGATTTTCACCATCTGAAATGTTATCTGTTGAAGTAAAGATGCCTTACAGAGCTGGCCTTCTTTATTGGGTTTGGTACCTACCATCAAGTTGGAATGACTTGCGGGCGAAATGGATACATTCATGCAGGTTTTTGGCAGGTGAAGAGGTGGTTTGCCAAGGTTTGAACCTGTAACCCTTGGCATGTAAAGCATCCTGGGAGCAAGTACATAAGCAGGAGGTAATCTGCCCCCATATCCCAGCCTTTTGTCTTTGCTCTGCTTACTGTGTTTATGTCAGAGGGGGCAGGGAAACAGGAAGACATAGCTAAATTTAAAGCAACTCTTGAGGCAGAGGGAGAGTTGAGTAGGTGGGCCATGTTGTCATGGCAACTGAAGTTTCAGAGTTTGGAGTGGTGGGATGAATTGAGAGATAAGGGAAAAAAAGAGAAATGAGAAAGATATGGGATCAACACTAAAAAAGTTTATCAGTCATTCTCCCAGGGATAATTCAGTGTCACACACACACTCACAAAAAAAAAAAAATCAGAATGTGATAGTGATCCAGTTTTTTCTTTTCAGAGACTTTCTTTTTCTCCTCTCCTCACTGAGATCCATAGACCTTATAACTGCAATCATACTTCTAAAAGTAGGTTTTAATCCACATTCTTCCTGTCTTCAAGGTTAAAGTACACATTAGCAAACTGGTTTAGATAATGTGCACAGAAAATGGTTAATAATTTTTGCTGATGAAGTCTCTCACTCTGCTTTCATTAGAAGTTTGCAGGCATCAGATTCAGACCTCAGGTGATGGGGGGAACAGTGAGGCTCCAGCCAGGCTTGCCTTTGATCTTCCTAACTGTATTTTGATCTGCAGGAGGTCAGATTGTAGTGGGATCAAAGGGATGCTTCACATTGGACAGGTCTGTTACCACCAACATCTCTTGTGGCCTTTGTGATGGAGTTCCCACCTTAGCTGAGGGTGGATTCCTGCCTACATATTCTTTTCTTTTTATATTAAGTATAAATGTCTGAAAAAGCCTTCAGACACCTCGATTAACCCTCACTTTGGCAGCCGCCACTTTCTCCTGTTTCCCTCCCAAGCAACAATGGCGGAGAAATGCCTCCTGCCGCCAACTGTGGCGTGGCTTTGACACATTTACTTTCTTAAAGAAACAGGAACCTTTTCATCAGCGTTCCCTTATAGTCTAATGTAATAAATACTTCAGGCTGAGATTCGTTAAAAGAATATGAACTGTTGCTTTATTGGTTACACTTCTGAAGGTAAAAATAAAACCGTCTTTAAAATCACAACTTTACTTCTCTGGCAGCCTAACTCTCTTATAATAAGGATTCTCCCTGTCTGAACTCCCCACAGGCCTGAAAACCAGGATCTAGTCTTAATTTTCCCCTTCACGGGTACAATGCATTCACACATGAACAGCTTTAACAATTGGAACAAGAACTAGAACAACTTTCCCTCCTTGGCACTGCCTTTTATACCTGGCATTCTGTGCCATAGCCTCTTTCTATTGGCTGAGCTCCTGGGCTATTTCACCCCCCTTTCCCAGCCTATTCTGGTGGGCTCCGCCCATTGCTTACCTTTAAGTAAAGCTGTACTGTTATAAAACATATCTACCAATAATGAGTTTTCACAGCCTTCATCCACACATCTGCCACTCATTGCAGGACGTCGATTGATGACTGGGTGTAAAAAAAAAAAAAATTAAATTGCCTTTTTTGCCTTTTAATCTTTCCATGTTTGCTGGGATTCTTGCTTTCTCACATTCCCTTGGCACCAGCCCGACTTAATCTGTGCCTCTGCTTGACAAATGTGCCATGCAGAAATCTCAAAACCAAAAGCAATCCTATGATGGGGCTGGGATTTTCTGATTATTCAATGTTTTGTGTCTACGGGATTTGGGGGGGGGAGGGACCCTATAGGCAGCAGGGCTCAGTCTCCCCTGGAACTAATTCTCTCTGCTTCTGTATGCCTTTCCCTATATATTTTCAGATATGTGGGTGGCATGGTTGTTATTATTCAGTGGAGGTGGTGAGGTCTTTGCACATGTTTGTCTTAATTACTGCATCACATACGCCAACACTTAGACCTGCTGACACACACCGAGGCCCACGCCACACAGCCAGCCTTGTTTCAGATGAAATCCTTCTGTGGGAGTGGCAGGGGTCGCCAACCACCTGTTCTCCAAATACAGTTGAAGTCCAGCTGCCATCAGTCCCTGACAGAATGGCCAGTATGTAGGAATGATGATGAAAGCTGCCCATTCTCCATCCCTGCTTTTATACCTGACTATAGACAACCTTGTCTCCCCCTCCACCTTAGGCCTCTATTGTTTAAACAACTAGGAACACCGCCTCCTCTCAATCCACCCTGTGAGTTTAATCACTACAAATGAACAGCCAGGGACTTGCAAAGGGAAACTTAAGGTTTCTTAATGCCTGAGGATAATAATTCTTTCAAAGGGGTGATTGCCAGGCAGATGCTGGCGGCTGATATGTTTGTTTCAAATAGAGTATCACCACTGCAGAAAATATAAACTCACTTTTGTCTCTTCTCTCAGCCAAACTACCACTAGGGTAGCCCTGGAACATTTCACCACTTAGGGATGTGTCACCGTAATCTATGTTCTCTTTCAGAAACCGAAAAAGCTGCAGTGTTATGTGCCTTCGCCACTCTTTTCTATCATGTACAGAGCTGACAAGGGGACTGGAACCAGGAGAGGCCTGGGCCCTTGCTGTGGTCTATATCTTGGGATAGAAGTCAGTTGTCCACATGCTAATACAGAGTACGGAAGGCTTCATCTGGGGTCTGCCATAGTCTGCACTACCATGTGGATAGCAGTCCCCTGTTCCGAGGTATGTTCCATAATAAGGCCAAGTGCAGAAAGGGCCCTGTACCTTCCTTATATTTCAGCATCCCCACCTACCTGCTTATCATACAGGGCAATGGGGTAAAGCAGGCTGCCACCATCCTCTCCTTGCCCCACTCTCAATGCCCAGGCATTTATTCTGCATCCTTCCTATTCTTTCTCTGCCTAGGATGCTCTTCTGGTTGGCAGACTTTACACCTGCTCTTTGTCGAGTCTGTGGGGTCTGTGGCTTAAATCTTTCCACTTAGGCTCTACCTCCAAAGTGTACTAAAGGCATCACCCCACCCCACCTCCTTGCCCCCCTGGCCCTCTCACGCCCCCCCCCCCCATGTCCCTGCCCTCCCTCCAGCTGAAGTTTACTTTTTACCATTCAGGCATGATGGGGGCAGCGGCACTGCTTGGCTATGGCTGACTTCCCTGCCCATCCCTGAGACAGACTACTGGCTAGGTAGAGGCTGCCACCCTAATTGTGAACTCACTTGGCACCAGAGCTTAGTCCTATTACTTCCTCCTGATGCCATGAAATTACCTTCTTCCCTCTTTATCTAACTAGTAGTGACCTATTTAATTGTATTTTGATCTTGTACTCCCTGAGGTCTCAGGGGAAGTTATAATACACTCAATACAATAAATATTAGGTTTATAAATCAGTGGTAAAACTTTGAATTGGGGTTAATAGCAAACTGTAGCCTTAATCTGCTATTTAGAAGTATTTCTTAATAAATAGTTAACCTTAAGAATGTGTCTCAGTTGCTGCAACTGAATCTCTATTGCATGACTTTTTGTGCTTCTAGGTTTTCTTCTGAGTTACAATATGGAAAAGGGGAGAGGGATCCTGCAATTTTAATAGTGTGCAGGATAGGAAATTGTGGCAGATGTTGCCTCTCTTATAAGCCGTATGTCCTGAAATTCCTTCTGTACAGCTGTTAAATATGCAGGAACCCTAACCTCTTTTCCTTTTTTTGGATAAATTTTATTAAAGGTTACCACATAGATTAAGAAACACAAACACAAAAATAAATCACAAGAAGATACAAAAATAATACATAAAAGACATATAAATACAAATACAAACTACAAAATTTTAAAGTGACTTCTGATTGCTTCCTCTCATTAATTCTGCATGTCTCTTCTTTAGAGTATTCATATTAATAAACAATTCTCCAAATCCTACTACTAACATTTTCTCTTTTTTTACACAAAGAATCCCCAGTTTTTTTAAAATGTTGCTGCTGTGCTATTATAAACTTCCATGAAACTTTTCCAAAGCTTCATCTTATATTCCCAACAAGAACTATTCTGGTTTCATTTGTATCTTCAGGACTAGCATCTTTTTTATAATATATGCAGTTGTGTCCAAAATATTGTTTAAATTTATTGCAGGTCCATCACATGTGATAAAAAAATCACTGACATTTTCCGTCTAAACATCATCTTGTAATTTTTTTTTCTTAAAGGGGAACCCTGACCACTTCTCCATGTGATTTAGATTTGTGTTGAATAGCTGGTTTCAAAAAAAAGCAAACCTATAAATAAAGAAGGTTTCAGGAAAACAAACAAACAGTTCAAAAATGAAAGTTTAGTAAAGCGGGGGGTGACCAAGAAGCTGAAAAGAGGACTGGAACAAGGCAAAAGATAAAAAGGCTGGAAGCAATGGATGTAGCTAGTATCACAAAATGCAATGATGGTGTGACCAACCAACTCAAATTTCTGAATGTGTTTGTTCTACTGTGTCCATTTTGCTGTTTCTGCTAAATCTGGGGGCACTGTTTTTGAAGGTGTGTTCAGGAAAAAGCAGGTTATTGCAGAGTGATGCCATACTTGTGCTCTCTATAGTTGCAGCCTTAGATAAATACTAGGGATGTGCATGGATTTTTGTAACGTTCATTATTACGCACAAATTTGTATGAATTCGGACATTTGGACACAAATCAAATGTTACGACATTTGTACATTAACATTTGTATTAATAGTTTGTACATTTGGCAAACTGGGATGTGTATTGGATCCGTATCGATATGTACGCATCGGTATAGGATCCGTATCCAGGATCTGTATGCATTTCTATCGGATGGTTGTACGAATTCATACAAATGCATTTGTATCGAATAGAATCCTACCACATTTGAAGGGGATCTATTTGAACAAATACAAATTTTCTAACATTCTATTTGTTATGAACTGATTGCCAAAAACACATTCATGCACATCGCTAATAAACACAAAACATATGGAACTGACCTTGGTGCTAATGAAAATAATACGAGCAATCTTTCCCTCTTTATAAACTAGAACATAAGTTATAAATTCCCTATTCTTTAGTAGATGGGAGAACAGGTTATCCACAAAGCAAAGGAATAGCAAATAAGAACATGGACAGACTGAAGACTTTACTATTAAGGATGCTATGTCAGTGCCTACTTTGAACTCTAAGTTACTTTCTGTTAGATTTTGCAGTGGATGGGGCTGCAAAATGATTTTTGAAAATGGAATTAGTTCAATTACTAAAGACGATGCTTTAATTATTAATGCATTTATGTGGGGCAATGGACTTTATGAAATGGATTGTGTTGATGTCCAGGCAAAACCTGGCTAACTTCTGCAAAGACAAAAATTGCTTGATGGAATGGCACGTACCTTTTAGTCAGAGAGATATAAATGCAGTTGGGGATCTTCAGAAAAAGGGTTCGGTTAAAATATTTACCAAGCAACCATATAATGTGTCAAAATGACCCCCCTCAGATTACCTCTTTCAGGTGGCTTCTAAACTCTCAAAAACCAGGAATTTGCCTTTGCCCATCTGAATTTTAAATTTTAAAACCTCCAGCACTTCTTTCTTCCTTCTGTGACACCAAGGGTGCCTCCAGACATGCTCTAATGTTTCACTGTCTGTGTGCAGCTTTTTCCAACCCAAAGCAATAGAGAAGCATTTAGCAAAATAAAAAGATGCTGATTAAACAGCATGTTTTTACTTTGCACTTACCTTTGAATGCTCTGCCACTACTAAGGGTGCTGGAGCTGCCTGCATGACAGATGGGAAGCCAGTGTGATGGGACACCGCAGCTTCACCAATCCTCCAGTCTAGTGGACTGGAAGCCACTATAGCATCCCTTTGCAGCACAGAGTGCATATGGAGACACTCCAAGAAACCCGTAGAGGAAATGGGGTTTGATTTTATAGTATATTCCAAGAGTTTAATTTTATATAAATGTAAATCCTGAGCAATCTCTGGATGGGAGATTGTCTGGCCTGTCCAGGTGTACTACAGACCTCAAGCTATCCTTGGTTCCTGATTCTTTTTATTTACTTTCTGTGTGTCTGTCTCTGACTCCAGATTCTTTGGAACCCAGAGTGGGCACATTAGGACGACTGAGCCTGACCTTGGACAAGGGACCTTGCCCTTGATTCAGCACAGAAACAGTGAGAAAGAGGTGCCTCCTCCTGGTCTAGTCTCACTCTGTGAAAGGACACTTAAAAAAAAACACTGATGGAGAAATTGAATGAATGGAACTTTAAATCTGTAGTGGGGAAAACTTCAGAAGGAATAAATTTGGAAACTTGCAGGCAAAAATATGTAGGCAAAATTGTGTATAGAAATTGGTGTTGTAAGATGAACACTTTTCTCCTGAAAAAATCAAGACTGTTTTTTTTTAATTATACTAATGGAGAAATGAGTGAATGGAATTTTATATCTGTAGTGAAATAGTTTAAGAATAAATTTGACATTCATTAATTCTAGACCTTCTCTTGGTAGATCTAGCCCTGATGAGAGCTCAGTGCTTGGATGTCACGTTGTAGGCAAATTGCTACAACATTTTCACTAAGCAATTGGCTAAAGATTGTGGCCAGGAACTTGAGACCCACTGATTTGACTGAAACAATTAAAAGATATTTAACAACTTACCTATAAATGCAGCAGAAGGTCCTGGCAAGTTGTGACCATCTGCTATGTGTGTGCAACTGAATAGGGGTATGCATAAATGCAGTTTTTGGGATTCAATTCTAATCGACCATCCAAAAATTTGAATCAATTCAAATGTTTAAAATTTGAATGTATTCACATTTGATTCAAATGCATTAAAATCTATTTGTGCAAATTTTCAATCCATATTTGCAAACACGAATGTCGACAACATTCGTATGTGCCCTTACACATCCATACGCATCCCGTACGCATCCCATTTTCATCCCATACGGTTCCATACAAATGCGTACAGATGTGGGAAAGATGCATATGGATACGTATGCATCGTGTACGCATCCATACACATACGGATGTCCAAATAATTCATACGAATGATTCAAAAATTCTGTCATGGTCAACCAGGAGGAGGACTCAGAAGATGAGGAGGACTCACTTCCTCAGGTGCAGGAGAAACCTGAGGTGGTGCCAGGGCCCAGTTCTGACCTCCCAGCCCCAGTGGAGCCTGGGGTTCAGCAGCCCAGCCTTGCCACAGCAGAAGTGCAAGACGTGGGAGACATGGAACAGCAGAGCACAGAGATCCCTAGCTTTAAGCAGAGGAGAGCAGAGAAGGAAGGATTAAGACAATCGAAGAGACTTGCACAGAAATACGCTGATAATCTACAGCTGTGACTGTAGATAAAATACCGGGCAGACGCCCAGGCCTTTTGTCAGAAACTATTGGTTTTCCTTTAGAGAAGGCTGTTGTATCTGACCCCCAGACCTTGAATACTTGGCTGCCTTGACCTTGGACCGGACTGTTGTGTTGCTCTCGTAAACCCTGGACTTTGGACTGTTTGACTTCTTCTCTGTGGACTTCGTTTGGCTGTGCTGGTGGAGGAACTGCCTTGGCAAGTGAGCTGTCTCTTATCAGCTGTGTGTTTGTGTGTGTGCTGGCAGCTTTCCCGGACAAATTTAAAATTCATTTGAATGTTTAAATTCAAATTTATAGATATTGTATTTGAATTCGAATGTCCAAATTCAAACAAATTTGATGGAATTTTGAGTGCTTTGAATATTTGTGCACATCCCTACAACTGAATAGATGCCAGCAGTTACTTTAGGTGTGACAAAACGTGTTATATATACAATGTGTGCCATGATTGCTATTGTATTGTGGATCGGGAACAACAAACATGGATAACTTTGTCAGGAAGCTACAACCATTCCTTGCTCTCTTGTAAGTGTAGCTGTGGGTTAGTTTAACCCTAAAACACTAATCTGCCCCATCAGAGTTTAATGTTCTGAAGTGTACCCCCCCAAATGCAATGTACTTTGGGTTTCCACGTTTGTGCTCAAACCAGCCTGAAAATAGTGTTTCTACAAGACAGCCATTCAGAATGATCCACAGCAGCTAAACATCAGCACTTATCACTAACTTTATTGGACACCTTTATAGAAGTTAATATTGCACATGGTTTAAGAAAAAAAGGAAAAACAAAACAAAAGACATAACCTTTTTTTGAAACAAGAGAGCAAAGACAGTTTACAAAAAACATTCCCTACATCCAGACAGAGAGCTGAAGATTTAAAGTTCACAACCAGACTGAAGTTCCAGACACTAGATCCTTGCGGGGGGTGGGGGTGGGGTGTACCATAATCCATTAAATCTGTTTTTATTTTCTGATTTCAACACCATGAGACGGCAAATGATTGTGTAAGAAAACTGAACACAAGGCTAGCTTAATGCTTAGTTTATATGCAGGTAAATGTCCTTTTCTTCTCCCCAGTCTAGTTTTTGTGTCCTCACATTTAACCAAATGTTCTTGTATTGCCTGTGTTTGTAAAAGCATTGCACCACCTGCTGACAATTTAAGAAAGAATGACATAATGCATTTCAAGGCGTTGAGGTGCTGTTCCATTAACATTAATGCACTAAGAAGGAAACCACCAAGATTGGCAAGCGCTGTGCATACCTTAAGGGAAGCAACAGTATGGTTCATTTAGGCTGTGTTCTGACATAACAAAAGAGGCACTTCAGAGGCATCTCAGAGAGACCCTTGTGTCCCCAAGTCTCCTCTAGTTGACTTTTTCTAGCACAGAATATTTGGGAAGGGGGAGGGGCAGAACAATCTCACCTCAAAGTCTTCCCTAAGTTGCCTCTGAAAGTGCCTCAGGGCTTTTTTTTTCTGTCTGACCACAGTGTCAGTTAAAGAGAAGAATTTACCATCCATATCTCAACTCTAAACAAGCATTAGGGCCAGAAAATGAGCAGAAATTTAGAGAATCCTTCTCCTAACTTTTACTCCTGCAGCCCCAGTTGAACCTATTTTGGCCTTTATGCAGAGAGATATAACTTTTACTGGGTCACAAATCTAAGAAGCCATATAAAAAATTAACTATGACAAAAAATTCCTTCATTGTAGGGTTGTACCTCCTCATTCTGGAAGGGGTTGGACCCAGCTTTGAAATTCACCCTCAGACTTTTGAAATTATTCCTTATGTTTCTTTTTAATAAGACATGCAATTTTAGCTAGGGTTTGTAGCTGTCTTCCATCTTTCTCCACGGTTATGAGGTTGCTCACACTTTCTTTCTTTCTTTCTTTCTTTCTTTCTTTCTTTCTTTCTTTCTTTCTTTCTTTCTTTCTTTCTTTCTTTCTTTCTTTCTTTCTTTCTCTCTGAAGACTTGGGGCAAGAATAGTTTTTTTAAAAAACAAAACAGCAATGAGTGCTTTGGTATGAGGGTCAGCATGTCTCAGAGCAGAAGTGTTAGTTTAGTTTTCTTCTGGGAGTACCTGAGGGAACACAGAATGTATGGGGGGTCCCTATTACCCCCCTCCCTTGGTATTTGCATCACCCATACTTTACATGCTCTTTGGGGGCAACATTTGATCTGCCAGGCACAACTGTATTCTCCTCCATCTTAAACCAAGTGCTGTCCCTAAGCTGAGCTGGTAACAGGAGGATTTATTCTCAAAGCTACCTGCTTTCCTCCCTTCAGTCCTTTGAGGCTAGGGGCCACAATGTAGGGCTGAAATTTGGAAAAGAGGACAAGGACCCTGTGTATTTAAAATGGTTTAGAAGTAAGAGTTCCAGTGGATTCAGCTTGCAAGACAGACAACACCTTGAGGAACCTCCCACTACTGTACCTGCCCCAGAACTCACTTGCCTCCTCTGTGTGACAACCCTGATATGGGAAAAATTGGGGGGGATGGGAGTGAGGAAGTTGTATTTAGAGCAACCACATGATAAAGAGGGCTTGCTGTTCAAGTTGAAAAGGGTACGGCTCCAGATGGGAGAGACAGGCAGGATGTCCCTCAAAGCCTTTTGCAGGGAGTTGAGAGCAGGTGGAGGCTTTGTCTTTGTCTTCTGATTGAGATGCCCAGAAGGAATTGGTGGGCTGCTGTGTGAGATAGTATGCTGGACTAGATGGGCTGTGGTTTGATCCATCAGGGCTCCTCCTGTGTTCTCCTGTTTTCAGAGGCCCTTGGTGCAGTGATGTTGAAGAGCCCCTTCAGAACCAGGCCCAGAGAAGGCAAAGACAATATCCAAGAGCCCTCTGTGCCTCAGAATGAACTCCAGGCGAGGATGGGATGGACTTCAGACTTTTCAACTTTTTTTGCATTAGAACTCCGAGGATTTATTAAGCAGAAATGAGTATGTGATGTATAACATTTTCCTTATCACATCTGTTTCAAGCACTAGAACTGGGTTGAGCTAAATAGCCTTTTGTACAAAATCTGTTTCAATCAGCTTTCTAGTGGATACAGGGAAATCCAAAGAGTAACTAAGGGCCCTTCCACACTTAAATGTGGAATGGTCCAGCATGCTGTGTGACCCACTTCTGGGCCTCTCTTCCACATAGCTCTTTGATAGGATACTGTATCCACACTGGATGCAGCTTAACCCAGTCTAGGTGGCTAAAATGGGGAACCTGTTTTTACAAATCTACCAGTGTTCCAGGGGAGGCTAGATCAGCCAATGGGGGGATGCAGAATGGTGTGCACATCCATTGTCAGATTTACCGGGGGGACCCATTTCAGCGGTACACACAATTGTGCTACTGAAATGCATCCCCCTAGGACTCCATAGGAAGCCTTGTGAGCTTCAGAGTGGTCCAGGGCCTGTCCCAGAGCAGGTGTGCAAGTGTGGAAAACCTTTTTCTGGGCCAGTGGGACCATTCCCCCCGACAAACATAGGTGCAAAATAGCCTAAGTTTCAAATATCTTCTCTAATCTAATACAGCTCTTTTAGGCTGTCCCAAACTCACTCCTCCTTCAGATTCCATACCCTTTCATGCTACAGAGCTTGGCCAGATTAGAGACAGTCTGGACATTCTTTATTAGTGTGCAAGAGCGCCAAAATGGTGGAGATAAATGGTATCCAGCCCTATCCAAATCTGATGCCAGGCCCTAATAATTTGTAGCTAGACTGGGGGAAGAGTGGCTCATTCAGATTAGGCATGAAGCTAGAAAGGTGCGGGACCACACCTGTGAAGCACTGCTTCTACATCTGTGTTGTTATCTAAATATCTGTGCAAGACCATGGAGCCCACAATAAGCTTGTTAAAATCTTAGTATTTTTATATATGCACCACTTTCAGGTGCAAGGAAGGGTGAAGCTGGGCAGTCCAAGTCCATCATCTTTTGCTAACAACCATGGGAATATTTAATGGGGAGCTTAGACCACATGCTAGAGGTTATCACTCAGATTGTATAGGGCTATACCAGATATTCAATCTAACAGTCATTTCTTATTTTAGAAAACAGTAAGAATGGAAGCAGTAGGGAGCAGATGGGAGTCTCTGTTAGATAATTTGCAATTTATTCAACAAAGTACACTTCCCATGATTCTTTAGGAAAAGACATGTGAAATGAACAAAAACTGATACAGTCGTGCGGTCCTGAAGTTGCCTACTCAGTGAAAAAATTAGCAGATGTCCACCTGCTGTCACTGCTCCAATTCAGAGATGTGGGAAGAATAATGAAAGTACGGGATCGAACTCTCTCCCATGGCTCTCACTCTGTTGTTTTGGGTCATGCGTGAGATAGCCTGTGCCAGCACAGCAACAGAGCAGCTGGCTGTGTTTACAGCCGTAATGCAAGCTATGAGGCCATCACAAAATGCTCCGTGGCACGGCTCAAAGCCACAGGCCTGTATCCCAGGCCCCGGGGGGTGGGAGGGCTAACCTGGCACTCCCACTGGCCTGTTAAAATACAGCCTAAATGTTAGCTTTCCTTGTTTGTTTGTTTTAAAGAGAGATACAAAGGCTGATTTGGCATATTAAAGAAATGCAGACAAGAAGTTATATGGATGCCTACATTTCAGCACTTCACAGGGGCAGCTCTTACAAATTACCCCCAAACTGCATCTTGTCCCTTGAGTTATGTATTTCACCCTTTTCTTTGATTGAACCCTAAGACTATCCTTTTTTGATTCCAGGAGAGGCAAACTTCTTGTTAAGCTGCAAAGCTACCTAGGACTGGAAATTTGCATCCTCTCTAGAACTTTATGTTTTACCTGCTTCACTTAGGCCTCTGGGATATTCCCACTCAGAAATGCTGAGAGCTCCTGCAACTGTCTGCGACCGTGTCTTCACGGCAACCTTATTTCAGATTCAAAACATTTTCAGTCCTCGGAGTCCACACGGCAGTTTGGCTTAACACACTTTCTCCATCTTAAACCACCCCAAAGCGTGGTGAATCTCAATCCTGATTTCAACAGGTCTCACTCCGGATCGTGTGCTTGAAACGTTTTACATTTTTTACTGTGGGGACCCTACCGTGTTAAGGGATGAGAATCCATGTTTAGGGTTTCCCTCCCCCAATAGCTTGCTTCCAAAGATAGTGATTTCATTGAAAAAATCCACCCTCAAAACAGCCACTATAAAAATCCAGTCCTTAAAGCTACACTGTAGCGATCTAGCCTCTTCACACGTTAATAACAATGTTGCAGTTTTGCGCAATTCTAGCTCTTTGAAAGGTCTGACCTTTAAAAAAGGGAAAGGAAAGCCCTGGAGTTTCTGTTTTAAAGGCTGTGGCTGTGAAAGGGGTTTGAGTTGCTGCTGCTGCTGTGTGCCCTGGGAAATGGGGAGAGGAGGGCAAAGAATCGCTGGCTGCTGGTGCCGTTTTTCCTCCATCCAGGCAAGGCAGCCACCCAGCTAGGCTCCGTGAAGGGCTCTGTTATGGGTGGTACGTTCACGCCAGGAGGAAGAGGACAGGGCAGCCCCGAAAAGCAGCTTTTAAAAGGTAGCCACTTGAGTCCCCCCTTGAGTCACGTACGTCCTCAGAATCCGGATTGAACGCGATTAAGCTGAAAGTAATGGGAACAGGCAAATTCACATTTGCATCCGGTTCTGTTATCTCGGTTTAGGGAAAGCAAAATAAGGTTGCCGTGAAGACACGGCCTGCGAGTTTAAGCAAGATCCTCACTCCTGCATCAAACTCAAGGCCAGCTTCTGCAGCATATCCAAGTCATGTGCCTCAAGTGTGCCTGCTTGCAATATAGAAATGGAAGTAGCCTTATACTTGGGAGTAGGAAGGCCCAAACAGAACTTTCTGGATGGAAATATGAACCAGTCTCATGATTTGTATGCTACAAGATACACAGCCTCAGCTAATATTTCTGATGTTGACATAGAATGTGAGAGTTTGCTCTTAGCATTCTTCGTATCCCAAAATGGAATCCTTTTGAGGGTGGAAAAAGGCCATCAGAGTGGGAGTTGCCAGGCCTGCATCTAGCTCCATATATGGGGGGGGGGCTGTCACATTTGATGGATTAAAATTAAAAATTTTGAGGGGGGCCCAAATTGTCCGCTCTGCCCCCCCCCCAAATATGGACCTGAGAGTTGCTACTTAAGACTAAACTTCCTGTTCTGTGTCTACCCACCAGCCACCCCCATGGTTGCTTTTCCACTTCAAATTAAGCAGCACAATTCAAGGGCCAAATATGTGGGGAAACATTCAGGGATTTCTGTGCTCCTCTTAGCCTGATCTGTGTTAGAACCTCTGCAGCCCTCCTCCTCCTCTTCCTCAAATAGGACAGCAATTGCTGACCCCAAAGGCAGAGCTGGTATGCTTATTCAGTTTAAATAAAGGATTGTTAACTAGGCTGAAACTACTCAAAGGGTAAAATCTGTACCTATTTCCTTCTGCTCCTTCTGCTCAGTGAACAGCAATGAATGCTCATACCTCCATCTTCCTTGGACAACTGCTGGCATGCTGCCAGTTCTCTTCAATGCCACCCGTCCGCATTTCTGCCTGTGCACATTCCTCGTGGAGTCCCTTTTTCCTCAGAATGGGCATTGCTTCCTTGTGCCTTTGCTAACTCCCCCACCCCCCTTCATTACCCCCATTGGCTTTCTTTTGTCCCATCAGTCCCTCCCCCCTCCCCATCACGCCCTTTAACTGTTTTACTTCTTGTAGTTGCCAAACTGGATAGCCAGCCGGTCCGTGGCACAGCGGAAGGTGGCTGGCTGGACCTCCCAGTACGGCACAGGGTTGGCGAAGAGGCTGATCCCGTGGTACGAGGCACGCTTCACCCCAAAGCCTACAGGGCAGAAGTCATTCACACCAATGTGAGTAATGTTGTTGGAATGAAGGTAGACCACCTGCAGGGGAAGAAGTGAGACCCTGAAATGATGTTTAATGGTTAGAGTCTGGTCCTACCTGGAGGTAAACTTCACTGAGACCATCAAAGCTTGAACCCCAGTCTGTCCATAAAAACTGGGCCCACTGATCTGGATTGTGTGGTAGTGTGGTCTAAATCAGCACTGATGGCACTAATCCAGCCCACGGCCATCCCTTCACACCTCTGAAGGCTAGTGATGAAGAAAAGCACTCCCTGATAGGTCTGGGACACTGAGGCACAGCTGCACACCTCCCATGATCCAGAACAGGGCCCTTGGTCCTCTAGTTTGGAAAACTTATTAAACAAGTCCACAAGGGATCCAGGTTAAGGGCCTCCTTAATCTAAATCTAGCTTCATCCAGTGCAGGCAGAGCTGGATGAGCAGGGTGTGGGGCCTTCTTGGTCTACATTAATGTGCAGATTAGGAGGCCTGTGATCCAGATTATAAGGCTCTTTCATCCAGATCAACAGTATGTGCAGAAAGGGCCAAGATCTCCTTATATTGAAAGCAGAGTCATAGATATTTTCCATGAATGGATATCAGTTGTACCACCTGCTCAGGTTTCCTCGTGTCTACAGCTTGCCATGCAACATAGTCGCTTGGACATGTTTTGGAAGTGTTCCCCTTCCTGTCGTACCTGCAGAAACTTGAGGTCGGGCAGTCCTGGTGGAACCCGTGAAAGCTTGTTGTTATCCAAATGCAGCTCACGTAGGACAGGCAGGAAAGCCAGGCTGCCGTTCTCAATCATGCGGATCTTGTTGTGACCAAGGCCAAGCCTAGCGTATGGGGCAAAGAGAGAGGAAGGAAGGGAACCCATTAAGTTTCAGACTTCAAGCTTTTGCAGCTTTGGCCTACAAATGGAACAGTAGATAAAAGTTGATCATACATGGGTGGACAGTAGCAAGTCACTAAATAGACATAGCTTGGTGGTCTTTAATCAAGCTCCATGGGGGATGGTCTCGAGTCAGTCCTCCTAAGCACCCTTTTCTCCACCATCTCTCCTGCTGTATTTTTAATTAGGTGGAAACTGAGGTAAAATTAATACAACTTTTGTGTTTGTAACTGTTTGTTTGATATATTGCAAAAGAACAATTAATTTTGTAAATGCAGTCAAACATATATACAATTACATCATTGTACAGATTTATACACATTATGTCTTTCATACCATTCTAATATTTTGTCATTACTACTGCTTAACATCCATTTTAGATTTATAATATGCTCTTTTCAACCCTCCAATACATGCCCTCCAATTTTCTCAAGGCCAAATCGGGTCTATCTGAAATGAAGACTTTGGTATGATGTCTTTCCAACAATATACATCTATTGGCCAGAGGCGGAAAATACAGTTTGATTAGTTATGCAAGGAAAGATTCAGACAAGGTCTACCCAGTATCACAGTGGTCTGATAATCCCGATATTCACACAGCAAATACACACGCTTGTGGTATTTTCCCCTCACTTCAAGAGAAGCTTGAGCTGTGAACACAGACCAATAGAGAGTTGAAACTTCTGAATACCAGACATTTGAGGGTCTAAAGTCTCTCATCACTAACTTTGGGCTGTCCCGAACTATATATACAACTTATTGGCTACTGAAAGAAGTAGTTGCTGGCTTAAGTGGGCCATTGGCATGATCCAAAATGTTCTCATGTTTTTGTCTTGACTGATCATCTAGAACCTAGCAGGGAAATGTTATTGTTTTTGTGTTGATGTTATTATATAAATAAACTAAATTTTTTTAAAAAAAAGAACCTAGCAGGGAAGACCAGGACCAGGGTGTCTCTTGTGGGGAGAAGAAGACAAGGTTTGTCAGCCACTTTGAGTCCCTTTAAATGGGTGAAAAAAGCAGGGTAGAAAAGGCCCTTCTCCTCCTCCTCCTCCTCCTCCCCCTCAGGAAAACGGTATTTGTGTTTGTCCCTCCTGGTGCGTCTCTTTTTGACCCTGAAGTGGCGTCATGCAGGGTTTGAGTCCTTCTTCCCCTTTCTGGCATGGGTGTGCAGTTTTCGTACTTTGAAAAACAATTAAACAGATGCTTCATGTTGAAGAGGGAAAATAAAAGGGATGTTTTATGTGGTTGCCTGTGTTTGACTGGAGGATAAGAGCACATGTAGGACAACCTGGTTTTACAGGCTGAGGGGAGACTGCTTGCGACATCTGCTGAAGGAGGGAGAATTCTGTTACCTGAAATGATCTCACCCTCACCATTTCTTTGCCCCTAGTTTTTAAAAGGAAGCTTACAGGGATAAAATGGGAGAGCTGAGGCTTTGTGCCTTTCGGCAATGAACATGCCTTGTCCAGAACGTGGTAAGGTACGAACTGAGACAGTGCTGTCTATACAATGGCACTGACCCAGACCGGGCCCTACACCAGCCCCAAAGCGCATGAGCACTTCAGGGCTCCAGAGGGCTAAGAACAAAAGCTCCTATCCCTGGAACCACTGGGGAACCCATTTTGGTAGTGCAAAGATTCAAAACAAATAGGATATATAACAAGTCCATCATCTATACTATGGCTGCATTCACACCTAAGTTTTAATCCAGTTTCGGTCCACGGTCAGAGTGAGAGAACGCATCAACTAAATGTCAAGCAGTTTTCTTCAAGCATTATCTAACTCAGAAAAGTCACCATTTGATTAGACAAAGTGGAAAGAAAATGGCTAGTCGTTTTGCTGATGTGTTTTCTGACTGTGAAAGCAGACTGAGACTGGATTAAGACGTAGGTGTGAATGCAGACCCTGTGTATTTTTTTAAATAGTGCTAATGAAGGTTTACACCGTAAAGATGACCAGTAGATCACAATTTACCTCTGCATGCTAGTTGCCAGTTATGAGGGTTTAGTTCTGTAACATCTAGCTGGCCCCAGACTGTGTGCATGATTTAAGCCATTGGGTCCAGTCCCCTGGTCTAGAAGGATGACCAACTGCCTGTTGAACACACCCAGCAAGGGAGAGGCTGATATCTCTCTACCCTGGTCTTTGACTGAGGGAACCTCATCCCCTCACAATGCAGCCCCTGTCACCATTTTATGTTTTTATCCTGATTTTCTTACTATCTGTCCTGAGACCATCAGGTATAGGGTGAAATAGAAATATCAGTCAATCAGTCTCTCTAGGCAATCAGGTCTATGACTGAACAGCTCTTACTGTAAGGAGCTTTCTCCCCACTAATGCTGAAATGAAAACTGCCTTGCACTAATTTAAATCCCTTATTGCATTTCCTGCATTTTGAACTGTGTTGCATTAAAGCCTGGTTGGCCACACTGTACCAGGCTCAAAGGCAAATGGTCAATCATCGCTTAGGCCTTCAACTGTGTCAATGGCTGCTGGTTGCCCGTAGAACCTGTACCTCTTTCAGGTGGGATGCCCTTCCCTGGAAGCAGGACCCAAAAGTCAAACAAAAGCCATGTCTCCACATCTCCAGCAAGGGACACTGGTGTGGAGTGCCCTTGTGGCCACAGCAAGGGGTTTGAGGCCTCCATTGTTGTTGCTGAGGCTACAGGGACCTAGCAGGCCCAGACACAAACGAGGAGCTTTGAATGCTGTATGGAGCCAGGGCTAGAATGAAACGTTGATTTCTGGTGATTTGGAGGTCATGCCTTGACTGAAATGGCACAAAATTGAACTGAGTTTCAAAATTTAGAAAATTAAACTTTTCAAAATAGCTGCTCCCCCCACAGGTTGCTGAATTTCTGTGGTCACTACTTAAACTGATTTACTTTATCCACTTCCTTTTTAACTGCCTTGTTGTCTTCTTCTAAAAAGCAGTGATAGTTAAAATGCTACTAAAATCTCTCAGATTTGGGATGATGATGAATTGGTTGCCTTGAGCCATCCTCTCCTTGTACTCCACAATTTTATGACCAAATGGCTCCCCATAGTGGTTGTAAGAAGAAAGTGATATGGTACTTACAAGAAATGCAAGTATGTCCAAACTTTATTGTTAGTTTCTCTCCTTTCCCAGTCTCGTTATGGCTGCTTTTAGAGGCATAGTAAAAGCCACAATTCTCTTGGCACTATATTGGGAATGCCAGACATACCCAAGCCATTCCCAATGTATTGTTGATTGCAATGTGTAAAAAGCACAGTGCACTGCTGTTACAGGAAATCCATCAGCAATGCTGGATTTTCCTTAATAACCCTGCTTACCTGGACATCTAGCAAACAGCTTATGCAGTGGACCAAAAGCCAGCCAACTGTGTGAAAAACAATCATGCTGAAATTCTTCCTTCTGCACAGCATTCCACAGCGGAAGCTGCTGTATCACATTTCAAAGGAAGTTGAATAACGCAAATTAACTTCTATAGGGGATTGCCCCAATGGACCTAAGGGGCATTTCCACACAACATGCATTATCCTGCATTATGCTGGGCCCATCCTGGGTCAGATGAAGGAATGTGGCCAAGAATTTCCCGGGCAGCTGGCAGCCCACACCAAGGGTTGTCCACATTACAGACAGCCCACCCTGCCCCAAGTTCAGGGCCTGGGAGTGCATGTTCCCAGGCTACAACGTTGCTGGCCAGATCTGTTTTAGATGGGTACCCAGAAATGGCCAACTTTCGGAGCCAATTACAGGTTCCCAGCAAAATGATACTGAGGGTGAATTCCCACTTAGCTCGATTAAAGCACAATTAAAAAAAAAAACAGATGTGAACGCACATTATTTGCATCCGAATTTGTTTTTCTTAATTCGGCTTTAAAGTAGAGCATGTTGGCAGCGCAGCAGCAGCACCCGAAAGGGAGGAGGACCTTGCTTGCTTGCTCGCTCGCTCGCTGGCTGCTTTCCGTTCCTCCTCGCTACGCCTCAGGAGCACCAGGGCTGCTTGCTGAGAAGCCGAGCGAGCACGCAGGGTGGCGGCAGCGGCTGGCGGCAGCCACAATGGCAGGGACGAAGCAGCAGCCCAATTAGCAGGTGGTCAGGCAAGCACCTGAGCAAGCAAGGCAGCGGCGAGCAGGCAGGTGTGTGGGCGAGCGGGCGGGCAGGTGGGCTTCTGCTTCAAAACAGTTTCAAAACACTCTGATCCAAGTGGGAATGCCCCATAAACCATTTCATTTAAAAAAATGGGAGTGAGACTTGTCTTAACCTGTGTTTTTTTTTAAATTTGTTTTATCAGTTTCACTCCTTTTTAATGCAAAAAGCCACTTTTCAATGCGGACAGAGTGTTCTGAAACAGTTTTGAACACTCAAAAAAGTCCTAGTGGGAACGGGGCCCTGAGCTCCTCAACCCCAATATATCAAACCAGCCACTCATGTGCCGTCCAAATGAGTGGTTGATCCTGTATATCACCATTGGTGTAGACCACAGTACCATTTTCATGGAGTCCAGCGTTTCAAATTTCTTAGCTATATTGTTAGCAGGTTTTGTTGTCTATATTAATATATGCTAACTCTTATGCTTTCTGCAGGAGAGGCATACACACATACATGGCAAAAATAACCCCCAACCCCTGTTCCCCAGGCCTCCAGCTCTGTGTTCATCAAGCTTCTTGAGGTGGGGAGACTTTGCAGAGGCAGTGGCAGCTGGAAGGCCAGGAAAGCAGCTGATTCCTTTTTCCTGCTGACCGCAGGCTGTGCAAATCGTGCAAAAAGGCAACAGAGGCTGCTACTCAAATGAGATTCTGGGGTTACTCAAGCAGGCAGAGGGGGGATTGCCCCTTGCTCAGTGGCAGAGCAAACTGCCTGGGAAGCAGAGGGTTGTCGATTTGGTCCCCAGCCTCTCCCTGAAAGGAGGCAATGGCAAGCCACTTCTCAGTCTTTGCCAAGGAAACTGTCTGTGCAGTTCAACTAGGAGTCAATCATGATTTGATGGTATCCAACCAACTGGAGGAAGCAGCAACTGTTTTCCAGCCTCACTAGTGGGAGTGTCAGGAGCAGGCCCCATTCTACCTGTCCCACCCCTCTAAGAAGCAGGAGCAAATGGCCCTCAACAAATTCTAGCTTAACCCGTCCACACTGTAAATAAATCACTATCTCTACAGGTGGACTGTTGATGTAAGAGGTGAATGTAAATGTTTCTGTCTCCCTACACTTATAACGCTTAAAAAAAGGGGGGGTTCACTGGAATTCATTTTTGCTTCACTTAACCCTGGATCTTTATCCCTACTCCACCCAGCCAATGTTTCATATAAGCCTCCCCTCCTCTGAAAGAATATACAGGACAACAGGATTAGAAGGTTTGAAATTAATATGGTGTCAGAAGTGGCCAAATGATCCTTTTAGCCCTGGGGCAGTATATGCAATGGTAAGTTGGAAGCTGCACGCTCATGTACACATCTATATGCACAGAAGCACATAGGTACCACCTCCTCGCTCACCAGAACAGAGAATTCATTCTTCCCACTCAGTTTCTCTTTCTCTTGCATAGAAGAGTTACATATGCAAGCAAACACCCACATCCAGGACTCCATACACAAACCATTTACATGAAACCAATTTTAACTGAGTGTCCACAGTCCATATGCTACCATATTGCTTGCATTACTCCTACAATTCCATTTAGGGAAAAAAAATATTATATAGAAAGTTGATTTTTATTTTGCTTCTTCAAATAAAACATAACAGTAAAATTCGCAAATATTGAGCATAGGCTATTAGGACCTTTATGTAAAGGGTGGACTGTACATTTAATAAGTAAAAACAGTCTAAATTGAATTTATACAGCAATTTTTTTAAAAAGCTCACTTTTTGCATAGTTTTGTTTCCTGTATCCCAGCATAGTTTTGTTTCCTGTATCCCAGTATGTCTCTTGGCTAAGTCATATTACTGATAGCAAAATTACCTCTGTTTTACATCCTGGGGGTACTAGAAACAGATCTTCAACTATACACCTGAGACTATGAGGCCCTTAGCTACTCCAATGCTTCCCCACGTTAGCCAAGCGCAGTGACTCTCAAACTAGCTGTTTCTACACTTACTTCACTGGCCTGGTTCCAGCACCTGGACAGCTCCTACTGTCCCAGACAGAGCCTTCTGCATTTGGAAAACTGTTTCAAGACAGAAGCTGTTCTGGCTCTGAAGCCTGCATGATCTTTGAAGGCAGCCTCTGTATTCTCCAATTATTAGGTGCTAACGTTCCTAGCCTTAGAGTCCCTGGAGCCTCAGAACAATTTTGTAGGCTGCTAAAATTGATCCCCTTTGCTAAACTGGCCCACAGAGAAGTGGAACCTTTTGTGTGCCTCCTGGGCCAATTTAGCACCTGTTCAACTGCTGGTAGAACTTTAAAAAAAGATCTACAGGTATTCCAGTCCAGGTGACCATTTTGGCTGCCAGATCATCTATGCTTCTTCTAATGTGGAAGGCATGCGTTAGTAGGGGGTGTGACCTCCCCTTAAGCTGGTCCACTGTGCAGAAGGAAAGTCTCTAGACCCCTTCCTTTACCAGCTTAAGGGTAAGTGTGGAAAGACACTGTGGTCCCAAAGTATACCCAGCACTGTGTGCCAGACGTTCTGGAAACAGAATGCTTGGAGTTGTTCAGGAACATCAATATTAGTTAAATAAATTTTTTCACAGCTTCTGCACAATTTGGACCTACCAGCCTTTAATCTATGGAGTATTTCTTGTAATTATTTTAATATTAATAAGTAAAGCACAGCATGGAGGTAGATGCCTGAAAATATTGCAGGTAAACACAATAAACAGGTGGTGAATTCTGCCCAGGCTACTGAAAGGAGAACAAGGTTAGCAAGATCTTTTATGAATAATGAAAAGAGAGGTTTTCCTTTGAGATCCCAGGTCTCAGGGTTTTGAAATCTTTAGCCTATCTTTCTTCTTTTCAGTTTCCAAAGGCAGGATTATAGTAACTTTCCCTTCCTTCCCTCTAGAATATTGGACTTAATCCAAAATTATTAAAGATTTGGCTGGAAACATAAAAGAGCTGGTTTAGAAACCTCCATAATGTCAGGTTCTAAGTGATCAACCTTGAATTACAGGAATAATCTGCAAGCTAACACAGAGACCATATTAGTAAGAGCATAAACGGGTTACAGAGTTATCTTCCAGTTCACACTACCTGTAGACTTTAGAGTACCGGATCAGATCTTCTAATTCAATTGCCTGAATCTTGTTGTGGTCCAGATGCAGTTCATGTAGGGTTTCAGGCAGATCTAGTTATATGGAAAAGTGCAAGAAGTATTATTTACATACAGTATTTATTATAACATATTTGCCAAAGGTCCATAGTCATTTACAATAAATAATATAACATGAGTAAGCTGTAATCTAAAAATATATAATTACAAACTAAAGTGGATTTCTTGGTTGAACCTATGATTGCCCAGCACTGACAACCATAATTTTGCCATAATTAGTAATCAGAGAAAGTTCTGTTGTACCAACAAACTCAGTTATTACATTTTTTCATGTTATTTTCCCTACATTTTATCTTACTGAAAGCTGGTCAGTAGGGCTGTGCAAAGTTTAGTTTGTCTTCAAAAGTTCAAATTGAACTGAAGAATTTGAAGATGCTTCATTTGAACTGAACTACTGCTTGATCAAAAATGGACAATTTGATTTTAATCAAATCAGATTAAACAAGTGGTCATCCAAGATGAAATCAGGAAACCAAAAACATGTGTTATTCCTACAGATCTAATTATTGTAGGAAAACGACATTAATAGATCAGAAAAGCTCCAGCTGCGGTGTGTTGTACTATTATACATTATATATTACCTTTGGGGATACCAGTGAGCTTTGCTTCAGAGATCCTCAGGTAGTTCAGCTTCAGACCATCAAAAGCACCTGGCTCAAAACCACTGTTCTCTAAGGGGTTTCCGCCCATTTCTGAGAAGACAGAAATAGTATTATGGAGTCATATCTTATCTTTCCCAGGTTCAGAATGAAATTCATTCAACCCGGCCTTCTTAGGGAGCATGCACCACAGAGTAAGCATGGCTTATATGTGACCCAACGTGTCTTGCTGAATTGTAATTGTTGTGATTCCTTGCCAGTGGGCATGTTGTTTGGGATTGACAGAAGATGCAGTCATGGCCAACATAAGTGGCCCATGATTCAGCAATACTGTCTCTAGTTTATTGAATGCCATGATTAACAAATGCACTGGAGAATCAACAGGGGTGATGACCAGGCAGGCACTAATAGCCTGAGATCTCAGAAACTTCCATGAGAAAGACGTGAAACGTGCTTGCACTGACAGTGTTAAGAATTGCTGGAAAGGGGAGTTTACTTGTGTTTTGCAAATGCAGATAGTTGAAAGGGCTTTGCTGACAACATCTGGGTGCACTAGAGAAGAAGATTTTTTGCTATATAATCAAGCCTCAGACTTCATCCAGACAGCACATACTTAATCCACTCTATTTGGATAATCCAGAATAAAATGTGTCTGGATGTGCTTTACTCCAGATTATCCAAATAATTTGGATTAAGTAAGTGCTCTGACTCTGTACTGTGAGAAATTATATTTTTCAGGTAGAGGAGAAGCTACTGTTTGTCCCTTTGGACAATTATATGGTTTTTGATGTACATCATATTACTTGAAGTACACAAAGGGGACTGTGTCTTGAGGAGGGTGTATAGGGGCTCTCTAACTGAAAGGAGCACCTTGTTTCACTTTGGATAGATTGTGCCATAAATGGAACGAGTCCATCAAACACCCCCACCCCCCCCAAAAAACAGAAGTTGTGATATGAAACAGTTAGGTAACAAGTTCATGGAAAATTAGTCATCTTCCTGAGAAAGATGATAATAATATTCATCTATATTGAACTATGTTAATTTTATTCCTCCCATTTTCTCTTCTTAGAAGCTTTGTTGAGGCTCACTAATTAGTTTAGGTATGGTTAAAAGATCCTTTAAAAAAAAAACAAAAAATAGTACTTTTGCTGCCTATTCTGTTATGTACATTTTCTCACCACTTTTTCCTACAAGCAAAAATAGGAACAGATTAGGGATGTGCACAAATTTTATTTTTGTACTTGATTCGTATTGAATTGAATGCAAGATAATTCATATTTGTTAGAATAGATCCCCTTCGAATGTGATTGGATTCGGATTCAATACGAATGTTCAATCCCATACAGATCCCATAAAAATGTATCAAAACATTCAAAATCAAATTTGAATGTCAGTCCTTGAATGCGCCAATAATTGGATTCAAATTTGAATGTCCGAATTCAGCTGAATCCATACAAATTTCAAATATTATGAATATTTGTATACATCCCTAGAACAGATGGGAGGAAGGTTGAGAAGATCAAAGTATAGGTGGGCAAGTTGGCCAGTGAACATGGGAGCCATGTATTATGTTGGCCCATTGGTTTGGCTTAATTCTTATAGGACATGGGCAGGGCAAGACAGGGCTCTTTGATATAGTTTTGATATGCAATAGATATGCATGCATTGCGTCCAAAGCTCAATAATTTTTTAGTTGTCATTTCTGTCTCTTTCTCTTCTTGCAGCATTTGCTAAACATCTCACCGCTTTGGAATGTGGATCCATTCAATTGCTCTGATAAACTAGTGGGAGGGGGAACAGCACTTAACGAAGAAGGCTACTAGCCTTCTATCTCATACTCTGCACGATTCAGTGGCGCATCATGTAACAAGGATTTTGATGAGCTGAAATAAATGTGATCTGATCTGACTCAAGTCCTGGCTAGGCTTCACAATCTCTGTCCCTCAGAGCTCATGGTGTGTTTTGCTTGTAAAAGGGCCTGGAATCTATTTCTAGCCATTCTGATCACTGGAAAGGGATTGTCCCAACACCTGCCCAAGGAGTGGCAGTGAGTATGAGTTCAGAAGAGCGCATGTATCTCACCAATGCAATTCATGTTGTTGAGCCCATTGAAAACATCCTTGGAGATCTTCTTGATCTTATTATCATGTATGCGGAGTTCAACCAATGATTTCGGCAGGTTAGGTGGAATCTCCACTAGGCTGTTCTTGGAGATATAGAGTTTCTGAAGTTTGTGCAGTGGGCTGAAGGCCTTTGGATGGATCTTGGAAATCTTATTGTTCACCAGGACCAGGGCCTGTAGCCATAGACAGAGAAAGAGATTATCTGTGTATGTATGTATTGTTGGCATGGCATTGATATCCTCTCATTCTTCTGAAAAACCCAAGGCAACATTCACTGTTGTCCTTCCTTCCTGTTTAATACTCACAATAACCCTGTGAGTAAGTTAAGCTGAGAGGTAGTGACTAGCCCATGCCCACGGACACCCATTATATTTCCATGGCTAAGGGGGATGGGAAGAACCAGACACAGGGACTTCCTAGTCTTAGTCAAAATGCCTTTCTGCACTGCCTTGCTGTGATCCATGCCTGTGTGTCTGGACCAGTGAGGATTGCTGGTTCAGACCATGGTAAGGCATGGTTTGGAACAACACCCTCTACATGACAATGGTGATCCAAACCAACTCTCGCACCAGCCATGGAGCCTGCATGGCATTCAGGACCACCAGCCTCCAAGGATTCCAAAGAGCTAAGGATGAAAGTTTCTAGTTTTAGAGCCCCAAGGAAAACCATTTGGAAGCACACTTTGTGGAAATACTGAAATGGGTCCTCCAGTAGTTCAGGAAAAAGAGCCATATCTTCTGCATGCCACTGTGTTCCAAACCAGGGCCCATTAGTATGCTGCTAGACCTCAATACTGGGGTCTAGTGGTGATCTAGATCATGGGTATTGCCCCGCACAGCCAGAGTGTACTGCCAGTGGGTTGGGGCTCATGTATTTTGCACTAATATTCAGAATTGAATACCAGCAAGTGCAGAGAGACCCCAAAATGCTAAGATACACTGGCTCTCATAACTACATGATAACAGGATATGTGGGTGTATAAATAAATGGAAGAAATTTGAATTCATCATCTAGGTAGCTATGCCAATAGTCAAAAGCAGGGCAGTGTGAAAGAAAATACCTTTCATTCAGTATCATTCAGAAATGAAGGATTAATGGGGGAAGGCTATGATGAGAGGTAAAGAGTCTGCCCTACATTTCAAAAGCCCCAGGGACAATGTGTTGCCTTTCCCTGGAGACTTGTTGCAGGGCCCCTCTAGGCAGTGTAACACAATGTAGGGCATCTCTTCTTATGGGGAAATCTACCTGGTAGGAGTGTGCACAAATGCAGTTTTCTGGATTCCATTTGATTCAGATCAAATATCCAAAAATTTGAATCAATTCAAATGTTTAAGATTCAAATGTATTCACATTCGATTTGATTAGAATACATTCAAATCTATTTGGGTGAATTTTCAATCTGTATTTGCAAATACGAATGTCGACAACATGCATCTGTACGCATCCCATAAGGATCCATATGCATCCCATATTTATCCCGTTTGCATCCCGTTTTGTCCCGTACAGATCCGTACAAATGTGTATGGATGCGGGAAAGATTAGTATATGCAAGCACTCATTGTGTACATATCCATACACATACAAATGTTTGGATAATTCGTATGAATGATGCAAAAATTCAAAATTCGTTCAAACACTTAAATTTGAATTTATAGACGTTGGATTCGAATTCAAATGTCCAAATTTGAATGAATTCGATTGAAAGTTTGAATATCTGTGTGCACCCCTATGACCTGGTCATGACCAAATCAGGACAACCTATTGAGCAAATTGTGTGAAGCTATGAAAAATATAGCTGTACATTCCAGTTCTTATAGTATTCCAAACAGAAAAAAGAAGGAGGAGATGGCACAAATGTTGATTCTTTTAGGCCGAATCCCCAAAAGACTTATTGCCTCTCTAGTCTCCCTCTACTGTCACTGTATTCAAGCGGACTTTAAAAGTGCCCTGCACTTCCAGAATAAGTGTCCACATGAGGCTCAGCAAAATGCGCGTTTAAAACGCAACTTCCGTCCCCACAGAAGCGTGTTTTCTTTCCCCACATCTTTTTCTTCCCGCCCTCTCTCTTGTTCAAAGGAAAAATAGCCAGATCTCCATCCCCCGAAATGGCTTCCCGTGCTGGCAAAGAGTGATGGCTCGCTCATTCACTCTCAGCACTTACTTTCACTCTGTTCTCTGTTCGAAATGGCTTGGCTGCAGGCATCAGCCACGCGATCGTGCACTCATTTACTCTTGAAACTTTCACAGATCACCCACTTCACACCTGATAACAATGTTGCAATTCTGAGCAATTCTGGCTCTTTGAAAGTTCTGACCTTTACAAAGGAAACGAAGGGAAGCTGCAGCATTTCTGGGAGGTGTGTGAATGCTTTATGGCTGTGTGTGCAGGCAGCAATCCCTGCCCCTTTTGCCACGGAGCATCCCCAAGGTAAATGTTGCAAGGAAAACCCGCAACTTAGAAAGAGCAATGAAACTCTTCTTTAAAGGGCACGTATTTTGTCGCGGGTTTTCCTGCTTTTGTAGCGCTGGAAGCTCATTAAAAACCCTGGCACGGGGGGCTTAGAGGCAAAAGATTTTTAGCAGACTTTAAATTGCTTGGGGACAGGCTGTTAGTTTTAAAAATATACTTTAGAGCCCTCCATTTGTCACCTCCTTACTGAATGGAGCTGATTAGATGTGGAATCCAAGAGCACTTGCTGAAGGCCTAAGACTTTGGTTCCCTGCCTTACAGGATGCAGTGGGTTAACCTTAACAGAGAGCAGATTGTCCAAAGATTTGCTTCCTCCTCTCCAATGTGCAATGGGTTCAAATGCTGGAATTTCCAGTGTCCGTACATAACCACACACCCCTGTTCCGAGATGGTTACACCAGGACTCAAAGGCACTTGAAGTCTCAACGGGTAAGCTAATCTGCTTCTTAGACAAGGCCTGGAAAGGCAAGATAATAAGCTGTCGTGATACCTACATACAAGTGGTGCATCCCCTTGAAGTCATCTTTGCGCAGCTCAGTAATCTGGTTGTTCTGCAAATCAAGCAGGGTGGTGTCTGGGGAGATCTCTTTAGGCACTTCCTTCAGACCTAATAAAACAGGTGAGGAGGGATTTATGGATGACTTAGGAGTGGTTAAAGCAGTTTGATTTTTTGATCTCTCCTGGGTGGTACACTCAGTGGGAGAACTGCACACATGATTAGAACTAAATCATTTAAAAGAGCTCGGAGAGAGGTGCTTAAAGTTCCAAGTGCTATAGACAAATCGAGCTTGTAGGAAAATACATAGCTAGGGTGCCGTCAGACATGGGGTCAAAACTGCAGTTTTCTTAGGACTGTATGCATAGTGCCATACCTATCCATAGCACTTCCAGTATAGTTCTGGATTACTTGCTTGAAAAATAATAATATTAGAGGTGTGCATGGAGCCATTCTTCCACTTTCTATTTGAGTTGAATGGAACGTGAAAAAAATTCAGCTCTGGATGAATATCCCCCCCCCACCGTATGTAGGGGTATTTGTATCTGAGCACAAATATTCTATAGAAAATCTGTGCCCAGAATGAATCAACTCTCCCCACCTCCTTGTATTTACCTTTCAGAACCCTTTTGCGGTTCCAGAGGGCCCTGGAAAAGGCCCATGCCGCCACCAGAGCAGGTAAGGGGGCTCCAGGGAGGCCCTGGGGGGAGGTTTGGGGGGAGGGTGACCAGGGGCTGGCCAGGGTAGAGATGCCCCGGGGCATCCAGTGTCCTTAGAAGCTTCTACCGAAGCCTCTATGGATACTGGATTATCCGATTTGGATAGAGCCCTATTCAATCCATCTACGCATCTCGGAATTCTGACATATTCGCCCGGATTCTGAATGCACAGATAATCTGTGCACATCCCTACATAATATTGCTCTTATGATGCCAGGTTTCCCACAATAGCAATTCTTACCTTGGTGTCTCACAAGCTCCTTTTGTGATGGCATCATTTGGGGCTACTGGAACCAGCCAAGCATATGAAAACAACAAAAGGGGGTGGATGAGTGCTTTACTGGCTTTCAGTAGCTCCAAATAACACCATGACAAAAGGATCTTGCCAGACACAGAGGTAAGCCTAGTTCCCATGATTACCTCTTGAAGTCTGGGGGCACCTTTAGAAGACAAGGCTAGATCCTGGCAAGATCCACATGACCAAATCAGAGCTATCCTGAAAGGGCATTGAGAGTGCAGTGACTGCATATAATTGCACTCATCTAGAACCTTTAAAAAAAATGATTTCCAAATATAAATATACAAATGCAAACATTCAAAACAAAACAAGATACTAACAAAATACTCATATAGAACCTTAGCTTTCTCCAAAGACAAAGACCATTCTGCCAAAGGGATTGTGGATCTGGACTGTTGCTATATGGAGGCAATGTGGTGGCTGAATACAATCTACCTGTAATTTTCCTGCCCGGTGACATTATGCTAAGCACTGAAAAAAGACTCCCAGAGGCATTTCTGGTGCTTTGCCATAATGACCCCTATTGGAAACTGTGATGTTGGGAAATTTTTGAAGTTTGCAAATTCCGGGGGGTGGGTGGGGTGTACAAATGGCAGAGCTCCCTGTTCTTGGATGAAAGCATGGGTTGGAACAAGCATGAAGTGGACCCCTTCCATGACAGTGCAGATGTTATCCTTAAGTCATATAGCTACATGCTGCATGGAAGCAAAGAAACAAAAGCAACAACAGAGATAAAGTAACTCTCAGGATTTTCAGTCTGCCAGTCAGAGGCAAGCAGAGATGAGAAAGAAAAAGAAGAAGAAAGAAGGGAGGTATATTCTACTCCTTACTCCTCCTCTGTAGTCAATAGGCCACAAAGTGCAGTCAGTATTTCTTCTGTAGCTACTCCAACAAAATCATGACAGATAACAAACAGATGTATGTCAATCTAGCATTGCAGAGAGTGCTACAGAGAAAATTTATTTATTTATTTATATTTATATCCCGCCCCATACCCAAGGGTCTCTGGGCGGCTCACAACTTTTAAAAACGAACATATTAAAACTGTATCAGACTATACTAAAACCAGTACAAGGTTTAAAATCCAGCATAATAATAATAATAATAATAATAATAATAATAATAATAATAATAATAATAATAATAATAATAATAATAATAATAATAATAATAATAATAATAATAATAATAATAATACAAAAACAGTTTAAAAATGTGTTAGTTGCAAGGTTCTTCTAAATTGGCGGCCCTACAAGTGCACTATTTGACTATCTTACATTTTTATCCACTCACCAGGGAACTGCCTGGGTGGAAAGCCAGCCTCTTCTTCTGCTTTACCAGAGGGATTGCCTGGTGGCTGCCTGTCCCTAGGCCACCGTTGGGCACTGCATAGGGAACTGATCCATCATTCCATGCCCCCCCTTGGGATGGTCACAGCTCACTCCTCCTGGGCTTGCATGGCACTGCTACCCACCACACAAAGGGTGCCTGATCCAGGGCAAGGGGCAAAAAAAGGCACTGTTGGTAGCTTTGAATCCCCATCCAGGGAACAGAGGAGTGGGTGGAAAAGCTTGCAGTATGGGCAGCAATCATCTGTGCCCCACAGCCCTGCACCTTGATGTCACGGTGCAGCACTCATGCGCAAAACACACCTGAAGCCAAGATCACGTACATGCTTGGCGCTTGGTATGGTGGGGGTGGTATTCAATATACAGAAAAGAGGAGGGGGATGGGCAGGATGGACTGCAAGGACAGGGGGCTGCCCTTCCTGAGAATGAAATCCCACCCAATTAATGCTGCACCCACAACGACACCAGGGATTGGACAGAAGGATTTTGGAGGGGACAGCCTGAAAGGCATGAACTCCCTGAATAGTCCTGCACCGTTCTCATTGGAAAAAAAAATAAGCAGGCTAGCTGCCAAAACAAGACCAATAACTGTTTCTCCGAGGGTTTTCCCCCCCTTGTAATGTCCAGGAATAAAATTTGAATGGAAATGGAGGATTACGAAAATGGTTTGTTAGAGGATTTTTTGTTGAATAGGAATGCAGCCTAAGTGTGACCACAGCCAAGATCTGACCACAGCCTCACTCTGAAGGTGGACTGAAGCTGGGTTAAAACTTCAGTGTAGATGGGCCCTCAGACGGGTTGCAAACAGAAGCAGCAGCTCTATTGTTTAAGTCACAATCTCATGATAATCCATGCCTGGAATTTATGGGCCACGTTGAACCATTAGAACCACGAGGGCAATGGGACATCCTGTGAGCAATACAACAATTACATTTTTACAGGAGGTTTGCAAATGCTAGAAGCATCCCAAGGATATTTTTTTTTTCCAATAAGAAATTGGAACTTTTGTCTGACAGGCTCATACAGGTGAAAACTTCTCCATTCCATTCAGTGCAAACATGCACTTCACACTCACATATCTCCCTGAAAGTGTATGCTGGTAAGGGCTTGCTAAAAATAATTGCATTAATGTGGTTTTGCAAACTTGTGGTATGAATCTGCTACAGTAATACAGTATTGCATACTACAATACAGTATAGTTACTATAGTATCTTATTTGGTGGCTGCTATTTAGTACCATCACCAATAGAGGGAGCTAGAGCACTATAAGTATAAAGGTACTGTAACCCACATTGGCAAAAGACAGCAGAAAGCTCCAAGAGGAGAGGAGAAAGTTTCTCTTTTTTTCATAGCTTGAATCTTTCTTTTCCTAGCAGCTCCTGTAAAAAAGGATTGCACTTGTGTCATCATCTTGTAGTTCTATGGGTTTTCCTACCCCTGTGATTGTATCAGACTAGAAACTGATGGGGCAAAGGATGAGCTAATTAGGTGGTTGCCCACGTTAGAGTGAAATGATTTTTTTT
>MTQE01001795.1:2941231-2951398 GCA_014337955.1 Aspidoscelis marmoratus
CTTCTTCTTCTTCTTCTTCTTCTTCTTCTTCTTCTTCTTCTTCTTCGGGTCAATGCCTAGTCTGCAAAAAGCAGGCATGGTGGATGAAACTGCGTTGGTGGTCCCTTACTGGAGGGTTAAACCTTAGTTCCACCTTCTGGGATCTATGGTCATTTAATGACTAGAGTAATCACATGTCAAGGGGTGCCAAAAACCCTTAACCCAGCTCTGGGTGTTCTGTTGAGAATGTAAGAAGAAGAGTAACACGTGTGGATTCAGAGAACCCTATATACTTATATCATGTCCAGTCCTGCCCTAACATTGCATTAGATAGTTGTTAGGCTCCATGGTGATGAGAAGAAGATTTTATGGAGATAACATGGAACCCCACCTCACCTCAACCTGTGAAAGCAGCAGTCCATGCTCCTCAAGTCAGTTTGGCTGAAATGCCTGGGACTTGTTTCATAAACACCACCTGGCCAGCCAAGACTTCCCACCTTCCACACATCTTGCCCAGTGAGAAGGCCATGTTCTTCCCACTTCATCGGGTAGCTAGGAGAGAGAGCAGCCTTCTTCTTTTATTGCTTGTCGATGAATGAAAAATAAGCACTATCATGCGGTCCAACCACTCATTGGCTGGGGCAAGGGGGTGGAGCAGAAGATAACGGATTGACAGATTCCAACGCCAATTACCTAAAGGGACTTGGTGGGTGGGTGGGACAAACAGGCATCACTGTGGGTGGATCATATTTCTCCTTTTCCCTGAATAAAATGTAGCATAGATACAGAAGCAAAGAAAATAAACAGGTGAGAGGCAACATTAAATCACCCCAAGTCACTGTGTAGGGATTGGGAGGTAAGAATGGTGAGCTGAAAGCCCATAACACATTATAGTAACACTGGGGCACCTGGGGACCCCCAAATGTTATTGAGCTCCAACTCTTTAGCATTTGGCTGTGCTGGCCGGAGCTGATGGGAAGTGAACCCCAAAGGCATCTCAAGGGACACTCCCACCACCACCACCACCCAGTACATACCATATGGTTTAGCCCAGATCTAAAACAGTATCAAAAGTATTTCATTTTGCAAGTTCCTCGCCAATGGTTTTCTCAGACGTAACTTAAAACGTTTTAATTGTTTCTGCGTCCACACACTAAATCCAAATGAAGAATGCCATGATTCCAGGTGCCAGTTCTGAAGCAACTTACCCAGGTCAGAGCACTGCACCACCCTCAAGTGGCAATGGCAGCCAAATGGGCAGAGACCAGGATAGAAGGGAATTGTTTCCTCAGTCTCGGCCCCTCCTGAAGTAGGGAAGATCCCTGAAGCCTCTTCCTCTTCCTGGACATTGGGATCGTCCATTGGGAAGTCCCAGAAGCCTTTCTGCACAAAAGACAGTTCGCTGCTCACTAGTCCCAGGAAAGGTATTAGCAGAAGAAGGTGTTCCATCTTGGACCTAATGGGGTAGGAGGAGATGGAGAGGAGGAGAGATTAGATTCTGCTGTGAGGAGATATGGACAGACTAGATAAGAACAGCGGGACGGACAGGAAACAAGGAAAGGCCACTTTCAGCCAGTGTTACTTGTGTCTTTTCTCTTTCTGCACAAGCAGTAAGTTTTGTGTGCCTTTGTTCCAATCCTTCAGAAAGGCAATGGAAAGCAATTATCTTTTTCGTTTGACAGCCCACTCTTGAAATTCTACCAGAAAGGCCCTGCTTACAGTTTGATTGACAACTGTAGTATGTAATGAAACTCCCCAGGACGGGGTCTTCTCTGTTGTGTCACCCAGAAGGGGAATGCCCTTCTATAGAAATGCAGCTTTCTCCAAGGCTTGCTGTCTTTAAGTTCACATTAGGGCATACCTAATTTCCCCAAGTGTGTGGAGATGTTCCATTCTTCAGTGACTGCTTATGGTTGAGGACCACAAGAAAGAGCTGCTGGTATTCTTCTGAGTGAGGATATGTCGCTGTGTGTGTCATTTGATTGTGTTTTAAAGCAAATTGGTTACTCTTCCCTCTCAAGCCTTTATCTATGAACGAAAGAAATGCCCCACTGGATCAGGCCCATCTAGTCCAGCAATCTGCTCTCAAAGGCTGCATCCCCATTACAACCTTATTTCGGTTTCAAACCGTTTTCAATCCCCGCAGACCCCATGTCAGTTTGGCTTAACACACTTTCCGCGTGTTAAATCGCCCCAAAGCGTTGTAAATGTTAATCCTCATTTCAACAGGTCTCACTCCGGTTCGTGCGCTTGAAACGTTTTACATTTTTTAATGTGGGAACCGCTCCGTGTTAAGGGATGAGAGCTTCCCTCCCCCAATAGCTTGCTTCCAAAGCAAGCTGTAAAATCCACCCCTTAAAGCAGCAGCCGCTACACTGTAGCAATCCAACCACTTCACACCTGACAACAATCTTGCCATTTTGAAAGTTCTGACCTTTAAAAAAGGGAAAAGAAAGAAAAGCAGCTGCAGGTTTGGGGAGATGTGTGAATGTTTAAGGCGAAGGGGGCTTGAGTTGCTGCTGCTGCTGCTGCGTGCCCTGAGCAATGAGGAGAGGAGGGGAAAGAATCGCTGGCTGCCCGCTGCCATTTTTCTTCCATCCAGGCAAGTAGCAGCCACCCAGCTAGGCTCTGTGAAGGGGTCCCTTATGGGTGGTGCATTCACGCCAGGAGGAAGAGGACAGGGCAGCCCCGAAAAGCGGTTTTTAAAAAGTAGCCACTGGAGTCCCCCCTTGAGTCACGTACGTCCTCAGAATCCAGATTGAACGCGATTCTGGCTGAAAGTAATGGGATCAGGCAAATTTGTGTTTGCATCCAGTTCTGTTATTTTGGTTTAGGGAAACTGGATTAAGCTTCTAATGGGGATGCGGCCAAAGTGGCCAACCAGCTGCACAGGGAAACGCACCAGGAGGACTTGAGCACATAGCTTGTGCTGCTCACAGTATCTCAGCAGCTGCCCTTTGAAGATATATCACCTCCTGCTGTCTCCGGGGGTAATAACCTTGACCTCTGCCACTAACATATTGGGAGAAGGGAAAGAAGTGTCTTCCTATCTATTTTGTCCACATCATGCATGATTTTAGACATGTCTATCAGGTCTCCACTCACTCCTCTCCTTTCCAGATTAAAAAGGTCCCAGAAACTGCAATATTTCCTTGTTTTCCACATTTTCCTTTTTAAAAAATATAGACCAAACTGTTGTTGTTATTTTATTAAGTAACTTTCATGGAAGTCTGAACTGGTCTCTCTCTCTCTGTCCCTCCCCTGTGGTTTTAACCACTTTCCTGCAGCAATTGAGTTGAATCTATGGTTGAGGCAAGAGACGTGCCAGGCACATTTGGGGGGAATGCAGTGAATTCTTCCTGTCTGGCACAGAACCAGGTGTGTGTGTGGGGGGGAGGGGGATGAAAGAGCAATGCTGATAAACCACAAGGCACTGGCGGCACGGATGCAGTTAAATAATGGCAGAAACTATGTGTTTGTTCATCCCCCGTCTGTTGTGCAACAAAAGGCTTTTGACTTTCTGCCCAGAGGGGCTGGATAAACAGCCTGGAATCCCACTTGCGGTCCTAGGCCACCAGAGCAGGGTCAAATCCTGCATCATGCAGCTGTGCTTTGCTCTCCTCCCCTCAGTCCAGGAATTGGTTAGCAAGCTGCTATAATGTTGGTCCTCTGAGGATGCCAGCTGGCTCTGCAAAGACATCTTTGAGGCCTAATGGGGCGTTTCTCCTTTTTTCCATGTTGCATAGGGCATGTGGGGGGGGGAGGGGGGAGCTCTTAAGAGGCAGTTGTGATATTTGCTGGGGACTAAATAAAAACAGTCGTGGCTGATTTCAGTTCATCACCTACTATATGCCATGGAAAAAAAGGTAATATATTTCTAGTCCCCACTGCTATAAGAGTATAAGTTAATAAGGGGAATCCTGCTGGATCAGACCACAGCCAATCTAGTCCAGCATCCTGTCTCACAAAGGGGCCCACCAATTCCTTCTGGGCATCTCAAGCAGAAGATAATGGCAAAACCTTTAACCTGCTACCAAATCCCTGCAAATGGCCTTTAGAGGCATCGTGCCTGTCTATAAACTGTCCATTTGCCATACCCAACAGGTGGCTCCTTTCCTCTTCAAATCCATGTTCTTGGACGTCTCTGCAGAAATGTCATTGTCCTAAACTCCTGGCTTGATGTGTTGCGTACTGAGCCCTCCCTGTGCCATCCAGAGCTAGTCAAGGCAGCAGCAGCATAAGCAGTCACAGGCCATTACAGCAGAGGTGAGATGGCTGTGGTTCCCCGGTGACAGCTGAGTTGCTATGAAACCACCTGGCAAAGCTGAAACTCCAGTGCAGGCTGACAGGCAGAAAAGATGTCCCCCTACTGTCCCCTCAGTCCTGGGTGGAGAATTGCAGGCTGGGAAGGGAGCGGTTGCTATTTTTCCATTGTTGGTAGCAATAATGTTGGAGCAAAAAGCTCCACCTGGAGCGCTAGAAGGCCCTTGAGGAGAAACGTCTCCCCACATCGGAACTCAACTGCTCCTGTGTCTGGTCAATGGCAGTACCTGCTAGGGATGTGCACGAATGGGTTTTTTGGCATTCAATTCATAATGAATCGAGTGTTCGAAAATTCATATTCGTTTGAATAGATCCCCTTCAAATGTGGTAGGATTCTATTCGATACAAATGTATGGATACAAATATTCAATGTGAATGCATACAGTTCCTGAATATGGATCTGCATACGGATCCTATACGAATGCATACATATCGGATACATATCCTATATCCAACGCATACATATCGGATACGTATCCTATACGAATGCATCCATATAGATACGTATCTGATACATATCCCCTGTTTAACGAATGTACAAACTATTCAGTTTGTTTACAAATGTCTGAATTCGTATGAATTTGTATGAATAAATGAAATGTTATGAATATTCGTGCACAACCCTAGTACCTGCACAACCCCTCTCATCATTTACATGGAAGGCTGCTCTGCAAGCGTCCTTTCCTTAGTACAGGCCTCCACCACTTGCCTAAGCCCAATCTTCCCTCCACTCTGATGGAAGGACATTTCCTTTTTATTTTAAGATGGCAGATCAACAGACCTAATGCTGAGGGGGGCTACTGCAACTCAGACAAGCCCAAAACAATATTTTCAGAAGACCTGCTTTCTGAGAAGTTAAATGAGGCTTCCAAAGAAACTGTTTAAATGTCCCTTTGGAGTAGATCTACCAAATCCCTGCAAATAGATCCCTGCTCTGGATCTATGGATATACTGCCATCCAAGCTTCTTGAGCTCCACCTTGACAAAAAGTAGATCAAATTAGTCTTGGAGGTGATCTCTCGATTTCTGTTGTGGATATATATTTATATTTTGCACAGGACCGGTTGTTTGTCTTTGCACTGGTGACTTCCAAGCCCCATTCATGTCTGTCCCTATCCTTATATTGCAACATCTGTTTGGGTACAAGATGCTAGCCGAAGACACACAGTGTAGTGGGTGAGTGGTCTAGGTTTACCCAAGAAGCATAGAACATCCATGTTCAAACGCATGTTGTTTGAACCAACTCTGGGATGTTTTGAACAGAATGCCCTGATCCTACTTCCAGATGGTGGACAATCCCAGGATATCTGATCATGATGTTCAGTTTTGTACCTCACATTCATGACTGTGGCCCATCAATTGATAAGAAGATGGTGGTACATTGGACTGGAAGAGGATCATCTAATAGATTTACTGGGTTAAATATCATCCTTCCCTGAATCTCTTGCATGAAGCATTTTGCCATAAGCAGGAATTTGCCCTTAAGTCTCAGGAAAGCGATTCTTTAACCAAAGTCAACTTCAATTAGTTTTGTCTTCCCACAGCCAATACATTACTGAGTGGCTTTTCCTCTATGCGGTGGCTGTGAAAAAGTCCTGCCCCATACTGGGGTGACCGCAACTCCCTTCCAGTTTCAACATCTATATCATCCACCCTGGTGGTCTTCTGTCATCTTAAAGCAGTTCAGGATGGTAGATCCCTGTTACAAATATAATACAGAATAATGCCTAGTGCAGAAAGCAACTAAGGCTTTATGACAGGTAAATATGAACCAAATGACGATGGTGTAAAGGACTCTTCCTGAGTGGCGGCAAGGGAAGGGACAGAGAAGCATGCAGGGTGTTTGGTCTAGTGGTTAGGCAGCTGGACTCTTATCAGGTTTGATTCCACCCTACCCCATGCAGCGTGCTGATTTTAAATGTTGTTACCTGTCTTGAGACCTTCAGGCGTAGGGCAGGATAGAAATACAGATAATAAATAAAATAAATAAACCAGATTAGATTAGGGGTGTGCACAAATGCAATTTTGGGGATTTGATTCGAATCGAAGATCCAAAAATTTGAATGTTTAAAATTCGAATGTATTCACATTTGATTTGATTTGAATACATTCAAATCTATTTGTGCGAATTTTCGATCCGTATTTGCAAATACACATGTCAACAACATTCGTATGTGCCCATATGCATTCATACGCATCCCATATTTATCCCATATGCATCCCGTTTTCATCCCGTACACATCCATACAAATATGTACAGATGCGGGAAAGATGCATATGGGCAAGGTAAGTATATATCTTGTACACATATGAATGTCCAAATAATTTGCACGGATGTTTCAAACATCTGACATTTGTTCGAATGTTTAAATTTGAATTTATGGACATTCAATTAGAATTTGAATGTCCAAATTTGAACGAATTTGATCGAATTTCAAATGTTTTGGAAAATAATCCAAACAACGCTTTGTGAAATTACATCCCAGAATATTGTGCTCTCCCCAGCTATAGTTTATTTATTATGTTTTAAGGATAATTCAGCACCTAAATGTAGCAGGGATTTGATTAGGTCTATGATAACAGCCGCTAAGGCTGAAATAGCACTCCATTGGAAGAACCCCGATCTTCTGTCGAAGGAGAAATACATCACCCGTCTATGGTCCCTCATTGTCAATGAGCTAATTACGGCTCAGCAATACAAAATGCAGGCCTTGGAACAGCAAGCTCAATTTATAAAAAAAATGGGCACCCTTCATTGTTCAGGCCCAGGTCAATCCCGCTTTACGTCCCTCTGCTTCCTTTTCTCTTTCAGCTATAAAATATAAATTTCTATCTTTGTTCCCGGATTTAATGATTTAATTCATGTATAAAGGAGAAACAACACTGTAACGCAGAAACTGTTATTCTTCAAATGTCTTCAGGCAATGTAGTTAATGGGTGATTTTCTTATTATTTGTTGGCTGTGATGTTATTTGTTGGCTGTGGACTGTTATGTTATTTATAATTTCAATTAATAAAAAAAGATAGGGTACAAACTAAAAAAAAGTTTTGAATATTTGTGCGCATCGTAACTCTAGATAAAAATGATTTATGCTTGCTGTAGGAATCAAATGTCTGAGACACATGGATGAACAGTCCCTCGTTCATATGTCTGGGGGTCCCATATGGAAAGGACACTTCACAGAACTGGGACAGTCTTCCATCTTCCCTCCATTGCATATTGTTTAATATAGCAGACATTTCTGAGAGCTATAGAAATTTATAGATATCCGGGGTGGGTGGGGGGAATCTTTGCCTGATTTGTGCTAGCCAACAAGTATCCTGTAATTCCACAAAAAGGAGAGAAGCAGGCCTGTAATTTAGCAGTTATTTTAGCCTGCTTGCAGGCCTGAAATGGTCAGAGAGAGAAACCCATTCCTTGCCCCATACAGTACTCCTAAGAGTTTATTTGGACTGTACAGTGTGGGTTGGAGTAAAAGGCCATTTGCGATAGATTTAGATCTTCTTTCTTTCTTTCTTTCTTTCTTTCTTTCTTTCTTTCTTTCTTTCTTTCTTTCCACCCAGCCCACTCCCTGCCAGTTCCCCCAGGTCCTTAGATGTGGAAAATTGTAGTAAGTTGTGGGTTTCCAGATGGCAATGCCTAAAGAGGTGAGATCACTGTGAGTAGCATGTACAGGACCTCCACCCTCTCTTACGGTAAGAAAGCAAGACTTTTGTGAGCTGATGTCATACAGTGACTATAATGGGCAAAGTCTCTTTGCTATGGAAGCAGCAGGATGGACTGCTTTCCTTTTCAAGCTCTTGGACCCTGGGAAGTGGCAAGAGAAGTTGCAGGCGAATCCAGAGGAGGCAGGCAGGCCGTGAGGGTGGAGGTCAATTGTCTGATTGAAGCTCCAACGTGCTCTTTTGTGGCACATCTGAAAATGATCTAAGTGTAGCCCAAGCAGAATTATGGTGTCTAAAATAATCCCTCAGATCCATAGTTTATCTACACATAAAAAAAAGAAAAGAAATCTGTTTTATACCATTTTAACGGTTGTGGTTTAACTCCTAGAGGTTTTAGGTTTGTATGGGTGCTGAGAATTTTGTGTTAAGAGATTGTGGACAGCTGCCCCACCTCATACTTCAAAACAATCATTCCCAGAATTCCCTGAGGGAAGAGAGTGACTGTGGGAGTGACTTAAAAGAATGGTTAAGACACGCTTGTGGAGAAAGAAAGGCTTGCACTGAAGAAGTAACAAATTAATACCCCAAAACCCTTCCATGCTTCATGAATCTTGAACTTGCATGCTCAATGAATTGCAATATGGCACAGGCCTAGTAGCCACAGGACTAAGGCTGCTTCAAAAACAGTGATCTGCAGAGACAAGGCCGCATCTCCACATACAACATAAGCCGCCTGGTAATGCACCTCCTGCCACTCACATAGTGATCACACCACCCATTTCTGGGTGCAATCACTGACAGAGGTCACATTTTATGTTGGTACAATTTTGTCTCAGAATGCCTTTCCAAAGAATACCTCCTCAATCTGTAATGGAGATGAGGAGGAGTCCTGTTGGGTGATGATTGTGGAGCCTCCCTCATGGGCCTTGGAGGAAGTGGTCTCATCTGGCACAGTGGAGATCCAGCCCAGGATATTCGTTTTAAAGTCTGGGAACCAGGGTGCCTTAAAGAAGGAACTTCTAGCTATGACATGATTTGCAATCTGCCTGTAGTTCTTACATTGTTGAAGAACTGAAGCCTCATCGTTCATGCTTTAAGCAGTGCTGGGAACAATCAAACCTCTTCCAACACCAGAAGAACTCAGGCAATCTTAAGCCAGTAGGAAGTAGATTGCATCTGCTTCTGTTTGATAGTTGGCTTGCCATTGCTTATGCAATGTGGCCCTTTCAATTTTTTTAGAAGCAGTATTAATGTGGTTGATTGTATTTGGACAATACTTATGTGTGGGGCATCTGGGTGACAAGCAAGATGTTAAATAATCCACTTCAATAGCAGAGCCAGAGAGAAAAGCATGTGCTTAAACAGGATGGCACAGTTCCTTGTGGAGATGTGAACAAACTCAGGTGCTAAAGTTCAGTGTAGGGGTTACACAAATATTCATCAAGTTTGCAATTTGCTTGAATTCATATGAATTAGAACATTCAAATCAAATATTGGCTACATTTGAAGACTGACATTTGAATGTGAAGTGAATGCTTCTGCGTGGTCGTTGAAAGCTTCATTATATTTTCGGAGGCAGCAAAGCGTCACATCTGCAGAGGATTCAGAGGAGATTAAAAACAGATTTGGAGGGGATTCAGAAGCATGACAGGCAGACAGGGATTTGAAGCGGATTCGAATAGTATGCACAGCGGATTCGAATCCTACCATATCCAAAGTGGCTCTATTTGCATGAATGCAAAAAAAAAAAATCATATTCGCTTCGATGCAAAGGGAACACACACAAAATTGTGCACAGCGCTAGTTCAGTGCAGTTTGAATAGAACCTCCCTGCGTTCAATTTGTGAGCAGTTTGAGGGTGAGAGGGTTTTTTAAAGGCAAATTTATTGGGAAAAAACCCTAAAGGGCAAGATGCAGTTGAATTTGAAGAGTCTGAAATGAATATAATATACAAGAAAATTTCAGGGTGTTAAAAATCAGCGTCAAAGTAAGAAAACTATTTTAATGCAGCATATTAAATCTTTCATTGATTTAGTCTGTATTACTTGGTGCACAGCTGTGTGTATGTAGTTCACCAGCTATATAAGTGACAATGTAGTTGCTTTGGATCAGTCAGTTCTAAGTGCACCAGATAGGGCTGTGCATGTTTTATTTATTTTTTTGTATTTGATTCATATCAAATCAAATGCAAGAAAATTT
>MTQE01001795.1:2954227-2979459 GCA_014337955.1 Aspidoscelis marmoratus
ATAAATAAATAAATAAATAAATAAATAAATAAATAAATAAATATGGGCAAGATCTGCGTGTTGTAAAGCACACCCCTACTTATGGCCATGTGGATTCCAAAACTAGCAAACCCTCATTCCCCAGCTTCAAAATTTCTGCCCAGTTGTGATTTTGAAGATGCAGAAAGTAGTCTCAGAAGTTGATTATTTTCTGCATCCTTTGAAATGGCCCGCTAGATCATGGCTTTGGGGGGGGGGGACCGGGGCACTTCTAAGGCCATTTGCTGGGATTCTAGAGGAGGAATAGGTTTGTCCTTGTCTCTGCTTGAGATGCCCATGAGCATTTGGCAGGCCACTGTGTGCGACAGGATGCTGGACTAAATGGGCTGTGGCCTGATCCAGCAGGGCTTCTCTTATGTTCTTATGTTCTTATGTAGATCAGAAGAGCCATTGTTGTTAATTCATAGGATGGTAGCAGGGCAGGAGGATGGTGAGAAAGCACTGTCAGGGTGCTCTTTTTCCTCCTCTGCATGAGAATCTCTTTGGATGGCTCTTTCCATCCCTTCATGATAGGATGGTGGCCCAATGATGTGAAATTATGTAAGTCCCACATATTTTGGACCATCCCATGTTGTGATTACTATGCTGTTTGGATCTTGGGATACACAGCTTGACATGCCTTTAAAAAGCAGAAGAAGAGTGGACATTTGGAATTTGGGTTAAGGTCTTCCTAAGAAGTGGTTCCCCCTAGGACATATCTCACAACACACATGGATTCTCTGTTCCATGCACAGATGCCCTTGTCTTTCAATCAGCATTGAAAGATAGTCAACTCCCCCAGGCAGCGTAACCAAAGCGAGGCAGCATCAGAGCAAAAGACCTAGGAAATGTTGGTAATGCCAGTGAAGAATGGAAGTTGTCACTGCTGCAATTACATTTTTATGCTGCCCTAAAGCAAAAATGTGTGCATGCACAGCTAATTATTTTGAAAAACTTTTTCTTTTCTTTTTAAAGGAAAAGTTATGCTGATATAGGCAGTCACTACTTGCATCACTAGCAAACACCAATTAAATATGGAAATACTTCTATGTAAATGATCCCATTTCCCCAACAAAGCAAACGTGCCCTTGTATCAGTAAATGCAGTGTTGTGATAAGTGGCTTAATCAGGTTCCAAGCAGATCAGACTCTGGACTGAGGAATGAAGCCAAGAAGACTCTTCCAAGTGTGAATTCTCAGTGTGACAATGAAACAGTAACAAAGGAAGGGGGGGTCATACCAATAAAAGTTTGGGCAAAACAGGAAATGTCAGTAAGTGTGGCTTAACTTGCTTGTAAAGCAGACAGTCCGATATCTGCTTATCCCCCACTCTTCACAACTATTGAAGGTAGAAAGTTCTTGCTTTCTTACCCAGCTACCCTATAGTGTGTAGATTTTAGGCTTCTAGGACCCACTGCGGCTTTTACTAGTAACCCCATAGTCCACTGATTGTGCCAGGATGTCAAATTTCCTTCTAGCAATATATGCAAGTAATGGTCAGCCAATAGACTTAAAAAATCAAAATTTGTGACCAGTGTGAGAACCATGCACACTGATCCTTGCTGGGGTTGCGAGGGAAGGTCCTACAATTCAGCTGCTTAACAAAACAAGCTGGAATTTCTTGGTAATATCACCCCAAGGAATGCCAATACAGCATTTTAGGGTGCAGTTGTGTTCTAAGGTCTTTGCTAGTGGGCTGCTGGAGCTGGGGAACCATGAACCAAGTTGCCTTATGACCCTCCTACTTGGTGATATTTCCCCCTGCCTGGCATCCTTCCTGCCCAGCATCTTCCACCACTGCCCCAGCCGCTTCCCTGGCCAGTAACCATCTTCTTCCTGTACATGGATGAGCAGCAGAGCATTTATAAGCACTTCATAACACAGGTGAATTTTCAGCATCTCAGAGGCTTAGACCTGGACCAGAGGTAGACAGGTATCTAATTCTGCCAAAGGAGTGTTACATGTGGCATGACCTATAAATGTGTCTGTGGACCTAAAAGGTGGTGGTGGAGCACCATTTGGACTGTAGGTGAACCAAGAAAGAAAAGGGTTTTCACTGGGCAAACTGAATCTGACAAAGCTAGCTTTGCTAATTTGCATAGGAAAATTGTTTCATCTGCTTTTAACATTCCCCCATAAAATCGCATTTATATAATTTTTGGAATTCAAAAATGGAAGGAAATACATTGTCAGTAAAAACAACAACAACAATGTCAAGGGTTTGAGTTTAAGATTAGTCTCCCCTGTACAGCATCAATAAGTATAATCACAGCTTGAATATTATTTAATTGCCTTGCTAGCATTCCCTTTGAGAAAAGCTACATACTCTTGAGATGTGAATTAATGCCGTCCATTGTTTTAGATGGAAGATTCAATGCTTATCCTTCACTTAACTGGCAGAGTTGTGACTGTAGACGAGAAACCACAAGGTGCTGACCCATTATTTCTTTCTCCTATATATGAGTATGGCAAATACATTCTTCTCTGACCTGCTGAAGGGGTAGGCAGAAGATGATCAAATTCCAAACAGCAATCCAGAGATGGTCAAGAAACCCGTGACAATTGTACTCTTGGGTCACGCAAGTATGAATCTGTTCAGTTTGAGGTCAACTATGTAATGACTGCAGCTGAATGAATAACTTCCAAAATGCCACATACTGTACAACAGGAAACACCCTCTAAATTTAGGAGGTATGGCTCGAAGGGGAGAGGGAAAGGGTTTGGGCAAATGTAAAAATAGCTGAAAGTTCTTTAGGGAACACTTTGGCCCAAATCTGGGAAGTTGGTGGGAGGGAGCATTGTGAAATTGCACCCAAACCAGTCTTTTTGCAGCAGTTCGTTTATGCACTGTTGAGGAAAGCTGTGATTTTATCCTGTGCCACTGCTGGATAATGTATATTCATTTCTTCTAAGGGCCACAGTGGAATGATTACATCCACTTCTGGCCATGGTTCCCTGGCATCTGTGGAGATGCGCACGGACTATGTGTGATGTCCTTACCAGGTTACAATGCACACATATTATGGGGTGCAAGCGCATAGCTCAGATGGAATGGCACCTTGGCAAAGACAGCAAGATGGAACCGTCACAACCTGGAAACAACAGTGCATCCTATCTAGGCAGGGCAGTTGGGGGTATTTGGGGGTTTCGCGATGAAGGAGCAGAATAAGGAAGTTTGGATACAAGTTCTTACACTGAGGCTTACTGGCCCAGCTCTGTGTACACATTCCCTGGGCTGAAGTATATCTGATCAATGTGTGGCATCGCAATTTGGACTGTATTCTCATCTCAGAGACACTTTCTGTCCAACTTGCTTCATCAGGGGGATGAGAGAAGGATGTGGTGTAGATCGTGTTACCTCATCCTGAGCCCTTCTTTTAGCCAATTGGTCTTCAATTGGTTGAAAGCATGAGGAGGGGTGGGAGAAAGTGGAGAGTGGAATCTTGTTTCTATTTTCCTGTTTCCACCCCCCCAAAACTTTCCACTGAAGTTATCTTTCTGTAAGTTCTCTCTGGCTTGGGAACTTCCTACTGATGATAGGTAGATGCTGTCCTGGTAGAGAAGCCCCTTGAGGGAAACATCAAGTTCATCATCCAGCCAAGAACTCCAAAAAGTTCCCTCTTTACTTTCTGGGTCCTTTGGCAAAAAGCTGTGTTTGATCCTACAATCACTTCTTGCTGCCCCTGCCAGACGGGGGGAAGCAACCCCAGGGCAAACCTGGATTCTTGCCTCATTTGCTAGGTTTTTGCATGATTGCAGCTCTTGCAAATACCTAGATATGAGCCAGTGCCTGCCCACATCCTTTTGGTTTTTTTCCCCCTAGGCTTGCTAGCATTGGGATAGTTTGCAATAGCAGTGATTCTATGAGTGGCTCAATATCACCTCAATATCTCAGAACTATACTGGTACTGCTACAGATATGTGTGGTCCCAATATTGTCCTAGGAGAATTGCAGGTTTCTTACCCACATCTGGGGGCATCCTGAGAGAGGCTGCTTCTGCACATGCCCTTTAACACCCATTAAGCACACATCGGGAAACCCACAACTGCACAGGCGGACCTATTTAGCACACTTCCGGCAAGGCGTGTTCACACAGTAACACCCATTAAGCACACTTCGGGAGACCCGCGTCTGCACAGGCGGACCTATTTGGCACACTTCTGGCGAGGCACATCCGCACATATCCGTCTCTAATGTGTGCTTAATGGGGTTTAATGGAGCACCACATTGAAGGTGGTCTTAATGGGTGTTTCTGCTCTAGAACTGCATTAACGCAGGATGCATCCACACACGGACGGGAGAGAGAACACATGGGGTGGGACAAAAAGTTGCCATGTTGAGTGTGGTGACGTGGCACGGAGCAGCCATGTTGAGAAGGCAGGGAGAAGCACAGTCCAGCCATGAAGTCCCCCCCCCCCGGGCTTTGCATCGGGCAGGTGCCCAGCTATGGCGGCAGAGGCACAACAAGCTGGACACGGGGGCCAGGCGGGAAACCCCAGGGGCCATTTGGCCCCACGGGAAGGGTCCCACTCATGGGTGGGTAGTGATGGTGTCTCGGCCAGGGCACGGAGCCTCCCGTGACAGTGGCATCACCAATGGAGACGGCCATATCTCTGTCTGGCTGACGAAAGTGGACCCGCAGCCAGGGCGGCCCCAGACTGCATTGGGGTCCAGGAAGGAGCCCCTCACTGGCCCCACCGCCTGAGGGGAAGTCTCTGGAGAGGTGGTTTTCCTATCCTGCTTCTCCCTTCCACGTAAGGGGCATCCTAATAGCTGGGGATCGTTGCTGCGATCTGCCCTGCCCTGCCCTGCAGTGTCAGCAAACCCGGGATGCAAGGGTGAGAGGGCTGTGACTGGAACTCTGCAGCCGTCAGCGCATGCGCAGCTCCCCTCCCAGTCCCTTGCCCAGCTGTCAAGTGCGGCGATTCTATTCACAAAAATCAGGCTTCGCCGCCCAGTGGGCATGGGTGCCCGGGCATGCCCCTGATTGCTCAGAGGCCCATCCCTGGTGCGCCCACGCATGGCAGGAAAGTGGCAGTGACCGATGGCTGAATGCTCCAATCACACTGCTCCTGGGGCAGCCGTCTTGAAATCTATGCTATTGCGTCCGCACAGCGAAGGCAGAATCTGTTCCTTGCAATCCGTCCTTCCCACGCATGTGCGGACGGAAGGGGTGTTGGTAGATCCATATATAATAAACATGGATTTACCTTAAACCGGATTTAGTTAAGCCAGATCTACCTTAAACTGGATTTAGTTAATCCGGATCTACCGCAAATCGGAGGGCCTTTCCGCACTGGCTCTAAAAATGGATTTAGAGCCAGATGTGGAACGGATTTAGACCTGGCTTCCGCATAGGGGACAGAATTAGGACCCCTTTGAGGAAGCCGCATCCGCATATCGGCATATGTTTAAACTGTTTTTGCCGCCGAAATCCTACCCAGATGTAAGACCTGAAAAAATCAGGTCTTACATCTGGCTTTCCCCCTGAAAACGGTTTGGAAACTAATGTTTCCGCACCGGAGGGGGAAAAGCTGGATTGCCGGCACATGCCCAGCTGTCAGAGAGGCAGAGCGCATGCTCTGCCACTCTGACAGGTGGGCGATCCAGCAGCCAGCTTCCCTGCCTTCCCTCTGCCAGAGAACAGAGGTTCCTCCGTTCTCTGGCAAGGGTAAGGCAGCTCCTACTCCTAATCTCCCCCCCACCCCACCGTGAATCCCTCCGACTTACCCGATTGTCTGCAGCTCAATTCTGAGGCTACAAGCGCCGGCGCCAATCGTTGACGGTCCCAGCAGCCCAGGACTACATTTCCCAGCATCCCTGGGGTGCTGGGACTTGTAGGGCCACGGCGTGCGCATGCGCGATTGGCGCCAGCGCGGCTAGCCTCAGAATTGAGCTGCACACGATCAGGTACGTCAGTGGGATTCTCGGAGGGGTGGGGGTGAAACTAGGAGTGGGGGGTGCCTTATCCTTGCCAGAGAACCGAGGATTGTCAGTTCTCTGGCAGAGGGAAGGCAGGGAAGCTGGCTGCCGGATCGCCCACCTGTCAGAGTGGCAGAGCATGCGCTCTACCTCTCTGACAGCTAGGCAGGCGCCGGCAGGGCCAGTTTGGGATGGGTGCTGGTGCATTCACACAGCACCCACCCCAAACCGTTTCCAAATCCGGTCCTGCCGCCGCTGCCCCGCGCGTGTGCGTACACGCGGGGTCTCCGAGAAACCGTTCCTGTTTGGAACAGATTCCCCTTTAAAAACGTTTCACCAGAAAACAGATCCGTTAGATCCGTTTTCGGCAGTGTATGCGAAAAGGCCCGGAGTTAGTAAATCTGGATCTATTCTAAACCAGATTTAGTAAATCCGGATGTAATAGATCCGGATTTCCAGCGGTAAATGCGGAAGCACCCAGACAGTACAATGTAATCCATCACTCCACAAGGCAGGAGAAAATAAGAAGGAAACCACCAAACCAGTGCTGTAATAGTGATGTAAGAGGTGCTGAGACTTGTTTTCAAGGGTATCAAATATGGTGCTCTGTTAGCACTGTATGGGGGGATTTGGCACCCTTTTCGTGTACCACATCAAAGCCCCATGGGGACACGCAGCACCGATCCCGCTCTCAGCACCGTAACAAGGTGACATGCGGACGCCCCGTGTGTCTCACAACTGCAGTGCATCTTGTGACTGTCTAATGTGAAAAATAAATCCTGTAAGTTTGAGGGGTAATTTTGGAGTGGTTGCCTTCCACGGACAGAGATTTCCTTCTTGCGGGATGGCTGCATCATGCTCTTGAAGCTGCTTCTTTTTCTCAAAACAGCCACGGAATAAGGACCTTTCTTCATAGGCAAGGGGTCCTTCAGAGGCCTCCCTTCTGCATGCTGGTGTGGTTTAAGGGAGTCCTCCTTCTTAGTATGTTTCATCTATGCAGGATAGAGTGTAGACCTGGCTAGGGTCCCCCAGATGATGTCCTCATCCATTTCAAGGTCTACTGGCATACTAAGGGGTGGTATATCAGGCCAAGGAGGTGTGTGGACAGCATGCTTCCATGGTCCAATATACTGTGGAGGACCCATTTTGGTGGTGCACTGAGCCCCCCTGTGCCAGTTTCAAAACTGGCACAAGCGTCAGAACCAGCACAGAGGCTGGTGCAGAACAGGTCATCTCAATGCAGGTGACCTTCTTCTGGACCGGAAGTACTCTATCCCAGCTTGGGACATTTTGCATATCCAGGTATAGGGTAGCTGATCCAGTACTGGGATAGCACCACAACGTTCAGAAGCAGGGTAATTTCAGTTGCATTCAGAAGAGCTGCTTTAAGAGCCTCTGAGATGTTTTGACATCTTTTTCTGAGTAAACACAAAGAGCACAAAATACCTTATTTCTTCCACCTTAAGGACCCCTTAGACAGCCAAGCTGAGGGATGTTCAAAGCAAATTGTTGTGCTATACTTTGTGACTAAAACCGATTGAATTTAAAGTCTTCTTCCACTTTAATGGACCTTAATCAGCAAAGCAAAATATGTCATAATCAAAATCAGAGAAGATGCTATGATAGTCTGGGTGGGCCTAATCTGAAATACAACATTTCTTCACTTTGTTAACATTCCAAAATCCCAGCAAATAAAAAAGTACAGATCTGAATCTTACTGCACCACCCACTGTAATCCCTTGATGACTCCAGCTGACACCAGGGAAGGAGGTGATCTCGTAATCTATCTAACCATCTTGCTCTCCATGAACGTCTCTGATGTCCCAAGAACTCATGGGAATCTGGAAACCAGTTTCTCCTGGCCCTTGTCTTTTTGCAGATGTGTGAATCACCTCCTACATTCCAGCTGCATCTCTCTACCGCAGGGGTTAAAACGCCTCCCCCCCTAACTTGCTTTCTTTACCATTAGTCACAGCCAAGCAATGGACTGAAAAATTAAAATAAAAACCTACCAAGCAGTACTTCCTTAGTACAGTCTTGAGGCTGGCAAAGCAGGCCACCCCCCTAGACTTGGGCTGAGGTCATTTCCATTTATGAAACTTAATGTGGGTGTTTTGCCAATTCTTGTTTTACAATGCACTTATGAAAACTACATTGGCAAGACAATATTTAGTTTTTAAAAAAATATCTTTGGACAATGTTAAAGCAGAAATCAGTTGCTCTGCCATAAGTCCTCACTGATGAAATATGGGTGGGATGGAGCTAGCATAATGCTAGAATTATTTAAATTATAGTCACACCATATTTTTTTCAGGCACTCCAAACAATATATGTAGTTCTCTCATACACCAGTTCTATTCCCTTGATAGCCTTCTGCCATTGCTTGGGTAGGCATAGAATGCCAAGGATAACTTTCACATGATGGGGGGAAGTTGCATAGCAAGCAGAGATCTTCATTTACTGCATGTCAGGCTCTCACGGGGCAGCCAGTTGCCTGGTTTGATGTTTCCACTTGGGCTCTGTGGGGAGCACAGAAAATGGCTGCAGAAATCAGCTATTTTCCTGTGCTCTGCAAAGTGGGGAGAGTTGAGTTTGGCCCGAGATCCCCATTACGTTTCTCTCTCGAGGAAGAAAGGAGGTGTATTGTTAAATATGTTTAGCTCATTTATAGTGAAATGACATAGTCCTCACTTATACTGATTCAAGGTCCTTTCTGAACTTACCTGACCTTGTCTGGAATCAGTGAGTCTCAAACAGTCAGGCCCATTGATTCCAAATGCAGGATCAGTCCATGCCGTGGCCTCGAAGCTCACGTGAGTTCATAGTTGGAGTCCTGCATCTCTGACAGCTAGGAACAAATGGTTCTACCAGCAATACCAAACAAGGCTTTTCTGTTTGACATGCTGCTCCATCTAAAGAACATTGAGCCATACAAGCAAGGGAGGGGGGGGGCTTATATCCAAATTAAGACCCCATGCAGAAAGGAGCTTGTTTTGGCAAAGGATATTTACGGACAGCTTCATGTGGAAAAGCTTGAGATATTTGGGGGAAGAGGATTCTCAGAACTATCTCAGTGAGGCACAATTTCTGCAAAACTCAGGTGTGTGTGTTCTGCAAACTGGGAAAATGTGTTGCTGCCATTGCAAGTGGTTTGCACAAAATTCTGTCGAGTGAATATAGAAATTCTGGATGCTTTGAGCAAGTTTCTCCTCAGTGCAGATAGTTCCTTGAACCATTCCTACACTGACTTTATTAGTCTCAAAGTCTGAGAGCCCATTGGGATGCCTCTGGGCATACACCCATCCCTATACTTTGCAACAGTGTGCTGCAGAAATAACAGAAATGATTGGGCTTAATGCCTGAAGCACACTGGACTCAAAGACTATGCACTGGTGTATGTGACATTTCCTTCCACCTCCTTGAGCACTGAACACCTTTTAAACAGGCGGAACAAGTGAACAGCTTTCATCTGTGTTTTATCTTCATGCTGTGTGCAAAATGCTCACGCTGCCGTTAAATGCATTGGAGCAAGGCCTGGAAAAAGGTAGCAACTTTACCGATGAGATTATCTCTCCTTGGGCAGCTTGGAATATGAATGATGTCTTTACTTAAAAAGCTGCTTCCAGTAAAAGCTGCTGCTCTCCATGCACCCGGTCCACAGCCAACAATTACAGGAGACTAACGTCTCTGCTCAGGCGCTTCACATCCCTTCCAAACCCACAGGCCCCCCAGAGCCCACAATAGCAGCCTTTATATCCCAGCATCCAAATGTTCGCGATTACAGGCAGGGTCACACCCAGTTCTCCATTCCCGTTTGGGAGCAGACGCCAGGCTGGTGGAAAACTCTCCCTTCCTGGCATCTGAGCCCGCTCGTGTGGCACTATGCAGAGACAAAACACAAGCAGGATTGTCCATTGGGATATTATTAAGCTCCCTGTGTGATTGTGTGTGATTGCATGAGTGTGTGCGCTGCAAAATAGAACACAAAATAATAAAGGCAGTTTCTGGGAGGGAGCCAGAAAATCCAAATGGTACCATCCTTTCTGACTCATTAGCAGGAGGCACCATTTGTCTGCCACACAAGCCTGACTAAGGTGAAGAGGAAACTATGCAAGAGCAGAATGCTTTATGCACAGTTGAAGAAAAGCAGATGTGGATGCATAGAAAGTTTTTAATTGGAAAAAGTGCAAATTATACATATAATTTTAATGTATCATTACCATTAGATTTTGTCACCCAGTCTAAGACTTTATGGTAACGGGTGGGCTAGATATATAATTATGATTACACTGGTAAATACTATTAACCATCTACTTGATGCTTATAAAGTATGACATGCTGTACAATCCAGTTTTGTGGGGTGGTGGTTGCCTTGTAGAATCCAGGCCAGGATTCCTGTGTTAGGGTGTGGAAGAAGCAGTTCCATTTGTTTCGGCTTGTGATGCAGGCAGTACTTATTGAAATTCTCTCTTATTAAAGACAGAAGAACTGTATGTCTTGGATTCCATAAGGCAACCTTAGTCATGGGCCTCTTGACAGACTAAACTCACAAGTGAAAAAAGCATGAATATTCCATTTCCACCAAGGAACTGATTTTTAAAGAAAGTGATTCATTTACTGGAAGTGGGCAGTTGTGTAGGCACTTGAACCCAGGATTTAAAGTTCAGCCCAATGAATCACTCTTTAAAAAAGACATTTCATAAAAGGCTCGTTTGGACATCACAACTAAAATGCATTGCTGATACATTATTTAGGATACAATGAAATTATTTAGTACATTGCTTCTTGAAGATCCTAGTTCATCCCAACAAGGTGCTGTAAGATGCCCTTCTTGATCACTATAGCCCTAGTTTCTTCATGTTTCCTTCTCTGGGTCCTTTAACTGTTGTCTGACATGGAGAATTCAAGCCCATTTTAGTTTTATTGGCATAAAAACAATGCTCTTATGCCATAAAAACAGTGAGATGATATTCATTTATTTAATCTTTGCAATGGAACTTACTTTAGAGGCCTGGGGTGATCAAGAATTATGGACACTTCTCCATAATATACACTTCTGTGCTAGAGATTTGCATGAGGCAGTTCTGGGAGGTTAGGGTCACACTGAACTAAACTTCACCAGCAGTTGAACTAGTCCAAAGACCTTACCAAACTGCTAGTTGTTTGGGGTTTGGTTCAGTTCATGAAACCACCCCATCTCCCCTTGGCTTCTGTGCATCCAGCTTGAAGCAAGTAGATTAAGGACATCTCTGTTCTAGGGATGGGCGTGAATGGGGGTTGGTTGGTTGGTACTTGATTTGTATCAAATCAAATGCAAGAAAATTCGTATTTGTTCATAAAGATCCCCTTCAAATATGGTTCGATTCATATTTGATATGAATGTTCAATTCCATACGAATCCCATACAAAGCTTCATATGAATGTATCAAAACAATCGATTTGAATTTGAATGTCAGTCTTTGAACGTACCAACATTCGATTTGAATTCAAATGTCCAAATTTGGCCAAATCAATATGAATTTCAAATGTTACGATTATTTGTGCACACCCCTACTTTGTTCTTTAGTATATGCAGAGTCAGGTACGTGCAGTATTTCTGACAGGCTTTATGACAAGAAAATGGCTTATTCTACTTCAAGTCTGTCCATCCATCCATCCATCCATCCATCCATCCATCCATCCTGCCCAAAGGTCTCAAGGGTGGGTTAAGATATAATAGGAACACACTAAAAGCAATGACAGGGCCTAAAAGTGTGGAGTTGTTAGATAGCCTGAAGCTCTATTTTAGTCTATCCAAAACCTTTCAGACTGGCTTTTATCCACTTTTTAATATATCCACCTTTGGGTTAGACAACAATGGAAGATGAATATCTGGCAACTTTGCTGATTAAGGTGCATCAAGGCTTAGGTGTACCTTGACCCTTCTACACCTCCCCCACTCCGAAGACCCAATATTTAGCACCTTCCCCACTCTGAAGGCATCATATTAAACTCCCCCTCCACCCTGAAGGCAGCCTAACATGAAAGCAGTTCACAGTAATGTATATCCTCATACCATGCCTTAAACTGGGATGTTAAGTCCACTACCAACTACAGGTGAGGCTTTGATGTTACCTAGTTGGGTAGCAAATGTTTGAAATGAAAGGTTCAGCTCAGAAGATTCTGACAACCCAACATACAAGTTATGAACTAACAAATCTTTGCTGCCATAGCAAAATTGGGCTTTTTCAAAGTTGACATTAGAGGCAAACCATCCCCATTAACAAGCTTGCTCAACCTGCTATCCTTCAGGACAGTGGTAGCTGGTGCTGATTGTAGCCGATGTGGCAGAATACAAGGTAATTAAAAGAAGTAGTATCAGACAGAACAAGAGTGGCTGTAGCTCAGTAATAGAGCAAACTACCCAGAAAGCAGAGGTTCGCTGGTTCGAACATCAGCTTCTCCCCAGAAGTAGGCAGTGGCAAAGCACTTCTGTGTTACTGTCAAGAAAACTGCATAAAGGTGTCTGTGTAAACACCCATGCAGACAACCAGGAGTTGGTCACAACTGAGTGGTACCCAACAACAACCAGCTAGTGTCACTCCAACACAGTTAAGACAAAGTAAAACATATGAGCAGGCAGGTTTCAAAGGAGTGCCAGCCCACACAGGTAGGGTGAAGTGGTGATTGGGTAAGGTGTCATTTCTTGCAGGTAATCTGAGGCAGAATCACTGCAGATGAAATCCCACTTTTCCCAGGACATTCTAGAGGGTCCGTGTAATGCTCCAGTTATGTGCAAATCCACCTGAAAATCACCCACACTGAATATAATGCTTTATATATACAATAGCCAATCCAGAACTGAAACATGCGTGAAGAAAGGGAAAGCCAGCTCAAGGTCTAAGCTGCTGGGTGAAATGTCTCCCTTGTAGTCATGCATTTGACAGTGTTTGTTATATTGCTTGCTTTCTGAACAATGAGGAAAAAAATGTTATAAATATAACAACATCAGAATTATTATATACAATAGCAGCAAATTCCATAATATCATAAAAGTGATACTGTTAAGGTGTCAGCAGCAATGCCATATAGCTTTCTCTTTACATCTGGTTGATTTTCGGTGTTATTACAGTTCAATGCAGTTTGCAACTTATTCTGTTTTGTGGTAGATAAGCTTTTGTTGGCCACATAATGGAAAGGCAGGATTCATTGTGAAAGACTCTGGTGCTGAGAAACATTGAAGGCAAAAGAAGAAGGGGATGGCAAAGGATGGAGATGGGTAGATAATGTCACGGAAGCAATGAACTTGAGTTTGGGCAAACTTCAGGAGGCAGCAGAGGACAGAAGGACCTGGTGTGCTGTGATCTCTGGGGTTACAAAGGGTTGGACATGCTAGACACATTGGAACGACTGAACTACCACCACCACCACCTTTTGTGGCATGCCTCATGCCATTGAGATGTGGTATAAAGCTAGGTAAAGAAAGCTCTTACTGGTGACATCTGGATGGGAAGGGAAGAGCAGTTGAAGTGTGGGGTTTCCCCCCTGCAAATTAAAAGTAATGCTACAATCATAGTGGCATACCTAAAGTGTGGTGTGTTCTCTGCACACCACTCACTTCCTCCAGTGGTGAAGATCATGGCTAGGCAGGGGTATCATCAAGATGTTGCAAAGGAGACAAGTAAGTCTATTGAATGGTGGTAGCCATGCAGCCGTGGCAGGGCCACTGATGAGTGGGAGAAAGACCTCTCAGGCAACATAGTCAGGGGTATGAGGACAGATCAGTGAAGACGCTGCACTTGTCTGGCTTACTGAATGCTACACGGGCCTTGATGCTGTGCAGATTTTGCCACCTTTCAGCCTCTGTTGCATCCTCAAATGTCCAGTAGGGTGTTGAAGTGCTATTATCATCTGCTTCATCAAATCCTGTACTGGAGCCTTCAAAAGCCTGCTTGAACAAGTTTGCAAGATATTTTGAGGATAACTCATTTTCATGGTGAATTAAATGCTACTGTTGATATAGTGACTAGTGGGATGTCCAAGGTACTGTCTGGGGCAGTTTTATAAGATCACTTCCAGTTTTTAGGGCCTGATGACCTGGACAAAGACCGTGTTTCCTTGACCCTTGACAATCTTGGGTTATTTGAAAAAATAATGCAGGAATGATTGTGCGGGTCCATGGTGTACAGAATGCTTCGCTATGAGATGGGGTGGTACATCCAACCCTGAAAGAGGCTGTGGTTCAGCTGCTCCTAAAAAAAGCCCTCCTTGGTTCCTAAGGTGTGTTTCAACTATTGCCAAGTTGCCAGTACCCCCTTTCTTGGGCAAGATGTTAGAGAGGGTGGTTGCTGTGAAGCTACACGTATTCTTGGAAGAAACCAACTATCTAGGCCCATTTCATTTTGGATTCAGACCTGATTTTGGGACAGAATTGGTTTTGGTCGTCCTAATGGAGGGAGGAAGTTTCATCCAGATGGTACTTATGTAATCCACATTATAGGGATAATCTGGAATAAAGCGTGGATCATCCAGAATAACATGTGTCTAGATGTGCTTTACTCCAGATTATCCTAATAATGTGGATTAAATACGTGATATCTGGATGGAGACAGAGGGAGTGCTACTTTGTTGATCTTCTTTGTGGCTCAGATCCCAACTATGTGAAGATGCTGCCTGAGTCTAATAATGCAACTCCTACATCACAGGCATCCAAGGAGCAGGACAGAAGACATTCCATCATCACTGATTCTAGCCAATCAGTATAGAGAACTGTCAGTATGTAAACTGCATTTCATGAGTCAAAGGAGAACACAGTGAATGCACAGTTTACCCACAATCATAAGGTCCTCTTATAGCATGGTTTCACTTATACATTGGGACTGGGAAATAAAATGTGGTTTCCTTCACATAATGCAGAACTGTACTACACAGGAGCAGACATTGCAAACCAGCTGTTAGGGATAGTGATGATTGCATTCTTTTAGAACCACCGTATTACGCAATGGAAAACTGCACTTCTACAGCAGCATCATAGCCCCACCTCCTAGGCTATTTTTGCCTTTTTCCTTTACCAGGCCTGGGACTCAGCAACTGATTTTGGTTTAGCATTTCCAACTTTAAACTGAATCAGCTGTGAGCATATCTGGTTTAGTGATGCTATGCAACTATTAGCATAGTCAGTTCTAACAACCTTTGCCTCTAATTATAACCAATCACAATTCAAATATGTTCAGAACCTACATACAAAATAAGAGAAACACAGCAAAACACAAATAGATTACAAAACAGAATTTTATATTAGACAGCACCAATAACTGACAAAAATCCTTGAAAAAGTACAGAGCTGGTTACCACCAACAATAAAACAACAGAAGAAGAAATAATCTTCATAACTGCTAGTGATTCAGATTCCTTTAACAACCCATAATAATTCCAGGAAAGGAGAAAACATCTGACACCAGAAGCCTACAACATTAGCTCAAGATCATTTTCCAAGGAGCAGAATTTCCTAAACAAGTGGCAAGTGGAAGTCAAAAGTGCCTCAGATGCTTAGGGTTCTGGTTGGAATATTCCACCAGGCAGTGTAGTCCCAAGTCATGTAGGGTTATTTTCAGTTATAGTACCTGATAAGTTTTCAGAAGCACAGCTTTAGCTATCTCCCTAGTCCTGCCATTTTTATTGGCTACTGGGGGCCTGCCAATGCTGAATGGTTAGTGGCCTTTCTAAATAGGAAGGATTCAACTAAGCTTCCAGTCTTGGCTTGAAACGTGGACCTTTTCACACTTACCAGCTTAGAATGGTATAAAAAGTAGTAGTGTGGTGGAGGCCTTCTGCACTTCAAGTACAGGTAAAGCCCAGTACCAGCCCAGCAGCACTTGAAGTGTAGATGGCCAGGCCAGGCCAAGCTAGATGGTCACAGCAACATCCAGTGTATACTCAGACATTGACATGGCAATCTGGACACTGTGCACAACTGCAGAATTGCAGCCCCACAGCATACCCGCTTGTCAGGCGACACCTGGAAGATGGTGTGGATGCAACATCCAGGAGCAGTCATAGAATCATAGAGTTGGAAGGGACCTCCCGGGTCATCAGTTTGTACCCCTGCTTAATGCAGAATTCCCTAAAGCATCCCAGACAGATGTCTGTCCAGCATCTGCTTGAAGATCTCCAGCAAAGGAGCGCTCACATCCTCCTATGGCAACCAGTTCCATTAACTGATCACCCTTGCTGTCACAAATCTGTGGATGTCATTTGTTTGCTAAATCTGTGGATGGTGGTTTAGCACTCCATTGCTGGATGGTTCCAGGTGACCCTGAAGCAACTCCTAGTGATTTGCCACAAGCCGTCAATGTGGATGAGCCATTGTAGTGAGTAGACTGGCACTCACTAACTGTTGTGAACAGGGGCCTTGTCTAGCCTATGGTATGTTCTTTGGCCTTTTCTTTTTACTGATTGAACAGTGCTGGGATTTATTATAGAGTTGTAATTCAAGACATCTCTGTATTGTGTTCCTAGAAAAGTTTTGGCTGCTGGTAGCGTTAAGTTTATCATCTGTTAAATTTGTGTATTATTTCCATTATCCTTATATATAAGGTATGGGCATTATTGTTATAATACAGGAGGGCGTGTGTACAGAATGAAAAAGTGGCAACCAGATCTGTCAATTCCAGTCTATAGCAGCACTAATCTATCCACAAGCATGTTCAGAAATGAAATGATTCCGCAAAACTGATCTTAAAATTGTTGTTGTTGTTTTAAATTTTATTTAAGAAATTTATACCTTGCAGGAGGAATCCATTTTTAATATCTTTGCCAAACTGTATGCCTGTCTTTTTGCTGTACTGCAGATTTCTGCGTAGTACCAAAGTTCCAACAGAAGTAGCACAGTTAAGGGGCAGTTTAGCAATAGCTTTGGCACAGCTTTCTTTTAAGTATTGTACAGTATTCACGTCTTTGAAATTCTGCTTTTCTTCTCATCTGTTTGATCGACCATTTGACGAAATCTGTATTCTTTCCTAGAGATTCCCTATCTTTCATTGTTCAGTTATAATTGCTGTGGGAAATTAATTATTGCAAAATTAAAGCTCCCTCTTCCATTCAGCTCCATAAGAAAGTTACTCAGTGTGTTGGCTAAAATCGGCAAATAGAGTAGGCAAAGCAAAATAAGATGTGAACACTCTTTTCAGCCCTGAAATCTGGCAATATAAAATGTTCCACATTTCTTGTTTGTTTTATGCTTAACATGCTTTAAAACTAACATGGAGGAATGTCAAAAGGAATGTGATGTTAAGAAATGTACATCTTGTCTCAATGACATTCCTCTCAGGAAACTCGGACCTTGCTCATTAAAGAGTTAGTGAGTGCATCTGCACACAGTGAAAGTATCTGCCCAGATGCAGCTTAGAGGTGGTAGCATCTGCACGCAAGTGCTTTGGCCCACATAAAAAGCCAGAAAATGCACTTCAAAAGGAGCATTTTTGCTCCTTTACTGTGGACTAGGGATGTGCACAAATGGGTTTTTGGCATTTGATTCCTAATGAATCAAATGTTAGAAAATTCATATTCATTTGAATAGATCCACTTCAAATGTGGTAGAATTCTATTCAATATAAATGTATTCTTATGAATTCATATGAATATCCAATATGAATGCGTACATATCCTGGATACGTATCCTATACAAATGTGTTATTATCCAATAAATATCCTATATGAATGCATAGGTATCCTGGATAGGTATCCTATACAAACGTGTGTGTGTGTGGGGTGTGATTTGCCCATCTCAGCTAAAGCAACAGTTGCTGAAGCTACTAGGCCAAAGGATAAATTCCTAGGTCACAGTAACTTTGCCATATCTCTCTCAAAGGAGGCCTCAAAAAGTCATAACATCTTACAGTACATGTAAACAATGTACAGCATCCAAGGATAGGGACATGAGCTGTCCACATGCATGAGCAAGGCTTCTATTGGTTCCTGAGCTTCCTCACCATAACACCGTATATGGCACTTCCTATGTAGCAGCATCCTTGCATTTAGGTTGTTCAGTCTGGTTCAACCCAGTTCTCCCCCTGTAACCAAATATGGGTTTCCTGAGTGTACTTTTCCATTGTTCAGAGAAAACTGTATAAGTCTTGACATGTGTTAATAAAAAAAAGCTTAGCTTAACATGGAAGCTTAGCTTGAAGGTTTGCTTGCTTGCTTGCTTGCTTTCTACCTTCACTGCATTATGCCTCCGTGAGTCTATCGCTTCGCATACCAAAACATCCCTACAAACGTGTTATTATCCAATATGTATCCTATATGAATGCAGACATATCGATACGTATCCGATACATATCCTCAGTTCAACAAATGCACTGACTATTCGTACAAATGTTCTGACACATTTGTTTTCATACCAATGGTAATGGATGAATGTTGTAACATTCTATTCATGTTCAAATGTCCGAATTTGTACGAATCTGTACAAATAACGAATGTTACAAATCTGTACAAATAATGAATGTGCACATCCTACTGTGGACTAGAAGTGGGGTGGGAACACTAGCATCTGCAAGCATCCACTCCCAAGCTGCTTTTGAGATGTTTATTTCATGCGTACTGATGCAACCAGTGAACGCTTTGGAAGCAGCACCAGTGAGTTCCCAGAAGTGCCCAGGAGCTAATCCCAAATGGAGCCCATCTAATGCCATAGCACTTTTATAAATACCGCTTTTTTTATGGATGAAATCTAGGCGAATGTGTTCCCATGCACACCAAGGCTGCCCCCATTTATCTGTGGCATTCCCAATATAGTCCCAGGATATTGTTCAATATCCTGAAACATCACTATTACAGGAAATCCGGCAATGTTGCTGGAGTTCCCATAATAGTGATTGCTTACCTCCATAGGCTGGCTTCTAGCATTATTATTTCTGTTCCATATACCTAGATGCCAGCCAAGTGCAGCAAAACAAACAAGCAAATAAAGATGGAAGTGAGCAGGTGCTTGGCTTACATCCAGATATTTGGAACAAGAACAGTAGCAGAAGGAGCCGGCACACGGAGCTAAGAGCCTTGGCAGAGGAACAAGATGCAATTGCAGGATCTGATGAAGATCCTGTAATTGCCTCCTACCATCTGAAGGCACCCTTACTACAGTAACAATATCATGGGTTATTGTTTAATTAATCCAGAAGTACCATACAATTATGTCTGACTTTCTCGATATAGTGCTGGCATGTTTTAGCCTGCATCTGGAAGAACCCTGAGTCTGAATATGCAGTGAAATGTGTGTAATGAAAACCAAATATAGAACTGATATGCTAATATTTCGGCATCATTGTTTCATGCACCATGGTTATAACTATCAACCACAAGATCTTTGGTTTAAATTCTACCCAAGGTTGAAGTCGCATGGACTAGACTCCAATATCAGTTTGGAAGTGACACTAGTAACCCACCTTTCAGAGATACTCTAACACCAAGTGCAGCCATCACATATATAAGTATGTACTTCTTAAGGCCGTCACTAATATCTGAAGGATGATGTCAATCCCCTGAAGCAAAACAGCCAGCTGAGGGATTCATTTTCTGCTTTCCATGCTCAGAAACATTTCACTTAGCTCTTTGGCCTCTGCTTTATGCCCTGCTCATTAGATACTAGGCAAGGAACTTGTGGTTACGCAAGGCTGGGAAGCCCAATGTAAGGATTATGAAAGCTACTTGAATAGTCTAGCCCAAAATATAGGTTTTTAGCATTAGTATGAGATTTTAAGATCCCTTGAAATAATAAATAATAAATAGGGATGTGCATAAATATTCAAAGATATTTGAAATTCAATCGAATTAGTCTGAAATTTGACATTCAAATTTGAATTGAATGTCCATAAATTCAAATTTAAACATTCAGACAAATTTTGGATTTTTGAATCTATTCATTCAAATTATTTAGACATTCATATGTGTACAGGTTTGTACATGATGCGTACTTGCATGTACGCATCTTTCCCGTATTCGTACGCATTTTTACAGATCCGTATGGGATGAAAACGGGTTGCATACGGGATAAATACGGGCTGCATACAGACATGTACAGATGTGTACAGATGCGTAACGATTTGTATGGGCACATATGAATGTTAACATTTGTAAGTGCAAATTCAAACAGAAAATTTGAACAAATAGATTTGAATTGGCTTAATTCAAATTGAATTTGGGTAAATTCAAATTTTAAAGGTTCAAATCAAATTGAATTTTTGGATATTCGATTTGAATCAAATCCCAAAAACTGCATTTGTACAAACCCTAATAATAAAACATGGTTAAGGTACGTATGATATATACCTATATGCATTTGTGTATTGACACACACGTAATTTTGTCCTAAGCAAAGCATTTCCTGATTGAATTAAAGGATTTCTAATTTCATTAAAGGTACAAGAAGGAAGATCACTAGCACATGAGAGTCGAGACTAGAGCCCTCAGAGCAGCCTAACTGCAGTATCTCCGTTTATTGTCAGCAAACTGCCCTCTAAAGATACATGCCCCCCTTGGGTGTGAAGAGTCCAGGTATCAGAAGGCCCAGATCTGAAAATCCTGACAGAGTATGGTGGGTGATGGAGCCCATCCAGAAATCCTAATTTTTCTGGGTATCTTGAGGGTTGTTCACAGTAATGAAGTCCTGGCATTTGGGCTCCCAGTGGAGGCAACAAGACTGATGAAGAAACAGGACAAAATTCAGGCAAGCTCTTGTTGTGAAGATAGCACAGATGGTCTCACGGAGGTTCGACAGGGCAGATACTTTAGCTAAATTCATGATGAGTTAACAGGCATTTGAGAGAAATTCAGTTCTGAGAATCAGTGACGAGAGGGAGGGGAAAGTGTGCATGAATGCCACACTCTACGGCTGAGAGGAGCCCACGTGGCTTGGGCATTTGTGGCTAGGTAGAACCAAAGCAGTGATTCTGTGGCAGGCAATGGGCCATACCTGCCAGCTCAGCAGTCAGTGTGCCAAGGAAACTGCACAGCCCAAAGGCAGGGGCTGGCACAAGGATGTAGACTGTACATCTTTCTATTTTTTTCTTCTCAATCCTAGACCTCCCTTTCCAAGCTGGCTGGACACCCACTTTTTGATGGAAGGAGAATTTCAGAGTTCTGCTTCTTCTGTTTCCTTGATCTAACCCACCTCATTCTATCCTCTGAAACTCCGATCCCCACAGGCTATCAGGTTCTTTGCTCAGTGATAGCCACTCATGTGGGTGGGGGGTGGGGGTTCTTGCCAGCAATACACTCAATTTGAGAACCCCAGTTATGCCCATTATCAATCACTTTTTATCTGGATCCCTTTGGCAAAGGTTTCAAAGTTTTAATAAACTTCTCTATTTGTTACGCACATAGACATACACACACACACACACAAATCCTATCTTTTTTCACAATTCTGTAACAAATCCAAGGGATGGTTGTTGAATCTTGCAGACAGCAACCCCCCTTGGGGCCTCTCCATCGCTTCCAAGGGTGGGAATAGGATGGTGCTGGAGATACTGCTGGATTTGCTGTCCTGGTTTGCAAACGTTTATACTGGCTGTGAATGGAAAGCTGTTCTTCCAGTCTGTTCTGCTCATGTTTCCTGCTCACTCTGGACAAACACAAGCCAGCAGAGTGCTGTACTCCATCCATAACTAACAGCAGTGTTTGGATCAAAAAAAAAAAGGCACTCACAGAGATCTCAATGCCCCAAGTCAAATTTAGCCAAAGACCAAGGGGCTCAAGGATTTGATGGGATGAGAAGGAGGGTGGGAATGTGATGTCTGCCTATCTGTACTACTCATAGCTGGGAGAAAGGTATGGAGGACCTCAGTCTACACTGGAAATGATGGGGAAAGAATGCTTCCAATAATATTTTCAAACCTTTTGGGAGGAAGTGCCGTCTTGCTGTTTGGAATGGAAGAAAGAAGAGCAATAAAAATGAGAGGTGGTGGGTTCGAAACACACAATGCAGTGGGGTTTTTGTACGCAACTCATGATTCATTTCAGGAATTTTCTCCCTTGTGATGTGGTGTTGGCTTTATAACTGAGAATGTTCAAATGTTCTCTAGATATGGAGGATAAGGTTCTAGCGGTTGAGAGTTCAATGCATTCTTCATATGCAGCAACTGCATATCTCTGAGTGGGAGATGAACTTGAGGGAACACAGTAGGGAAGAACAGCTGGCTCTTTGCCGTACCCACGGCTCTGGCTGGCCACAGGATCCTGGACTAGATGTACCCTTGGTCTGTGCTATCTCCTCTGGTGCCTAGTCTGGCGCTGAAAATACTGGATTTAATCAGCAGGACATTGCCTGTTGCAAACTTCCACATAAGCCCCGAATCCAGTTACCTGCAAACCTCAACCTTAGTTTATATTCCAATAAAATGTTTTTTAAGTTGCAGAGATGGTAATGGTGGGGAGAAGTGTACACACAGCTTTAGACGGAAAAAAGGATTAGCGGTGACTGGGATAAGAACAGGGAGATTCAAAGACGAAACCACACAGGAAGTCCCTTCAGCAAAAGAATGGTGCACACGCAGGTTTTTTCAGCTCTAATCATGAACAGTTCCAAATTTACTTAGGCATAGTCTAACATGGACACATGTAATGCATTAGCTAAATGAACACAGATATGGCCCTATGTGTAGCTATCTACCCATTTGCAGCTGCTGAGATCACAGAAGTTGTCCATAATTATGCCCCTCACACATTTACATTTCTGCTGGAAGTATGCACTAAGACATAAAAACGAGACCCATCCACAAGGGTAATGAGCCCTAACTAGACCTGGTACTTGAGTTCAGAAAATTCAAATCACATACGAAGACACTCACTTGCCTATGACTCCAATATGACTAGAAGATCTTAAGTTCCCACTTCAGTCTTTCTGATTATCCCCTTGCAAGAGAACTAGGTTCCCTTACCAGCTCACAGACTGTATCTTGCTAGCTCACAGATCCTGCTGCTTAAGATCCCACCTTCCTTCTTTCTTAGTGCTATGTACTCCTCTTACTTTTTCATGGGAAAGAACACAAAAGCATATGAAACACCATTCAAAAACAGGGGGGAAATAGACACGAAACAAGCATGTTTGGCTTCAGTGGTTATGGCTGAGATCAGACTGTGGCCCCAATCTTATAGACATCTATAAAGTTTCCTTCCAAGAAAGAATAAAGCCAGAAGCAACAGCCTGGGAACCCTGAAGATTGTTCCAAGTAGTGAGAAAGAAAAAGGAATCCTGTCTTGTTCTTGGCGTGTTAGACAGCTGCCAAGCAGATGAAAGCAGCAAACGGAAACCTGAGAACAAGGGAGTTTAAGAGCAAGCTGTTAACAGCCCAATTCTCATCAGCTTGTGGGGAGGGGAAACAAAATTTAGGGAGGCAGCTGTGCTACAGATAAGAATTATACAGTGTGTGTGGAACTGTGTGTACTCTTACATAGATAGGTATGCATAATCGTATATGGATATACCTGGAAATGTACACTGCGGTTAAAAGGAGGAAAGAATCTTCATTTACAACAAGATGCATAGAAGTTCTAGAAATTTGGGGAGGGGGGTAGAGTCCATAATCATTGACAAGGAAATGGCATGGGGTCCAGGAATTCTGGATTATGTTCCCCATGTCTGGAAATTAAAAAATATATAAAGTATAAAGTTATTAGAAGTGATGGTTCAAGTGAGTGAGCTCAGACAGTTAGATCTGGGGGAAGAATGAAGTAGTCCGATAGCTAGAATGTTACTAGAGAAGAATAGGATGTAATGAGTTATAATTTATATCAGGGAAAAAGGCATTGTATTTTCATGGTTAGAGTCAATGAGTGCTGGAACAAAAGCTTAGTGACAGCAAGGAATGGAGAAACCAAACTTCAAGGATCCCATTCCCATGGCAAGAATCCCTCCTTGGACCCTTGTACTCAGCTCATTCACTGTTAGAAGGACAGTTCCGAGGGAAAGCATTGCAAAATGGACTGAGGAGGGAATACAGAGTGAAAAGGGGAAAAGAAACTGTACCTTCAGGTCAGAATTTGATCCTGGGATTCACAACCTGGGGCTGATTTTCTTCTTCAACCAAATGCCCGGTCCCTTCTGCCTTTAAACTCCCTTCTTGTTTCTGTTCCTCGACTCCGTGGGATTTTTGTATGTGTGTGTGGTTGTTTTTTTCTCTCTTTCTGCTAGCAGACCGGAGCTGTGTGTCAAACCCTTCACAGGAGTGAAGGAGGCTGTGCTGTACTGGAGGGAATTGAGAGGGGTTGACTTTTCTTGTAGACAAGCTGGTTTCAATGAGGTACAGAGAAAACCACACACACGCACACACATGCTCTCCTGAAAACAACTTTAGGGGCTGAACCGTCATGTGGTTTCCATCAACCACCTGCCAAAAGGGAGAAGAAGAAGAAGAAGAAAATGCATAGTGTGTGTAAGAGAGAGGAGAAAAAACACACACACCCAACTTTCAAGGATGGAAGTTTTCACCCACTCTCATTTCCCATCCCAAAAAAAAATGGGTAGACTAGTATAGGGTGAAGGAACCAAAACCCACTCAGTGGTGCCAGAGAGGATAGTTTTTGTGTTGGGTTATGGCTGTGCAAACTAGTGAACTTCCCTAAATGGGGAGGGGGGGACAATACAGCCAATCAAACATGGAAAAGAGGAAGCCATTTTGTTGATAGGGTACTAGGCACACACGAGTTTAAGACTTTGAAAGGATTGGCAGGTGTTTGAAAGATGTTGAAACAAGGAGATAAACAGTGAAATCAAAGGGTGAAGAAAACTACACACTTTAAGAAAGAACAGAAATGCAACTATTCATTCTATCATCTGTGGATTAAAGGCACTTAGAAGAGAGACAGACCTGCTAAGTCAGGTCAGCTGTTCCATTAAAACACCACCCCATTTTCAGTTGTGGGCAGCCAGAGATGTTTGGAAGCTCAGAAGCAGAGCATAGAGCAGAGAAGGCTAAGGCCATGGTCACACCTTCATTTTAAAACTTCTTCAGTCCATCTCTAGGTTTGACTGCTCACACCAGTTCATTACTATCTGCTTTATTTGGGGACCTTTTACCCTCCATTTGGACACAAATAAAATGCCTAGAAATGAAAAGGTACCAGCAGTCAGACCTGAAGATGGACTAAAGAATGACTTGGGCCCCAAATATATGAAGGAACGCCTCCTCCCATACCAACCTGCCCATGCGCTAAGATCTGGACGGGGAGGCCCTCCTCGTTGTCCCAACACCGTCTATAGCAAGATGGGTGGGCCCTCGAGAGAGGGCCTTCACAGTAATGGCCCCCAGGCTGTG
>MTQE01001795.1:2979882-3004313 GCA_014337955.1 Aspidoscelis marmoratus
ACCATAGGGTATAGGGCGAGATATGAATGAATGAATGAATGAATGAATGAATGAGTTTAAAGTGAAGGTGTGACCAAGGTCTAAGTGGTAACTTCTGCAAGGTCTGCCACAGTGCCCACATGTCATAGGAGAGCACATATTTGCTGTATGCCCCCCCCCCCGCCGGCCCAACTCACTCCCCAGGCACGGAACTGTCCAGGTCCTGTTTCAGGAGCAAGCAAAATGCTCCCAGCCTGCAACTTCGAAGCTGGGGATTTTTTTGTGGCTAGGCCAGGCCAGCCATCACACAGATGGCTGCCAGTGTACTCCGTGCAGCCTGCTGTGTTCCTGGCCCTGATAATTTTCCCAGTCCAGGACCATTTTCCACAGCATGTGCCTACAGCGTATGTGTAGCTTTTTATAGCTTTCCCTCTCATACAAAGAATCATAGAATGGGAAGTCAGAAGGGACTACAGGGACAATCTCATCCAACCTTTGACATAGGAAGGTAGTTATGGAAAGTTAAGTCCTACAGGGTACTGCTGTGGGCACAACTGCAGACTGCCATGTCCTGAAAAATATTTGTTTACAGTCTCTACATCATCATCATCATCATCATCATCATTTATTTCTTTGACACTTTTTAGTGTAAAATTACTGCTTGTGTGCCGTTCATGCTTACTTTGATGAGATTTAGCCAGGAGAACCTTTCATACCATTGCATCCTTAGTATGCAAACCGCCGGCACAGTACAACCAGTACCCAGTCAAATACATTAAGCAGCTGATGTTCAAATGAATGAACAGATCTTTGAGCATGTGATCCCCTTTCTAGGCACAGGGATTGAGACACAGCGGTATATTAAAAAGAAAACTAAATTCTCTTTCCCTGCAGCACCTACCATTGTCATGGACAGTTAAGACTTTCCAGTGTAGATCAGCAGTGTGCTTTTACCAAAAAAAAAAAAAAGAGTGGGATAGGTGGATGGAAAGGAGAACAAAACATGTTATGGAAGCAGTACAGATGATTCAAGCACCAAACTAGATCACAGGCTTATATTGAGAAGGCTTTCCCCCAAACAGGAAAGGCTACTTCTGGATGTGGTTGGAGGAAAGTGCCTGGATTTTCCTCCACCTGCGCCAAATGTCTTATCCTCAAACTGTCTGTCATTGTAGGCAATAAGGTTTAAAAAGTGTCTCCAGCATACTTTGGACCTGTATTTTCTGGCCTTAGGGATGTGCACAAATATTCAAAACATTTAAAATTTGATCAAATTTGTTCAAATTTGGATATTTGAATTCAAATTGAATGTCTATAAATTCAAATTTAAACATTTGAACAAATTTGTTTGTTCAAATTATTCAGACATCCATATGTGTATGGATACATACACAGTGCGTACTTGCCTGTACACATCTTTTGTACGGGACTAAAATGGGATGCATATGGGATAAATACGGATGCGTGTGGGATGCGTATGAGCACATATGAATGTTGTCGACATTCATTTCTGCAAATCCAAATGGAAAATTTGAACAAACAGATTAGAATTTACTCAATTCGAATGGAATGTGAATAAATTCAAATTTTTAAGGTTTGAATTGAATGAAATTTTTGGATATTTGATTAGAATCGAATCCTGAAAATTGCATTCGTGCACATCCCTAATGTGGATTTCTGGTGGGATAGGAACACTAGCTGACACTTGCTACCTAAGTTGGGTGTGTGTGAATCTGCCCCCGTTAAGCAGAAAGCTGCAGGAATAGGTCCAAAAGGTGATCCCATTCATTCAAAAGCTGTGCTGTGGCTGTTGCAATTATACAGCTGACCAAGAAGCAGAATGGGCAAATGAGCCTTTCATTTGCAATGGGATCCTTATATTTTAAAATATTGTCCTTTCTTTTTAATGCTTATTTGGTCCATATTGAAAGAGGAAGGCTGTGTCTCCAAGCAATAAAAAGCTTGTTAAAAAGCTTCTTTTGCCATGGAGCATCTCCATACACGGCTTTTCTCTGAGCTTCCAGCGGCACAAAAGGAGGAAAATGCGCAGAAAAAAGTGCCCTTTAAACAAGACTATCAGCACACTTTTTGGAAACCACGGGTATTCCTAGCAACATTGTGCATGGAGACGCTCCGTGGCAAAAGGGGCGAGGATTGGTGGCCAAGATCTCAGAAAAAAAGCACCCTGGCTCTGCTGCTGCCGCCGCCGCCTGCACACACAGCCTTAAACATTCACACATCTCCCAGAACTGCAGCACCTTCCCTTCCTTTCCCTTTCTAAAGGTCAGAACTTTTAAAGAGCCAGAATTGCACAGAATTGCAACATTGTTATCAAGTGTGAAGTGGGTGGATTGCTACAGTGTAACAGCTGCTGTATGGGGTGGATTTTTATAGTGAAATCACTATCTTTGGAAGCAAGCTCTGGATCCCAAAGTGATAAATGTTCCTGGCGGGTTTTTCAGGCAGGGGAGATGAAGAGAGAACTTGTAAATATGGCTATTTTTCTTTTGGACTTGTCGGGGGTTGTCTCCCCAGCACCCTAACAAGCAGAGAGGGGGCAGGGAGAAAAAGATGCGGGCAAACAAAACACGCTTCCTTGGGGATGGTAGGTGTGTTCAAAATGTGTGTTTTACCAAACTTCATGGGGACGCTTATTCCGGAATTGAATGGCACTTTTAAAGTCTGCTGGAATAGAGGGACAATAGAGAGGCAAATAAGTTGCTTGGGGACATGGCTGAAGCCTTTTGGAAGATTCATTTGTATCTTCTGCTTTCATCTTTGCGGGTGGCACTCATTACTTGTGAAGGAGCTATTTTCAGACTACTTAAATGCACCTTCAGAAAACCCAGATGAAACAGCCATATACCTCAGGAGGAAGCCTGCCGTAGCCTGATGGATACTAGAGGAAAATAAGAACATAGATGGCCCTAAATATATGTAGTACTCAGAAGTGGTCTTATACATTTTAGTTATCTTTTAATGGATTCAGGAGCATGGGTATCCATTTCCATTCCACCCTGTCCCACTCCTACTTTTAAAATATGTAGCACAAATAATGGATACCTTGCATCACTCAGAAGATGCTATAGAAAGTAGAAGTATTATTGAACTTCACTTCCAAAAGCATTTTCTGAGCAAGGAGAAGTTTCTAAAGGCCCCATTACCCTTAAGAGTCCTGCCTCTTCTGTACTTGTTGGTTTGAGACTTTAAAAATGTACAGCAGCAGTAGCCCATATTTTAAATGGGGATGGTGGTAGAAACAGAAGAATGGAGAACTTCAGACCTGGCAACACCAATGGTAAATCATATTAGTCTGGGCCAGGGCTGAGGAGGACATAGCAGAGGGGCTGAATGCCAGTTTGCTTTGACACTCTTCACACACTGCAAGTCAGAACGATTAGTGTGAGTAAGGAACATCAAAGATGAAGCAGTGAATTGCTGCTCAGTGTTTCCTTTGTGGCCTCAGGCACTAGTCACTGCTGCTGACACCCAGCCCAAGGTGAATCAGCTATTTTGGTTCTATGTGTGTATCCTTCCTTGACCGTATAAACAGAAGAATAAAATTTGAAAATAATTGGTTCTTTCAAGCCTCATCTTGCATAGCTGGCCTGATGTCACATGTCTGACCATCTGAATCCCTCAGGTGGTATATTTTGAGTACCATGACAAAGCACAAAACTAATGGTTTGTTTTTTAAAATATCTATTGTTGCTCCTTCCTCTTTTACTTTTGCCCTGTAATACAAAGTAACTATATTTAACCATATATCAGAGGGTATTTGTCATCAGCAACAGCTGCTTAGGTTAGCCTAATTATGGGGCTGTCCTGAGAGATCATTATAAAAGCAACATTTTCCCTTAAAGATAGTTAGACAGCTGGTTGGCTGGATTTATGTAAGAGTAACTTGCTGTTGCACAAGGAGAGCACTATTTGACAAAATCCTCCATGTGAAAGCCCAGCCCATGAATTTATAACTTCAGATCTGATTGTGGAAAAAGGCACAGAACACACAAAACAAACACTTTGTACTGATTCTGAACATACATGCCCATACCTGCACATGTTGTACACAGAAGCATGGATCACAAGAACCCAGGTTATGCTCCATATTAAATATGTGCCTAGGAATGGAGCATAACTTTCAATTGAACTTACGGCTTTTCCTCATTGCGCTATGATAAGAAGAGGCCTGGAGGTTGTCTTTCCAAATGTTAGTGTGAATTATGGGAAGCCCTGACCCCTACTAGTACACTCCACCAAAACAGCCTGGAATAGGGTGCCCAAAACGGCTCCCCGGCTGGTTTACCAGTACACTTTGACATCAAGGTCTATGAACATGCTAGGAGTAGTATACTGGGCTTTGAAGGCATGGAGAATGCACACCTCTGTAGTCCAGTGTACCACAGGGGAGGGAGTCCTTTTTGGTGTTGCAACAAGGTTCACTGCCAAAATGGGGCCTAAAGGACTTTAGAAGGCTCGAATGGGGACAGCCTTGTGCCACACCAGAAACAACCTTCTCAGCTTGGAACACATTGTGCATCTCAGTGCGGCCCATATCATCCAGGGATTGAAGAGGTGAGAGTGAATCTGCCCTATGTTTTGCTTTAAAAGCACATCTAAACAGTTTTGCCCATGAAAGATACTAGCACAGCATACTGAAAAACTCACTAAAATCTGTAATGAGACAATGCCTTTCAGTGGCAGTTGAAAGCTATACAGAGGCAGGATCTAGAAGGCAGGGGGAAGAGTGCTACAAAGTGCATCAACTCATCCCCCTGTGCACTGAATTAGTGCTATGATGGCATGCTGTTTGCATAGGCCGTCTTTCCATCTTACCATCATAAGCATCCCTTACGGTGCTTGAACAGCATAGCGGGGCCATTTATTGTGCTTGATGACCCTGCTCCCCTGCTGTCAAGGTCACAGCTGGAGAATGAAAGTTCCTCGATCTTGATGAACAAGGGTAATGGAGAGGCGTACAAACCTGAAGCTGCACTTGGTCTAGTGGTTAGGGAGCTGGACCCTTATCTGGTAATACTGGGTTTGATTCCGCACCCCTCCATGGAGCCAGCTGGGTGCACTAGTCACAGTTCTCTTCTCAACTCTCACAGCCCCACCTACCTCACAGGGTGTTCTGTTGTGGGGAGAAGAATAGAAAGCTTTGCAGCCGCTTTGAGTCCCCTTAAATGGGTGACAAAAGTGGGGTAGAAAAACCAACTCTCCTCCTCCTCCTCCTCCTTCTTCTTCTGGCACTATGATCACAACAGTTCATTCAGATGCCACACTCCTTCAACACACCAGATGTTCCACAAGGCTACTGGTTGCTTGATCCTGCCCCTTTATGCGTGATCCATGGTATGCACATCTTACTGAAGTGAAGCCTTTCAAGTTTCTCTGGGTTGTCTAAAAGGAAAAATAAAAATAAACTAGGGTTCTAATGCTCTTAAAAATATAGCAATGGTAATGCTGTAAGATTAAAGTCCATATTTTAACAGAAGGAATGGGACATTTCAGTGCTAACTTCCAAAAATTCTCAGTGGGTCAGTTGACATAAAATACTTGGTTATACAATATACAAATGAAATTACTGTTTAGGTTCATTTTTTGTGCAGAGGTAATGGGGAAATTGGCTAATGGAGATTAGCCTAATGTTAACCAACAGAATGAGAAGCTTACGTAAGTAATTATGTCCGCTAGAGATACTTGGCTAGAGAGGTTGATAGGTGGCTGACTTTGCATGAGAATAAGTTGCTTTGATCAAACTGTTATTGCATAAGAAAAGAGAGTACATGGCTGCCAAATTCTATTATCCCAGAGCAAATGATCTGGATTTGCATGGAGCTGTTATATTCACTCCACTTCTCTGCAGTGATAAGATCTGGGAGTACAGTGCCTAACTGCCTTTAGAAGGAAATCACTGCAGGCTTGATGTTTTGCAGTACATACTTGTATTTATTTACAAATAGGGGACCATCTACACCTAAGTTTTTCATCCAGCTTCAGTTCACTATTGAAGTGAGAGAACCCATCAGCAAAGAGACTGGTTGTTTTGCTACCACGTTATCTCAATCCAAAGTCGAATTTCTGAGTTAGATTGCACAGAAAGAAAACAGCTTGTTGCTTTGCTGAAGAATTCTCATATGCTGAAAGTAGACTGAGACTGGAGTAAACTTGGGTGTAGACTGGCCCACAGTTAAGTTGAACATAAATGGGGCAGAGCTTAAATACTTGAAATAGCCAGCTAAAATTCCACCTGCAACTTCAGATTCCCTTAAAGCTCTGCAAAAGCACATTGCTTAAACATCACAAATTCAGCTTTTTATGTTCCTGTGCCTGAAATAATGGGAAATTTAGATTTGAAATAACAGAAAAATTTAGAGAGAGCGAATTAACAGAATCTGGCTTTTTCTTTCTAATTGCTTTTTACTTTTTAGAGCATTCAAAAATCATGCCAAGTCAATTAACAATTGTTGAACTGTAATTTTTTAAATACTGTATAAAACTAGTCATTGATGAGTTTTGCTAAGTTGTGTGAAGCTGATTTGCTCTTCACTCTAGTGTGAATCTTACATGTTAAGTTATCAGCGATTAAAATGTCAATCTGTCAATAGGGTTTTCCTGTAAAACTATGGTGGAACTGAGTGTTCAGTCCTTTTTATTGTTCAGTCCTTTTTATTTGATTTCCGAATATCTTAAAAGTTGGTTCTACAACAGAATTCAGAGCTAAGGGGACAGAGTTGGGAAAACAGTCATCTGAGAAGGCTTTGGATATTTCTGGCAGCTTTTAGTGTTTCAACCGTACAGTGTTTTTTCATAATAAATACCTCCTTATCTCTTAAAGCACATATCTGTTCCTGTGGCTCTTCTGCATATTGTAATGGCCTCTTCTTCTCTGGTTCCAGCTGGGTTGGGACAGCAGCTGCTGGAATGCAGGCAAGATGGGATGTGATGCTAGCAAAAACATTCCTGACATGATCTTTGATCCCTTCGGGGTTTTTGCTTGATTCTCCTGGAATTTTAAATCTTATGCAGAGAGCTACTTATGAATCTGTCCTCTAGCCTCTCCTCCCCCATGTGCCATGAATCTTTGGCTGTTTTAAACTAGGAATAAGACTACAAGATCCCCTGGCCAAGCTAAACATGACAAAGGAGAGCCACTTTTGTTCCACCTGTGACTACCCTGTTCACATATGTAGGGAACTGGTAGGATCTGTTTTTAACATCTAAAAAGAGCAAAAGTGAGAAGAAGCAAATCTTTCCTAACTTCACCTCCATTCCACATCTCTCTTGCCATCAACCAGCTCCAAAACAAGACTGAAATCAGGTGAGACAATTTTGGTGCAAAATTTATGCTGCATCCTGCTCTAACAGAGTTGTGGAGATGCAGGGTGTTTCCGCAATAGCTGCGGAAACCGGATTAACACCCCCACCCCCCAGTAAGTAAGATTAAATACACTTACCTTAAGCAGCTTCCACATTGGAGTCCTCTTCTGCGACCCTTTGTGGAGGCCTCTTCCACATTTTGGTGCGCAAGACCGATTTCTAAAACTGGTTTTGCCACCGAAATCTGGATTAAATTGAGGACCTTATGGGTGCTTCCGCACTGGTCGCCGAAAAACGGATCTAAAAAGATCCATTTTTGCCAATCTGTCCTCCCGAGCGTCCGTCACAAATAGTGTGGGGAGGACGGATTCAGGAAGATGAATGGAGTGGGTGCTGTGCGGACACATCAGCACCCATTCCAAAAGTCCTCCGGCTCACACGCTGCCGACGCCACCCCGGGAGCCACAGGACTGGAGCATGGAGCTGCCAATCACCGCGTGTTTGTGGCGGCGCTTGGTGCTCGGCACTCGGGGGAAGGGCTTCGGAAGCAGGCAGTCCTGCTTCTGCCCTTCCCAACATGGCAGCCAGAGGAACATCCGTCCCTTTGCCTGGCCATGTGCAGAAGCATCCTGCTTTTGCACACATCCAGGCAAAGTGACAGATTGAAGACCTGAATTTTCAGGTCTTCAATTTAATCCGGATTTCGGTGGCAAAACCAATTAAAAAAAAAGGTCTTGTGTGCCGAAATGCGGAGGCCACCTCCGTAAAGGGTCGCAGAAGAGGACTCCAATGCGTAAGCCACTTGAGGTAAGTATCTTTAATCTTACTTACGGGGGAGTTAATCCGGTTTCCACAGCTAGTGCGGAAATACCAGAAAAACCAGGTCTTGAATCTGTCACTTCGCCTGGATGTGTGCAGAAGCAGGACCCCGTTAAGAACCCGATTGGTATGGATTTGGTACACATTCACTATGTACCTTCCACACTGCAGGCCCCATTAGGACAACATTCACATGAGCATCATCAAGTTCTGGATCTAATGGGGTCTTGAGGCCCCATAATCCAGATTAGGGGTCTGCAATCCATTCCTACATCTGGAAGAATGGATTTCAGAGCGGGTGTCTGCCCTTGTGCTGGACTATGGGGTCCAGAGGTGGGCCTACGTAGCCGCTATGTTCTCCCACAGAATGATTATGCAGGTGAGCTATGCAACGGTGGCTGGCAACATAGTAGCTACGTAGGCAACTACACAGCCATTTCCCTTTCTCTCCCACTATCAGTGGAAGTGACTCTTGACTGACAGTTGCACCGGCCAATTGTACCATGCTGCGGGTGGAAGTTCCTGCATTGGCCTGTACAGGACTTTAGGTTGGGTGCTATGGCGTCCGCATAGCAGCCCTTTTAGAACCCATTGCCATTGGGTGCTATACACCCTGTGTGAACATATGGGGTCTTTGTTTAGATTCAGAACTTCAAGGACTGGATTCTCCAAGAACCAGATTCTGGAGATCATGTATTTGACGGTTTCAGGGGTCAGGTTGCAATGGGCAGTAAGGTTCCCATGTCCCTTGCAAGCCTGTTTGCTGAAGGCAGGGCTTTCTGCCTAGGCAAAGCCCTTGCAAGCTGAGTTTGCAAGCCTTGTTGCAAGACCTGGGCATAGGCTGCAAAAAGGGCGGGAAATCCCATGCGGGTCCAGGTGCAATGATTGGCTGCAAGTGAAATTTGGAGGGAAAAGCTGTCCGGGGATGTGAGTGCTGGAGGGGGCTAGAGGAGGAGTTCCCACCAATCAGGCAAGGGGAACAGGCACCTCTACCAGGAGTTTCCAGCAGCATTTTATTGCAGCAATTTTCCCTAGGAGGTGACAGCCAATCAGGGCCACAGAAAAAAGGTATAAAGGAACTCAGATTACAGCAGACTATGTCTTCGTGCTGCGACAAGAGCTGAAGGGAACAGAAGAGAGCTGGACCTGAGGGAGCTGGACCAGTAGCTGACCATTGGTCTTGTGGCTGAGTGATTTCAGTAGGAGGCAATCATGGAGGATTGTGGCTCTGAGGGAGACTTCCCTAGCAACTGACCAGACTGGATGATCGGTCAAGCAAGGACAGGCCATGCCTTGTGATCATCTAGAGCCACGTTCTGGTACACTGGCTTGGCTTGGGCTGTGGCAGAGCTAGCCAGGGGGGGAGGAACGTGGAGAGGCTTGTCTTTAAAAGGGGAACTATTTTCCTTTAGAGAAAGGGGTAGCTCCTAGCCTTAAGAGACTTGCAAATTTAAGCCAACAACTACCTGAACCTTATTTCCTTTCTAGTATTGCTTGTGTATAATAATAAACCTGTTTTAGTTTACTGTTCAAAACACTTGCTACTAGTGTTTTGTGTCCACACTGTAGTATTCACTTGGCTGTTGCACGAACTCAGCATCCTAACAGGGCCAAGCTACTCCTAGAGAGGGCAGGCACTTACAGGATCGCTGGGGATCGTGACAATGTACTTAATCTGGATTAACTACAGTAAGTGTGGAAACAGCCTTAGAATGATTGCATATGCTGGAAAGACACAGCAGAAGGGTGAACCTGAGATGGGCCCACAACTATTAATGGGAAGAGGCACTTTTATTAGATGGCTGACAATATCTTTAAAGTAGGTGAGCAATCAAGAGGGTAGAAAAAACTGCTACTAAATTGCCGTGGGGAAGAGAGTTACTCTATGACATATATCTATGACGTATATCTGGAAACAAAACTTGCAAATCTCTTAACTTTTTTGCGGGAAAGTGTTGCCTAGTTATCAGAATATGTATTTATGTGAGAGCATACGCATTTATGTAATGGAAATTTAAAAGATGAGACTTTTTAAAAGAAATGGCCGTCCAACAGAGACCCCTTGCTCAATATCCCTCAAATCTGGCAGGCACAATGCCCTGAGGGAGCGGTCTTAAATCTGCATTTCATTTCACTCCAATTTAAAAGAAGGCAGCAATAGTCAGCAGGAGCCAGGAGGGTCTCTAATTGCAAATAATCGTTTCCAGAATACACTTTGAAATCTGACTAAAAATCCCCAGTTGCCTTAATACAAATTAAAATTTTAGAAAAGAAAGAAAGCATTCTTAAAAAAAAATCCTCCAAATGTCCATCCATTTTTGTCTAGCCTGTGAGCATATGAAGCAACGAGTAGTCATAACTTTCCACTCCTGAGTTTTGGGAAGGCAAACAGCTGGGGTGGGAATGACAGTCTCCTTTCTTGTTTGGGATAGGATTAACTTAAAAAAATAATAGAAGTAAGATATCTGAGGTTTTTGGTTCCATGCTGTGATCCTGCAATTTGCCAGTGATCCCACCAAATGCAGCTTCCTTTTCCTCTTCTCAATGCTCCTCAGATATTACTTATTGCAGTTTTGTGGGTTGTTCCACCAAGTTCCATTGTTCTGCTTTGAACTTAAGTTTTGGATATGACAACGACAGCCATCTTCAGAGGATCTGACTACTAGAAGAGTTGCATTTGACTAACAATCATAACCTCTGAAGATATCATAGCCATATCTGAAAACTTTAGAACTATGGAAAACTTCATAACAACCCCCAGACTGTGACAAGCGAGATGAAAAACAGCAGTGGAAGCCTCCATTCTTCCAGTACCTAGGTTGTTTTACCTGAGCGCAAACCCTCAGGTGTATTCACTAGAGGCAACAGTCACCAGTGGCTCTAAAGCTTTGCATCTTGCTAAGGGAAATCACAGAAGCTTGCTAAACATTGGGCAGAGAACCCAAGGTTTTCTCTGTTTTGTGTCACCTGAGATAGCATTGAAATTAGATTCTACAGCTGTGCACTGGTGCTGAGACTTTAGCCTATGTTAAAGAATCAAGGATCCTAAACCACTTCTCTCCAGCAGCCAGCCCCAGGTCACTCAGATACCTTCACAAGTGGTTTAGCACCATGTATATTTTTGCACACTCTGCATTCCTGGAATGAACAGCCTAGCTCCTCCCCACTTTCCTTGGTCATTAGCCTTACCAGGCTTCACTACATTTGTGTTTTATCTCTCTCTCTTTTTCACTCCCTCATACTCACACATGATCTTTATACCAAGATGCATCAAAGCTGATTGATGCCACTTTGCTCAGAGACAGAATGCTCTGAGACTCCAAAAGCAAAAAAAGGAAGCTTAGTTTATGAGAAACCAGGCATGGAGAATCCCATGTAGAGATCATGTGACCAGCTTACTTTCTTCTAATTCCAGGCCATTTCCTGTAGAATTTTATAAACTCTGGACTGGGAGTGAACCAGACAAACATTATCTTCCTCTTTACCAGCAACCAATATGGATGCCTTTGGGATACTCCCATGGAGACAGTGTCCCCCTTGAAACGGAAGTGCCATTACAAGAATTTATTTCTGAATTTGTCTCTATCAGGCATCAGTAACTTATGATATTACTAAGAATCTTAGTTCAGCTAGAATTATGTATGTGCCATGGAACAATCTATCTAGACTGCCTTTGTTATATGCAGATGTGTGCTATACTTTTGCAAGGAAACAGAGAACTTTTTCAGGAAGTATACAGTTATCCTTCATATAATATTGGTCTTTCAATTTTGGAAGTCACCATGTAGTGCAAAGCTGTGTTTCGCGAGTACAGTAATTGCCACCAACCCAGAGATAGCATCCATTCTAGACAGACATATCACTCCATCAACTAAGAACAGTCATGTATGACCAACTCACAGAATTGAGAAAGCACTATCAATGTGTCACCCCTTTCCATGTCTGGGCTGGGTGACGTTTCCCAATTTCCAAATCTTTGAAGCTATGGAATAAAATTTCTGCAGTTGCCACCAGACCAGAAATGCCCCCGGAAGTTAGCCATTTTCAGTCTTGACAATTAACCACGCTAGGTGGAAATTGTCCCTGGTAATTCACCTCCTTCACAGCTACACAGCAGAGGGCCAGTTTAATGAGGATGCAATCTGTGCTGAGGGTTATTTTTGCATCCTGCGTGTAGAGGGCCACCGAGAGCAGTTTTGACACTTTAGGGGTGGCCAGTAGGCCCAATGCAAGCAGAAATATTTTACCACCAAGGCTTAAGGGTGCTTGAGAGCTGAGAATGCAGTCAAAATTATAGCTTCTAGAGCTCATATCCTCTTGCTACCAAACAACTGAGGCCTATTTCTCTCTTGCCCCCTTTCCTGTAGTGGCACACCTCTAAGGCACCTAATCTAAGGCACCTAATCTTCCATAAGTACAGTAGCTGCTGCTTTGGCTCTGGTAACTAAAATGAGGAGAAAAAAGGGAGCAAACACTTCTGAGTTGTGTTTTTGGCTTTCTCCAAATAGACGTCAGATCATTAGGGTTAATTCTTAAATGCCATCTGCATTTTTATTAGAGGCAGGCAAATGGGATCAAAGATTTTTATTTTTATTTTGAAAGGTTTGCCTGTATGTGTGTGTATTTACCACTCTGGAGCAGTTTCAGCCACTCCAGGGGAGGCCCATCTGCGCACTATGATGCGGCCACTGCCATCCCAGAGTGTTCGGGGACTCCGTTGAGCTGCCCTAGTCTTCAAGTACCATGGACAAGTTTTTACTTTAACAGGAGCAGTTAGCACAGATTAGGATTGTAGTAAGGATGTGCATGAACGGGGTTTTTGACCTTTGATTTGTAATGAATCGAATGTTAGAAAATCCATATTAGTTTGAATAGATCCCCTTCAAATGTGGTAGGATTCTATTCTATACAAACATATTTGTATGAATTCATACAAGTATCCAATACGAACAAATACATATCTGATATGTATCCCTTAACATATCAGCGCTCTGAAAGCGTCAAATCTGGCCTGAATCCACTTTTAATCCGCTCTCGATCCATGTCGAATGCAATCTGTCTGTCGCAGATGTGACTGGTGCAGCCTCTTTCCCGCTTACCCAGTTTAATGAATGTCCGAACTATTCATACGAATTGTTTGAAGCATTTGTATTCGTAAGAATGTTGATTTACGAATGTTGTAACATTTGATTCATGTACGAATGTCCAAATTCAGACAAATAATGAATATTTTGAATATTTGTGCACATCTCTAGATGGAAGCATCCAGAGGCTACTCTCTTAATACACATTAAAGGCTAGAAGATGTGTTTCCAAAATGCATCCTCTGGCTTTCAATGTGGATTATAGATGGGATGGGAACACCAGCATCCACATGTTACTACCTCCAAGTCATTTTTGAGCTTTTAAAAAAACATGTGGGGAGGCAGCCTTAGTCACTCACACTCAGCTTTATATCCATCCCAGGGATGTTTTTAAAGGTTCTGTTGAACGCACAGGGATGATGAAGAGCTCTGAGGGTACCTTTAAAGCATGTATGGCCATGAGAAAAGTGTACGTTGTGACTGACTACAGACTTGCCTGCTGTAGTGGATATTGTGGAGGAGAAGGAGGAAACCATCACAAACACAGGTATTTAAGTAAATAGCTTGCCTGCCAAAAAAAAAAAAGTAGAGAATTGCCCTATTTCAAAGTGCATTCATCTCTGCTACATTCTTAAGATACTGATGTAAAAGGGCTTGTTGTCAGCGTCCTTCTAGGGTAGTTTACATGGAAGAGGCAAACATTTCCATTCTATCACTAGCTTTTTCTCTATTACAAATCTATTGGTGATGATCAGAAATCAAACAATACAGCATGTCTGAATTGTTATGCTTTAAGAAGGATGCTTCCCTTTGCCTTCTAGCACTCAAAACTGCCACAATAGTTGATACACTAACTGCCGTGTGTCTTTGGGATGTTTATTGCCTTTTGTCTGTTTCTTCTCATCTTTGATGTGTTTATCTGTTTCCCTTGGGTTGCAAATTCCTTTGTCTTTCCCAGCAAGTGGCTTATTTTTCAGCTGAAGTTCCCACACTGGCTGTGGTGAGGATATCTGGATCAGCTGGGGCTGTGCCCTTGCAGGTCAGAATAAAATCCAAGGGAACCATTTTCCCAGGTCCTCTTTTATACACAGTTATATACAAGTTCCCTCTGTCTTTTATCTTCACCTCCCTCCTAATCCATGGGGTTTACCTTCATCAATATGAGTGAGATAACTTTGTAGCACAGCCGAGTGGAAATATAGATGCATTTTATATGCAATTAAAAAAAAAAAGATTATGTAATACTTTAGGAAAAATTCCTTCAGAAAAAGAGGCCAATACCATATAGGATTTGGCTGCAGAGATTAAAAACCAGCGGGAAATAAAAGAGCACTACTGTTCACAAATAGTATAATAGTTATACCATGCTCCCCTCTTAATGAACAAAACAAAACTGCATTTATTGCTTAGGGGATAAGACAAATACACAACCTTCATAGTGGTACCATTCATTCTGAAGGCTATGAAGATTAGAGACAAGCACCACAATTGGGACGCTGCTTTTCTTTCCCTTTTTTCTTTCCCCTTCCCTTTTTATGCCCTTTTAATGTTATACATGGTTTTAAATTAATATTTGATAAGGTCGCAATGACTAATCAATATAGATCTATTAGTAGTAGTTGTTGTATAATAGCTCATCCGCAGTGATGAGAAGATTTTTGCAGTATCTGGACCCTTTTGTTTTTTTTTCTTATGCTGAAATTTCAATGGTGAGTCCCAATAATGATGATGAAGATGATGAAGAAGAAAATAGCAAAAATAAAATTAACAATTCATATTTTGCAAGCTATTTTTTTTAAAAAAAATCAGAATTTTAAACTTTGTAAAAAATCATTTTGGGCTTAGTGTGTTTTTAACCATACTCCCATTTTATTCTAGGCATCAAATACTCATAATTGTGTCTGAGGTTAAAAAAAAGTAAAGGCTCTGGGAAAGCATCCATGATTAGTGGAAATACCAATGCAGATGTGTTAATATACCTTTTTCACATTTTCCATGGCCCAGCCTTGGCACTGAAATCAGGCTTAAGAGGTGAGGGAGGCTGTTTCTTTTTCCTATTCACGCCATCAGGAATAAGAATTTACCTTCTCATCAGCCTAGTGGTGTTGCCTTCCTAGATGCTGGATGGCAGTTCAGATCACACCAGCCAACATGGCTAATAAACAGAGATGGTAGGACTAGAAACATCGAGGGAGGCACACCTTCCTTGTTCTTGTTTAAAATTTTCAACTCTCCAGGAGATAATCTGTGAAGACTATAACTAAGGCTGTCCCTCCATTTCACAGCCGACATAAGAACGTAAGTGGAGCCCTACTGATGCCACAGCCCATCTAGTTCAGCTTCCTGTCTCACACAGTGGCCCACTAATTGCTTATGGGCACCTTAAGTAGAAGACAAAGGCAAAACCTGCAAATGGACTTTAGAGCATCCTGCCTGTCTCTCAGACCTGGAGGTAAGACCTAGGTATCAGTTCTAACAGCAATTAATGAATTTGTTCTGCAAGGGTTTATCTAGCCCTTTCTTGAAGCTATCCAGACTGGTTGCTGTCACCACCTCTTCTGGCCGTGAATTCCAAGACACCTCTGACAGGTTTTCAGAGCAGCCAGTTTTTGCTACCTCCCTAAAGCATGTGGAGGGAGTTGCCAGCATCCCAGAAACCCTGTTAAAGACACCAAAAGGCCAGTGCTCTAGAATCAGCACCCAAGCCACTACTGCACACACTGACAGGACCCCTTACTGTGGCAAAATGGGCTGCAACCAACTTCAGGGGTCGCTACACGTGCATAGAGAAGCTGTGCACAGCTGAAGGTGCTCCTTTCAAGACATTTTGCCCAGTGGCAATGGAATCCGTGAGGTGCTATAGCTGACCATGGCTGGGTCCTGTGATGGATGCATCTTTCATGGACACCTTCTTCCACTTAAAGTTGGGTCACAGCTTAGCTCTGGGTGACCTTTCTTCTTGTTCAATTTGTTGTCTCTGTGCTTCTAACCATTGTTGGGCAGCTCTATGGTTCTTCCTGCTCTCTCTTTATATGGATTCTTGGTCTCTTAACCAAATTTGGACCAGATAAGTGCTGCCCAAAAACCTTTCAAAGCTGCTCTCTATAAGGCAGGAGACACATCCATACTATATCTAACCCATCAGAAAACATTGGCCATTAGTCTTTCAAGAGTGACAAACAGAGAAGACTTTTGGACTACAGTTCCTCTAAACTGCATGTTGTTTATTCTGCTGCTTTCAAGATACTCGTTCTCTGTTTATGAAGTAATAGAAATCTAGAGGACTCACACCTCAAAAGAAAAACACCTACTGAAGAAGGTGAGAAGTACAGAATGCCTTTCACCTAGAAGGTCAAGAGGCCCTCCAAGTTCGTTGTCCCTTCAGCTACATTCCCTGGGAAAACTTGAGGGGGAAGGGAGCTGCTGGATTTCCATACTCAGGATGAAAGACCATTCCAATGACTAGTAGAGAAGCCAGAAATATGGAGGATTTCAGCATCAACCAGAATCTTTATTTGGGAAGAGGTCAAGGATCAGGGGAGGCACCAAAGGGGAGGTTGACATCATTGCTCGCCCAGCAAGACCTGTGTTGTAATAGACTCCAGATGTGTTTCAAATTGGATTTCCTTAGGCAGCAGGCTGGGGTCTTTCTGCTGTTACCTCTGGGCCCCTCTATCACTTACACAGATATGCTTGCTTTGGAGAAAGTGTGCGTCCTGGACTCAGTTGTGGCTGGCCCTTGTTTTTGGTTAGACTGCTGCAAACACAGTCCAGAAGCAGGGAAAACCCCAGTGAAGAAAAGAGGTGGATGTGCAAAGATCTGTGTGGACAGCAGAAAGCTCAAAGAAGATGTGAATCAAATGGTGGCAGTGCTGAAACGGTGGTGCTTACCAGCCACATTAATTCAGATATTACAGACTGGAAATCAAAGTTGTATTTTTAAAGTGTGAGCAAACGTTACAAAACAGGACTGAGAAAGTCTGAGCTCTAGCCTTATGCTCTATGCTACATGGCTCCAATTATTCTTATTATTATTTTGATGATGGATTTCAATTTCTAATGTGCCTCTGGACTAATATTATAATGGACTGTAAATATCCCCATCTCTTTTTCTTTCTTTCTTTCATACAAAACTATTACATCATACTTATAGTCTGTGATGCTCAAAAAACACATAATGTTTAGCTTATCAGAATTTCCTTTCTTTCAAACTGACTTTTGAACTGAATTGTCATGGGATCACTCCTGATGAAAGGTGGTGTAAAACGTATTTATTTGTTTGTTTGTTTGTTTTATCCCACCTTATACCCAAGGGTTTCAGGACAGGTTACAACATATAAAATGAACACATTAAAACTATTAAACATTTAATGTTGTCCCTTCTATAATACAATTTTCTAGAGTTATGGTTTTAATATGTTTAGTATGTTGTAGTTTTAACATATTCATTTTATATGTTGTAGCCTACCCTGAGACATTTGGGTATAGGGTGGGATAAAAATTTGAATAAATAACTAAATAGAGTACAGTTTGCTTTTACATGATTTACACAACTGTATTTCCTATGATCTTAAAATGAGATTGGTCTTTTCTTCACGGTGTGTTGTCTCATGCTAGAAAAGGTCTAAGGGCTTCACCTCCATATGCTGGAGTGGTATTAGAGAGCTCCCTTTTGACACACACTTAAAAATGTAAAATAACCAATGAAATCAAACAAAACACACATAAAAGCACATCTGGAGAAAGCATTCTTTGAAAACAAGTGAAAGCCTTTATTAAAACACAGTAAAAAGCACAAAAACAAATGAAAAATAATAGAAAATCAGTTCTGACAGAGTAAAAAAACAAACAAACCCTGCAACGTAAACTCTCCCAATAGGTGTTTCAGTGCTCAGAACTCACTGCTTACATTAATCCCTCAACCAAGCACAGAGAGCCCTTCTGCAATTATTTCTATGGGGAAAGGTTATTTAAGGTCAGCTTTGACAGTTCTCTTTCAAAGAGCCTAAAAAGAACCTAAAGTTAGGGTTTTTAAACTAAAATTCTTCCTGCTAAAAAATTACTAACGATAAGCCCTACATTTAAATTATAATAACCACAAGGATTATTTCTCTGCCCCAAGAAAACTCCAGTGCTCTGATGCAAAGTCAAAGCTAAAACACAGTAACTGACAGAGAGCACAGACAGCTACAGTAACAGAATCTTTTTTAAAGTTCGGTTCTTACTAGGGATGTGCGTGCATATCTGTAACATTCGAAATTTGTATGAATTCTTTTCAGATCAGAATTTAAACCATTGACATTCAGTAAAATGATTCTAGTCTCTGTTACGCACTCTAACTGCTTATTAGAGCACTTCAGTCACTCTCGTTGGACAATATGCTCATCCATCTCCAGGCATATACAGCCATTGATTAATTGTGATGGTATCTTCTTTGGTGTATCTCAATTCCGCATTTCTGTAATGGTTGGTTCGTTGTGTCCCAGTTAATTTGGATATAAATACAAAAAATCTAGAAACTCTTGTTTTGTCCAGTTTTTATTTTGGGCTCGAATTACATCTGGAGATTTATCAAGTTGTAGGTTTTTTGCAGCGTCCCAGGATGTAGATTTCATGGTATTTTCTGTAGCTGGCTGTAACAACTCCGCATCAACCTCCAGTATAGGAGCACATGCTGCAGTGGTTGGGTGATTCAAAAATTGAGATGATTTTTTTTAACTTCTGCTTGAAGAGACACTTGGCTCAGAAGATTGGGTCTTTGTCTGAAAATAAACATCAATTTTCTTTTGACTAAGAGTGTCTGACTCTCTATCCTGCCTTTGCTTCTTTGTAACGTTTGGAGATTGTAGACCAGATATGGTTTGATTCAATTGGCAGGATTTATGAACTTCCTTATTGACTGTCAATATCTCTGGATCAAAAAGATGGTTTATTGGATGCCTATGGGACTGAACATTTGTATGAAATACAAATCCTACCACATCTGAAGGAGATCTATTCAAATGAATATGGACTTTCTTGCATTCAATTTCATACAAATCAAATACAAAAAAAAATTGTTCACATTCCTAGTTCTTACAGGTAACTTGAGTAGAAAAAGGATGGTAGCAGAAGCCTCTTCCTTGACATAGCAAGGTAAAGATGGAATGGCAGCTATTCAAAATGCAGTTGTAATCTCTTGGGTTGAGATGAAACCTTGTGTTGTAGGGCTTCTCTAATGATGCAGATCTTGCTCCTTAGTAAGGGTGGATGGAAAGACTGTAACTACCATTTTTATGCTAAAGTAACTAAAAACCTTAGTGACATAAAAGAGATGTCACAGTAAACCCTCTCAGGGACATGAGATGCATATGTAATGCCAATGAGACCCTATGGAAATTCCAACTTGGGACCCCACACATATATGTGCATACATGCATAACTAAAATGTTAACCAAGGGTGAGAAATACATGGTTGTGTGACATTAACAGTGATCAACACTTATCAGTACCTTGGTAAATGCTCCTAGACAAAGACAAGAATTAATGTAGCCAGTAAAGTAGTAGAAATGGTTCAGGTTCATGTCAATAGTAAATATTTACTCCAATCTTGTTTTATCCTCTTTTGTAGAATTTGTCCAGCATCTCTAATCAGCAAATTTAAAAGAAATATTTATTTGAAAGTTGTTGCATGTAATTTCCTATCGCAATGCTCAACACAGTCCCTTGTGATTCTCCATTAGCATTGCCTGCTTCTGTTGTCTTTTGCAAGTAGGTCACAGGAAAACTACTGCATGGAAAATTCTTTCCCTTGCAGTTTGAAATGTACCTTGTAACAGAATAAAGTTTGACTACAAATTTCCCAAGATGGAAGGAGTCTTGCTCACAAAGCTTTTCCATGTTTATTGTCTGCTTCTGTGTTTGCAATTCCATGCAAGCCAATTATAGCCAATTTCATCATATATCAATTCCATATACCAATATTTATCATATATCCATTTTTTGTTCTTTTGCTCCAGAAGTCCTTTTATAATTTATATTCCTAAGCAAATCTGGTAACACTTTGGGCTTGAAGCCACTGTCCAAACTACCTGTCCAAACTATTTCTTCACAGAAAAATTAAAATTGTTTTGTATGACATCATTATATCTGTGTTTTCCCATGTCTTGTTTTCATTAGCTGCTGATTTCATATGAACATTAATATATGATGTCGCCCTCTGCCGCCTTATACCACCTGGCTACATATGTATGAAGATATGGGGTCTTTTCCCAGTTATCTCCTTTAAGATGATCTGGATCTAAGGAATGGGCCCTTCAACTAATCCAGATCTAGTAGATCCAGATCTAAGGAGGTACCCAATGCATCCCCATGAGCAGTGTAGTGCCCAATGGGTGCTAGCTTGCTCGCAGTGGAAATGCCGGAGCACCCATGTGGTGAATCCAGATCTACCCACGTGGGGCCCACCTGCAGCTCTGGAGAATCTTCGAAGTTTGTGGCAAGTCACCCCGGAGAATCTCCAGAGCTTCGTCAAAGGCTCTTATGACAAAGGTCCGTAGAAATGGCATTGCTCTCACATGGGGCTTCGGCCACCTCCTTCCTCCTTTTGCCTCCTTTCCTTCAGAGTTCTTGGGTCCTCTTCAAAGCCTGTGCCATTCTTTGCAGCCAACTTCAGAGCCGGCTTCGAAGCTAGCTTCAGAGCCGACTTCAGATATTATGCCCAGGATTCAAAGCTTGGGGCATGGGATGCCCCCCCCCATGGGTGCCCCCCCAGAGCCCCCCAGACCCTATTGCCTGATTGCAGTGGAAACGTGCTCCGTATAATCTGGATTTGATGTCTGAAGAGCCCATTGTAGACCCCTTTAATGGGGTCTACAGGAAATCCGGATTATAGCTCATGAAGGACCCATTTGATCCAGATTTCCCTAGAACAAGTGGAAACAAATGTGGCTCTAATGGGGTCTGCAGTGGAAACAGGGTTTTCCTGCTCTGAGCCTAATGGGTCCTTAATGGGTCCCTAATAGATACTTAATGGGTTTTTAGTGCTAGTGAAAAAAAACCCGTGGAGGGATATCTTGGCAAAGGTACTAAGCATCTCTTTGTATTGAGTCTAATTTGTAATTACATTTATGTGTGATGACTGACATTAATCAGACTTGGTTATAGATGCATGTTAGTGGTGCACAGAAGGTACATTCCAACTCTACATCCTGTTCTTTTAAAACATGCCCAACAAACAAACAAATTCAATATTTACATGTTCCAAGCTGCCTTCAGATGACAAGAGATAATGCAAGATTTAAAGAAGATCCTGCAATTGCCTCTCGCCACTGCTTGCCTGATGGGAGAAGCAATTGCCATCACTTTGCTTCATGTTACTGGAAGTCAATCAAGAGCCCAAACACTTCCTTTCATTAATTTCTGTGTGTTTGGCTGGCTTCCAGTGATATCACTATTATGGGAAGCTTAGCATCATTCCAGATTTCCCATAATAGGTTATTGCTTGATTAACCCAGCACTATATTGGCAGTAGCACAAATATGATCATTTCTTCATTTACCTTAATGCTGGACCAGCCCAGACTGGAACCATTTTGATGGCAGGGATGGCTCCACAGTCCTGATATAGACCTTCTACCACATTTGGAAGGCTGTCCTGGTCCAATTCCACCACAAGCTCTGGAGATTGCATGATCTCCAGAGCCACTTCCAGGTTCACCAAGTGTTGGGAACTTAAGTCCCCCCTGGGAGACCCATTTCAGTAGCGCAAATTGTACACCTCCAAAATTTGTCCCCCTATTGATCTAGAACATGGAGATGTGTGCCTTCCACGTGTGTCTCTGGGAGAATCTAGCTGTCCTGGAACACCGCAGATCTACCAGTGTCCTGGCATGGGCAGCCAATTTAGTGGCCTAATCCAGGCCTTACTCCATCCCAGTGCAGATGGTGAGCCCCAGGTAGAGGGAGAGACCTCTCACTGTTCCCTTCCAGCATGCAGAAGGAACAGTCAAGATGCAGACTAGCCTCTGCACGGGAATGGATTACAGGTAAGTGCAAAAAGGGGTTAACCCATATTACTCCTCAATAATGAGGTCTTCTGCAGGACCAGGGCAGTAGCAGAGTTTTTTTAATCACTCATGTTCACCGTGTGCTGAAATAAATCACATTGTTTTATGCAGAACTAGAATTTCTCCACTGCCCCTCCACAAAACTACTAAGCCCCCAGACCTAAACTTACCAAACCACACTGTAATGTGGGTAGATGAGTCCCCACTCACAGTCAGTCTGAAGCAGTACAGGCCAAAACTCCTCACCTTCTTGTTAGCAATAACCAGAAATACTTCAGATCACCTTATCTTTGCAGATTTGATCCTGTTCTACTTGGCTGAACAGCTGAGACTGATGAGATTAGATGAGATTAGAGCCCAAGGTGGGGCAGGATACCTGCAGGCTACAATGAATAGGATGCAAGAGAACCCCACCCTTTCACCTGCCCAAGGGGGGTGGGGGATAACAGTAAGATGGAAGGAGTTTGGCCATGTAGTTATATAACGGACTATTCTACGTGGGGAGAGAAGCAGTCAAAATAACAACAGACAGAAAAAAGCCAACCAATTAACCAATAGAATAGTTCACCATAAACATGGGGTATCTTTTGGTATAGTTGTGGCTAAGATATCAAGAAAGAGAGCTCAGTAATGGCCATACAGCTATGAAAGAACAAGAATCAGGCAAGGTTTCATGTCTACCTTCTAGCCTCTTTTCTGCCTCCCTTCCCCAGCTCTCTTCTCTCTAGCCAGCCGAGGAAGCAACACTGTTTTTACAGCTGCAATGCTCACATGCCTTGGAAATGGCATTACCTCATTCTCCTTTCCCCCAGCACAAGAGGAGCAGGGGTACAAAATGCCATGAGATGAAGCCCAAAGGTCCTCACTTTGTGCTCAACAGGGGTCAAATCAGAAGATTAAGTTGAACGATACAACCCACACAGTAGCTCAAATAGCTCAGTTCCTTTATGAGCCACTAAAACGACTCATGTCTGTTTGCCCATTATGCATTAATCCTTCCTTGCACCTGAGATTTCTCTTTACTGTAGCCATCCAACTGACATTTCTGTTCTCAGCTCAGTATCCTCTTATAATTTAGTGTAGCTTTCTACACGGAGAAAAATGTGCTGGTAAGAATGAAGGCTGCAGTCCTACTCTGTGTTTAATCCATTTTCAGGTCGTCCTGTATTAATTTCTGCTTCTTCTCTGGTTTATTTTCCCCTTCAGTAGAAATGTTCTTAATTCAGATTATCTCAGCAAGAGTAGAACAACATGTTCTCCAAAGTTGGATTCCTTCTGGGTGTTAGGTTGGAGGGATCGGTGCGGGGGGGATGGGGGACCATGCAGTGCTTGGCACATGCTCAGAGGACTGTGAGCTGGGTTTGGAGTGGGGAGTACAAGTGGGTGCAGGACCTCACTGGACAGCCCAGGCATAAGGCTCCTAGTCTCTGTCCTGCTAAGCCACAAGATGGAGGACAGCTTGTAGGCTCTTGCCTGGAGTTTAAGGGGGCAACCTGAGCTGGCCTGTCCAGTGTGCTTCTGTCCACCCACTGCTGGGCATGATTTGGCTTCACTGCCCCCAGAGAACCACTTCGCCTCACATCACTTTAGGAAGGGCATCCCATTCCAAGTGAGTATGGCTGTGAAGTAGAGAGAGACTCTAAGGGTGCATCCCCAAGCAAAAGGGGTGGGGATTACTGCCTGCCCACACAGCCATAAAGCCATAAAGCATTCACACATTTCCCAGAAATGGTACAGTTTCCCTTCCTTCCCTTTCTAAAGCACAGAACTTTCAAAGAGCCAGAATTGCAGAGAACTGCAACATTGTTATCAGGCATGAAGTGTTATCAGGTGTGAAGTCGATGGATTGCAACATTGTTATCAGGCATAAAATGGGTGTATTTAAAGTCACCGCTGCTCTACCGGTGGATTTAGACAGTGATCTGTGAAACTGCTAAGAGTGAATGAGCAAAGGATCACCCAGCCGATGGCTGCAGCCGGCACACGAAGCCATTTCAGGGGACGGAGATCTGGGAGATGAACACAGAACTGATGGCTATTTTTCCTTTGAACAAGGGAGGGGGCAGGGAGAAAAAGATGCAGGGAAAGAAAACACCCTTCCGTGGGGACGGAAGGTGCATTTTAAACGCCCATTTTGCTGAGCCTCATGCGGACGCTTATTCCGGAAGTGCATGGCACTT